>SJYT01042457.1:21382-61326 GCA_006410635.1 Cephalophus harveyi
GGTGGGGGGTGGCGGGGAAAGCATAGAGGGTGGGAACATACAGCCCAGGCACCTCAGGGGTCACCGTCAGTTGACATCACCTGCAAGCTGCTCCAGGCAGTGTTTCTCCACCCTCTAGGCTTTGGTTTCCTCATCTGCGGTATAAAGACATCTTATATCATAGGGTTGGCTTCCCGGGTGGCGCAGTGGTAAAGAATCCGCCTGCCAATGCAGGAGATGCGGATTCAATCTCTGGGTCGGGTAGATGCCCTGGAGAAGGAAATGGCAACCCACTCCAGTATTCTTGCCTGGAGAATTTCATGGATAGAGGATCCTGGTGGGCTACAGTCCATGGTCACAAAGAGTCAGAATGACTGAGAGCCTGAGCAAGCATGCATGCATACCATACGGTTGGTGTGTGGACCTAAGGAGAGTCACGTACTTAGCGCACAGTCTGACACTTAAGGAGAGCTGTCTCCTGCTCAAGGCCCCATTGATCCTTTTCCCTCCTAGCCTCTTGTGACAAGCTCGCAGGCCTGCGTCCAGGAAGGCTCCTCTGCGCTCCGTTGCCTTCCGCATATCAAAAGGTGGGGCGGGGCCAGCCTTGGTTGTGAGTCCCTCCACCAACCATGAGGCTCCCCCCAGCCCAGCCCCTCTGGACCAGCCCTTCCTGTCGCCAGGGCTCAGTGGCTGTGGTTGGCACTTGACCTTCTGGGTTCCTCGCTGGAGAAAGGACCAGACCCACCATCTAGGGTCCCTGGGGGAGAGCTGGCCCCCGGGTAGAAGAGTCAGCAGGGACTGTAGTCTCCGAGCCTGGCACTTGGCTAGGTATTTATGCGCATTATCTCATTTGGTTCTCAACAGGGAGATAAGGACCATCTTTATCTCAGTTTTGAGATAAAGAAACTGTGGAGCAGGAATATTAAGACTCAGGCTCTAATGCGGAGGGTGTTTGCTATGACCAGTGTGTTCTCTTGGCAAAACTCTATTAGCCTTTGTCCTGCTTCATTCCGTATTCCAAGGCCAAATTTGCCTGTTACCCCAGGTGTTTCTTGATTTCCTACTTTTGCATTTCAGTCCCCTATAATGAAAAGGACATCTTTTTTGGGTGTTAGTTCTAAAAGGTCTTGTAGGTCTTCATAGAACCAAGACACCTATCGTCTTACTTGGGTTTCTCTTACCTTGGACCTGGGTATCTATTCACGGCTGCTCCAGCAAAATGCAGCTGCTGCTCCTTAACTTGGACGAGGGGTATCTAATGTGGAAGCGATCCTCCATTTGAGGATGTGATAGTTACCTGCTCGTCACCTGACCGCTCACAGCACTGGCATTCACAACACCTGTGTGGCTGGAGGAATTATGTCCAGAGGATGCCAAAGGGACAGGCAGAGCCAGAGACCTGTTTGCAGGTGGTAGGCATTGGAGAAGGAAATGGCAACCCACTCCAGTGTTCTTGCCTGGAGAATCCCAGGGACGGGGGAGCCTGGCGGGCTGCCGTCTATGAGGCCGCACAGTCGGACACGACTGAAGCGACTTAGCAGCAGCAGCAGCAGCAGGCAGAACAGGAGGTGACTAGAAGTCCAGTTGCTCAGTCTCAGTCCAGAGCTTTGTCTGCAGGTGGATCCACCTCTCCCAGCCAGCGGGTGATGGCATGTCCTTAAGATGGGCCAGAAGCAGCAGGGGGTGGTGCCCTCTCTCACCTCCCCACCCTCCAGGAGACTCCTCAGGAGGCATGTCCTCTGCACTGCAGGGTCATTGAAAGGCCTAGGAGAGGTACTCAGCAAATTCCAGTCTCCTGTGGATGATGTCTGGGTCCCCAGGAAGGTAGGGGTAGACCAGTCATCCCAGAGAGAGGACCAGCCTCCCCTGCAAGGCACTTCATGGAGGTGCAGCCAAGAGCAGCTCTGCCTGGGATGGAACCATAAATGGAGGCGAGGAGCTGATGATCCTGAGAGGCAGGGCTGAGCCTGCACTCCCAAAAGGTAAGGACAGGGGAAGGGGTTGACCTAACCCCCCTGGGCCCTGCTTCCCCCACTCCAGCAGCAACTAGGAAGTGTCCCAGGCAACTCCAGCTGGGGTGACAGCAGCCTTTTGCCTCTGCCTTTGTATCTCCCAGAGGAACATCTCTTGAGGGGAGTTGGGAGAACAGGGTTGCCAACTTCTAGAAGATGCTCAGCTCTGGCTGCTGCTGGTGGGAGCCCCACTCCAGCCCCTGACGATGTCATTAGTGACTGGACCAGGAAGTACTTCTCTCTGTCCCTGTAAAGACTATGCCCAGACAGGTGGGAGCCAAAGGAAGGAGACAGACTGTTATTCACTCCACCTTCTGTGCAGGTGCTATGAGACTGTGGAGCCAAGACCTTGGGTCTTCTCAAGAAGGAAAGAGCACTGGACAGGGAGTCAGGGGCTTGACGTTCCAACCCAGCTGAAGGGCTGGATAGAGTTCTCCTCTCTCTGGACCTGTTTTCATAAAAATGAAAGAGCAAAAAATATCCATTGCTCCTGGACCTGGCTGGGCCTCAGCCCCAGGTTCCCAGGTCCTGGCTCCATGCACTGAATCACACTCTCAGGGTGGGACCCTGGAACCAGATGATTCAACCTGTTATTGAGGTGAGGGGACCACTGGACTGGAGCATCTCTGGGGTCACGTAACTCTATCCAGGTATTCTGTATTGAGCTTTTGTCGTTGCTGTTCAGTTGCTAAGTCATGTCCAACTCTTTGCAACCCCATGGACTATAGCTCACCAGGCTCCTCTGTCCATGGGATTCTCTAGGCAAGAATACTAGAGTGGGTTGCCATTTCCTTTTCTAAGGGATAGTCCCAACTCAGGGATCGAACCCACATCTCCTGCATTGATAAGCAGATTCTTTCCCACTGAGCCCCCTAGGAAGCAATTACCATGTGCCAAGCCTAAGAACCCTGAGAGGCAAGGTTTATAACTGTCTCCACAGCTGAGGAGACAGAGGCTCAGGGAGGCTTTGAAGCTTGCCCACAGTTACACAGAGTTAAGAGCTGAATGAATGTACACCCAGGGCAGTGGCATCCTGTGTCCATCTCCTTGCTGTATGCAACCTCGGCTGAGGTTTCCTCCTCCTCTGAGGGGGCTGGCAGCTCCTACAGAGGGCCCTGGGGTAGGAAACAGAACCCACTTCTGAAAGGTTGGGGGACTGGTCACCTAAACCAGTCCCTCTTTTAAGAGATGGAGAAACTGAGGCACAGAGGAGTGACTTGCGTGGGGTCAAAGGGCATATCAGCAGACATCAGGTCAGATGGGAGGCCCTGTGTGTGGGAACTCATGCTCTGCTCTTCCTCCTGCCCCCTCTCTCATACTGCACCATTAGAATGGCCCCCAGCCTGGCTCCATTTCCATGAGGCTGCCATAAAGACCAAGGAAGGCTCTGACTAGGCTGTCTCATGGCAGCACCAATAAAATAATACACTGGGCCTAACCCATGGGAAAAGACGCTGATGCTGAGAAAGACTCAAGGCAAAAGGGAGTGGCAGAGGATGAGATGGTTGGATGGCAACATTCAGTGGACATGAATCTGAGCAAATTCCGGGAGACAGTGAAGGATAGGGAACCTGGCATGCTGTAGTCCATGGAGTTGCAAAGAGCTGGACACAACTGAGCGACTGAACAACAGCACACGGGAGCCACGCACAAGCACCTTTTGGGAAACAATTTCACCTAACTGTGAAAGAGCCCTGTGGGTCAGCAGGAATGCACCCAGGAGAATGGGAAAGGGCCACAGTAGCGGGGTTGAGGCAAGGGGACAGGCCCAAGTGTTAACCCACCTTGCCCAGCGGGCCAGGTGGAGCCCCTGCACGATAATTACTGTCAAATTGGCAACTGAGGGCCTACACCAACCTCAGGAGGCCTGGATTCCCAGTGGGGAAAAGCAGCATGACTTGTTCCTTGCCCTGTGGGAACATTTTTCCTTTTCCAGAAGCAATAAAAACCCAGGTAGACAGAAGAAAAACAGACCAAACCAAATTTTTTTTTTAAGATGTGTATAAGAGACAGATACCATAGTCCACTCCCCTACCAGTCTCAGCCTGGCCAGCCACTGTGGTCAAGTAACGACCATCTTACTGCCACTCAGGCTGTGCCCTGCAGAGCACTGGACATTCTAGGGGATGTCGAGGAGTGGAGGGACTGCCCCAGCCCCGACTTCAGCCAGGGAGGTGACCCCCTATCTGCTTTAAACACTGCTTCTATGAAAGACATCACTGGGAAAAGGGATCCTTGATAAAAGAAAGCCTGAATACTACTGAAGTAGCCCATGATGTGGGCAGCCTACACTACAGGCCTGATTCCTGGCTGGAAAGGGTGGTGGCCTTTACTATTGGCAGGCAAGGCCATTAGTAGAACATGCCCAGGTGAGTCCCCGCCAAATCTTCTTGCCAAAATTCAGGGCAGCCGCTGAGCGGAAGGCCTGAGTTCTGGGGAAGGCTTTCATCACTGAGCTGGAGGGCAGGGCCTGGTCCCTGGTCCTCCGAGTTGGGCAGCAGCTCTGCAGTGTGGCTCCAGCATCCCCACTGGGTCTGAGGCTGGAGTTGCTGGCAGGCTGGGCGGGGCAAGAGAGGAGGGGTTTCTGGCAACAGACAGGACTCCGGAGACACAGAGATACCCTGAGGGAGAGAAGAGCAGCAGGTTAGTGAGCCACTGCCTCAGGCCCTGAAATCCCGAACCTGAAGGTTGCCCATAGTGTGGCTGGCAGCTGCTGAACAGCCCTGGGGCCATAGATGCGCTGAAGCACAGTGGTTAAGGGTACAGGCTCTGGAGACACACCGCTGCTGCTACTGCTGCTAAGTTGTTTCAGTTGGGTCCGACTCTGTGCGACCCCATAGACGTCAGCCCACCAGGCTCCCCATCCCTGGGATTCTCCAGGCAAGAACACTGGAGTGGGTTGCCATTTCTTTCTCCAATGCATGAAAGTGAAAGTGAAAGTGAAGTCGCTCAGTCGTGTCCGACTCTTCACAACCCCATGGACTGCAGCCTACCAGGCTCCTCCGTCCATGGGAGTTTCCAGGCAAGAGTACTGAAGTGGATTGCCATTGCCTTTTCCGGGAGATACACTGCCAGGGTTCAAATCCCAGCTCAGCTACTCACTAGCCGTGAGAACTCGTGGATAACCTCTTTCAGTCTCAGTTTTTTCCTCTAAAACACGGTGATGATGACAACAAAACCCACTTCATAGGGTTGCTGGAGGGCTGATGAGTTAGTACACGTAAAGTATCAAGAATGGGGTTGGGCACACAGCATTCAGTAAATCTCCTTTATCAATATGCTTTTTTATGGAAGCTTGAGGAAAACTTGAAGGTCATCAGTTCCAAGCCCATCTACTTAGAAAGCCCCTCCCCCTGGGACAGCCTCCCCTCCCCTCCATTCTCACCGACCCCCACCTCCCGGCACCAGGAGGGAATTTCCTGAAGGTCCCTGCTACCTTCAACCCTGTAGTCTTGAAAACAAGTCTTAAGATTCCCCCCTCCTCCACATGGCTGTGAAGGCGTTTAGGTAGAAGTGGGGGTGGACTTAACTTCCCAGGGGCCCACCCGTCTCCCCAAGGAGGTTAGGGTCCTCTTCATCCCTCCGCTTCAGTTTCTCTCCATCCCTAATCAGGATTAGGTAACCTGGGATCTAAAAGGCATGAGATTCTCGGGAGACCAGAGCTTACTCACCCCCTCCGTTTCCAATCGAAGCCTGGGGACCACTCCGAGGGAAGTGGCGAGAGCCTGGGCGCGCACCTGGTATACTGCAGCCAGCTCCAGAGACGCGGGATGCGATGTCCAGGGCGTGGGCTGGTTCCGGGGCTCTGGGGGTGTCTGCGTTCCACAACAGCCTTGAGGCGGCGTCCAAACGGCCGCATCAGGGGCTGTTCCTTGAGAGAGCTGCGGGGGCGACTGCATCCCGGGGCAGTAAGGGGGTGTCAGCCATGGTCCCATGTCGGGGACCCTGCTCCCCAGGCGCTCGGGCGCCGCTAGGGCCTCGGGGTGGACGGGCGGGGATCCGCAGGACACCGCGGCACCGGCGGCCGAGCCGGAGCAGCAGCCTCGCCTCTGCGCCTCCGCGGAGCCGCCGTCGGGGCACAGCGCGCAGCCCCGAGGGGGCGCCGCGACACTGCGCTGCCGGCGCCGGCGCTGCAGGCTGTCCTCGCTGAGGCCCAGCACGGCCGACAGGTGTCCGATGTAGCGGATGGCCAGGCGCAGCGTCTCGATCTTGGTCAGGCTCTGGCCGGCGGGCGCCACGGAGGGAGGCAGGAAGCGGCGCAGCTCGTGGAGGGCGCGGGCGAGCGTGCGCATGCGCAGCTTCTCGCGCTCGCTGGCGCTCTGCCGCTGCCCGCCTGCCGGTCGGGTGCGCGCTCGGCTGGGCGCCGTCGAGGCGGCCTCTGCGGCGCCGCGGGCTGCGGGCACGGTCTGCGAGGGCCTGCGGGCACGGTCGCAGGGGCATGAGCCCGAGGAGTCCGAGGAGGAGGAGGCCGGGGACGTGGAATCCGAGTGGCCGACCCAGCCCCAGCCCTGAGGGAAGATCCAGTGCTCGTGGCCGAGGAGGCTCTGCAGAGGAGGGGACTGGGCCATGGCCGGGGCTGGCTGCGGGCTCCTCGAGGCAGGCCGGGCCGGCCACCTCCAGGACTGAGCTTTTATTCGGACCGAAGGTGCGAGGTGGACCCCCACCAGGTTGCGGAGAGGTGTCAAAACCCACAGAGCCCAGGGAAGGTCTGGGCAGGGGGGCCCTGGGAAAGCGGGCCCATTTGCGGAGGTGTGGATTCTGACTCCTCTGGGGGGCTCTAATGGAGGTCCCTGCTGCCGGGGGAAGTGTGGGAGGAACAATTCGCATCTGGATGGAGCCGCGAAGCTTCTCACCGTGTTCCCACCCACCCCGCCTCGTCCACTGCTCCGGTGCGTGCCCGGACCCTGACAGTGGTGGGCAGTGGCACCGTCTGGGGCCTGCCAGGCAGTCCCTCAAATGACTCATGGACCCCTGCGAAGAGTGGCCGCCTTCCTCATCACCACCCTCCGGGAGGCTGTGCCCAGTAACTCCCACCCAAGTGCCTAAAATGCCGGCGCCGGCGCTGCAGGCTGTCCTCGCTGAGGCCCAGCACGGCCGACAGGTGTCCGATGTAGCGGATGGCCAGGCGCAGCGTCTCGATCTTGGTCAGGCTCTGGCCGGCGGGCGCCACGGAGGGAGGCAGGAAGCGGCGCAGCTCTTGGAGGGCGCGGGCGAGCGTGCGCATGCGCAGCTTCTCGCGCTCGCTGGCGCTCTGCCGCTGCCCGCCTGCCGGTCGGGTGCGCGCTCGGCTGGGCGCCGTCGAGGCGGCCTCTGCGGCGCCGCGGGCTGCGGGCACGGTCTGCGAGGGCCTGCGGGCACGGTCGCAGGGGCATGAGCCCGAGGAGTCCGAGGAGGAGGAGGCCGGGGACGTGGAATCCGAGTGGCCGACCCAGCCCCAGCCCTGAGGGAAGATCCAGTGCTCGTGGCCGAGGAGGCTCTGCAGAGGAGGGGACTGGGCCATGGCCGGGGCTGGCTGCGGGCTCCTCGAGGCAGGCCGGGCCGGCCACCTCCAGGACTGAGCTTTTATTCGGACCGAAGGTGCGAGGTGGACCCCCACCAGGTTGCGGAGAGGTGTCAAAACCCACAGAGCCCAGGGAAGGTCTGGGCAGGGGGGCCCTGGGAAAGCGGGCCCATTTGCGGAGGTGTGGATTCTGACTCCTCTGGGGGGCTCTAATGGAGGTCCCTGCTGCCGGGGGAAGTGTGGGAGGAACAATTCGCATCTGGATGGAGCCGCGAAGCTTCTCACCGTGTTCCCACCCACCCCGCCTCGTCCACTGCTCCGGTGCGTGCCCGGACCCTGACAGTGGTGGGCAGTGGCACCGTCTGGGGCCTGCCAGGCAGTCCCTCAAATGACTCATGGACCCCTGCGAAGAGTGGCCGCCTTCCTCATCACCACCCTCCGGGAGGCTGTGCCCAGTAACTCCCACCCAAGTGCCTAAAATTGTGCGGGGTAAGGCGTCAAGATAAACGCCGCGGAACTTGCTCACAGTGATGGCGGGAGAGGAGGTTGGGGAAAGGAGTGGAGGTCCAGGTGGACCCTTCCTGGGTTCCCCGAACCTGCACTTGCTGCTTCACCGAGTGATACCGAGAAGGTCATCTCACTGTCCACAGTTTCTTTCCCTGAAAAATAGGACGGAGCCAGCAGTCCAGAGAAGAGACATGGAGTGCAGTGGGTGATGAAAATGAGGGAGGGTGGGTGTGACCTTGGAGAGTTCATTTAACTCCTCTGAGGCTCATCCTCATGACAGTAACATAAAATACCTAGCACCTAGGATGATTGCTGGTGCTAAATGGAACCATCTATGGGACCACTTAGTAGAAGCCTGGCAAGTGGGCTAAATGTTTGCTACTATCATTTTCTAAAGAAGGTATCAATATTTATGTCTCAAGATGCTTGTGGGCATTAACCATTTAATTCATATTTGTTTAGCAACTGGTGAATGTCAGGCATGCCAGAGTGAACAAGAGAGTTGTGGTCTGTGCTCTCAAGGGATTTCAGTCTTACGGGGAGATATGTCAGCATATAATTGGTAGTTCCACTGCTAGCTTGCTGTGTGTCCTTGGGCAGCTCTGAGCCTGAGCTCTTAAAACGGGAGTAATAATAATACTGTCTGCTCACAGAACTGTTTTTACAGTCTTATAGTATAACCTTTGACACAGTAAAGTTTAAAAGTGCCCACTCCTCAGCAATAATTGCAGTTTAAAGGAGGCGTCAGTGTTCTTCATATCTTCTGAGAAAAGGCTGAAATCCAAGGCTAAAGGCCAAGTGAGGACCAGGAATGGTTGAGGTCTGTGACCCAGCCCAGGTCACAGCTGGGCCACGTCCATGATTAGGACGTGGGTAGGGAGAGAGGCAGGCAGGTAGAGAGCATTCTGAGTATGGGAGCTGCATAAGCAGAGGCCTGGCAGGGGGACTTCCCAATGTGCTTCGGTGTGCCAAGATGATGTGAAGAGCACAAGCTCACCTTGGCTGGGGCCATGCTAAGAAGGTGGATTTTACTCCTAAGGCAAGGGGGAGCCAAGTGACTTTTGAGCAGAAGTGTGACAAAAAGAAAAACAACTCAGCATTCAATAACTAAAAGTTAATGTGATGATGTTTCAAGAGTAGGTTAACCCGCACCAGCCTAAAGTAATAAATGGCCTTGTGGTATTTTTGTGACTGTTTAAAAATTAACTTTTACTTATACCAATTATATAACAATATGTTCTGTTTATAAGAAGTGGAAACATAAAGCTGGAGTCCCTGTGACCGCTCCCCAAGGGTCATGTGTCCTAGACTTGGTCCCTGTGCACTCCCAGAAACATTTGTATCCTTAGAAAACACATGGTATAAATGAGATAACATTATGGCAAGTTGTCTGTAATTTGCTTTCTCTCATTCAGCAGTATATCTTAGAGCCTTCCATGTCAGGACGTGTTTAGCTGACTCATAGTTGGTCTTAGTTGATTTAAGTGTTCATCTGTTTAAATCTTACTGTGTAATTTTAACTGGAAAAAAAAATAATGATAGGAGGTGCAGATAAACCTTCAATGATGAAATTATATCACTTTCTCCTCAGAACTTAATTCTTTAAATATTGGAGAAAATATGCCCAAGTTACTACTCTATGATGAAATAATAATTGACATTGAAAATAAGATTGGTCAGGGCACCTGTTTTTAGTTTACTATAAATAATGAGGGCACATAATTAATTTGTCCATCACACAAAAAGAAGGTGGAATCAATCAACAATGGCCTTTATTTCAAACAGGAAAGAAGCAATTAGTTATGCAATATTTCATGATTTAAAAGGGTTTAGCGACCCCATGGACTGCAGCCTACCAGGCTCCTCCGTCCATGGATTTTCCAGGCAAGAGTACTGGAGTAGGGTGCCATTGCCTTCTCCGAAAAGGTTTAAACCAAGCTTAAAAAAAATAATAATCCTGGGTACTTCCCTGGTGGTCCAGTGGTTATGACTCCTTGTTTCCAAGGCAGGGGGCATGAGTTCTATCCCTGGTTGAGGAGCTAAGATCTCACATGCTACATGGCGCAGCCAAATAATAATAATTTAAAAAATAATCCTTTTTTCTAAGGGGAGGGAGACTTAGAAAATAGTCAATCCTACACTTTTAAGGATTAAAATAATGGCAAATCATTATTTATCCAAAGCTGTACAATAATACTTTAAAGATCTTGACATATATTATCAGGAAATTTATGTAGACATAACTGACAGTTATAAACAGGATTCATCAGGTTTCATGTATATTTCTTGATCTGGATTCTGGAGTGTCAGATTGAGGTGCTGTTGATATTGAGTGTTCCAACTCACCTCTTTTCTCTGCAATATAGGATTCATAGCATGCTCACACCATAGTCAGTCTCTTTTTAATGCACCTTGGCGTGTTTTTAGTTTTTGCCAAAGAGTGCTGCTTTGCACAGGCAACTAGGTATGGAGTGGTGGAGTGGCCTTGTGATTCCCAGGAAAGAGCAAGCCTGGAGGGATCTCCTGTGAGAGCACTTGGTGAAATAGGGGAATTCACCATTGGCAGAGCCCTGCATACTGTCCTTTCCTCTCTAACATAGTCTGGCTTCCTTCCATCTTAGTTTGGGTTAGTCCTAGAGCCCAGGCCTCAGGCTGACTGTGGGATGGCAGAGCATAAGTTCTGGGAGGTGAGGCCCTGGAGCTGGTCTGCTGTGGCCCCTGGCTCTTCGCTGGGCCGCTCTGCCAGGCTCCGGGAGCACAGGGGCACACTGCTGGCCCCACTCAGCATTGGGAGGCAGTGTGGTTTAATGATTGGGAGCCTGGACTGTAGAATCAGATAGACCTAGGTTTAGAGTCCAGGCTTCATCCTTTCTCAGCTGTCAGAACTTGAAAACTCAGTTTTCTTGTCTATTAAGTGGGGATTCTCATTTCCAGGGCAATTGTTGGCGCAAAAGCAAGATAACGCATGTCTGGGGACTTTCCTAGAGATCCAGTGGTTAGGACACTGTGCTTCCAACATCACATGCGTGGGTTCAGTCCCTAGTCGGGGAAGTAGGATCCAGCATGCAGCACGGTGTGGCCAAGAAATTAAAAAAAAAAAAATGTTAAAACAATAAATCTGTTCAGTCACTCAGTCGTGTCTCTTTGTGACGCCTTGGACTGCAGCACACTAGGCTTCCCTGTCCTTCACCATCTCCCAGAGTTTGCTCAAGCTCATATCCTTTGAGTCAGCAATGCCGTCCAACCATCTCATCTTCTGTCGTCCCCTTCTCCTCTTGCCCTCAATCTTTCCCAGCATCAGGGTCTTTTCCAATGAGTCACCTCTTCTCATTGGGTGGTCAAAGTATTGAAGCTTCAGCTTAAGCATCAGTCCTTCCAATGAAATATTCAGGACTGTTTTCCTTTAGGATTGACTGATTTGATCTCCTTGCAGTCCAAGAGACTCTCAAGAGTCTTCTCCAACACCACACTTCAAAAGCATCAATTCTTCAACACTCAGCCTTCTTTACGGTCCAACTCACATCCGTAAATGACTACTGGAAAAACCATAGCTTCGGTTATATGGACCTTTGTGGGCAAAGCGATGCCTCTGCTTTTTAATATGCTGTCCAGTACTCTTGCCTGGAAAATCCCATGGATGGAGGAGCCTGGTGGGCTATAGTCCATGGGGTCGCAAAGAGTCGGACACGACTGAGTGACTTCACTTCACTTCACTAGGTTTGTCATAGCTTTTCTTCCAAGGAATCACTGTCTTTTAATTCCATGGCTGCAGTCACCATCTGCAGTGATTTTGGAGCCCAAGAAAATAGTCTCTCACTGTTTCCATTTTTTCCCCATCTATTTGCCATGAAGTGATGGGATTCCTTAAAAGGAAAAGGTAATGAATGTCATCACCACCATGTCACAGAGCCTTTGTTTATAAGTCTTTCTTATAGCAAGTTCGGGGCAGCAGAATGAAGTGGGTTAAGGACGAGATTACATTGTGGTAAGACGGCTGACAGCTTCATCCGTGGCCCCAGAAGATAGTTCCTTCCTCTCTCACTCTAGCACCAGGCCTTGGGCATCCTGCCCTAACCCCCTCCCCCAACTTCAGCCTGTCTTCTCCATGGATCCAGGATGGGGTTTGTCCTCAGCAGGGCACTCCAGCTCCTGGCCTGTGGCAGGGCTCACCAGTGCTGCAGGGCAGAGGCAATGGAAGAATTCTAGGTGTTGGAGCTGGAACCAGAGCCAACTGGCCCAACCAAGGCCAGAAAGCAGAGAATCTAAATCAGCTTCTCCTGGTGGACTGGGTCCTGGCCCAGGTGTTTCCCACTTGCTCTCTGGCCCTGAGACTCTCAAGCATTCTTCCTTGTGTGCTTGAAGCAGCCTCGGGTGCTACATGAACAAGCGAGGTCTGGCCCCCATCCCCCAGGGGCTTCCAGCTGGGCAGTCTCCATTTCTCGTTCATTTGACTTGCCTGGTGAGAGGAGGGATATCTATGGCTGTGTGCTGTTAGATAAGGTGATTAACTTTTGAGCCTCAGCATGATAGTGACACCAGTTTCACCCCCTTCCTTCCTATTATAGGAGGAGGTGGCAGCTAGATCAGGGAACCACGGTCAGTGGAATGTTCACTAGTGTGGCAGACTCTTCTGGTTGCCCACACACTGTCTGTTATTGCCTCTATTCTTTTTTCTTTAATAACAAGGCTCTATTACGGAGGGTAATGTGCCCAACTGAAAACTACATTTCCTAGCCTCTCTTGCAGATGGAATCACCAATGAAATGTTAGTAGAAATATTGTATGGGGTTTCTAGGAAAGCTTTTTAAAGCAGAGGTATACTCCTCTGACTCTTACTCTCTTATATTGTCATCCTGGAAAATTTAAGTGATGGCTGGTGCTTCAGCAGCTTTTTTGTGACCCTCAAGCAATCTCAAGGACAAAAATCACATCTAAGGAAAACCTTCCTCAGTGATCAGTGCAAAGAAATAGAGGAAAACAATAGAATGGGGAAAGCTAGAGATCTCTTCAAGAAAATTAGAACTACCAAGGGAACATTTCATGCAAAGATGGGCACAATAAAGGACAGAAATGGTATGGACCTAACAGAAGCAGAAGCTATTAAGAGGAGGTGGCAAGAATACACAGAAGAACTATACAAAAAAGATCATCATGACCCAGATAACTACAATGGTGTGATCACTCACCTAGTGTCAGACATCCTGGAATCTGAAATCAAGTGGGCCTTAGGAAACATCACTATGAACAAAGCTAGTGGAGGTGATGGCATTCCAGTTGAGTTCTTTCAAATCCTAAAAGATGATGCTGTGAAAGTGCTGCACACAATATGCCAGCAAATTTGGAAAGCTCAGCAGTGGCCACAGGACTGGAAAAGTCAGTTTTCATTCCAATCTCAAAGAAGGGCATTGCCAATGAATGTTCAAACTACTGCACAATTGCACTCTTCTCACACGCTAGTAAAGTTGCTCAAAATTCTCCAAGCCAGGCTTCAGCAATACATGAATCATTAACTTCCATATGTTCAAGCTGGTTTTAGAAAAGGCAGAGGAACCAGAGATCAAATTGCCAACATCTGTTGGATCATCGAAAAAGCAAGAGAGTTCCAGAAAAACATCTACTTCTGCTTTATTGACTATGCCAAAGCCTTTGACTGTGTGAATCACAACAAACTGTGGGAAATTCTGAAAGAGATGGGAATACCAGACCACCTGACCTGCCTCCTAAGAAATCTGTATGCAGGTCAAGAAGCAACAGCTAGAACTAGACATGGAACAACAAACTGGTTCAAAATTAGAACCATGAACTCTCTGATGTTCAAGCTGGTTTTAGAAAAAGCAGAGGAACCAGAGATCAAATTGCCAACATCCGCTGGATCACCAAAAAAGCAAGAGAGTTCCAGAAAAACATCTATTTCTGCTTTATTGACTATGCCAAAGCCTTGACTGTCTGGATCACAATAAACTGTGGAAAATTCTGAAAGAGATGGGAATACCAGACCACCAGACTTGCCTCTTGAGAAACCTATATGTAGGTCAGGAAGCAACAGTTACAACTGGACATGGAACAACAGACTGGTTCCAAATAGGAAAAGGAGTACGTCAATGCTGTATATTGTCACCCTGCTTATTTAACTTATATGCAGAGTACATCATGAGAAACGCTGGGCTGGATGAAGCACAAGCTGGAATCAAGATTGCCAGGAGAAATATCAATAACCTCAGATATGCAGATGACACCACCCTTATGGCAGAAAGTGGAGAGGAACTAAAAAGCCTCTTGATGAAAGTGAGAGAGGAAAGTGAAAAAGTTGGCTTAAAGCTCAACATTCAGACAATGAAGATCATGGCCTCTGGTCCTATCATTTCATGGGAAATAGATGGAGAAACAGTGGAAACAGTGGCTGACTTTCTTTTGGGGGGCTCCAAAATCACTGCAGATGGTGATTGCTGCTATGAAATTAAAAGACGCTTACTCCTTGGAAGGAAAGTTATGACCAACCTAGATAGCACATTGAAAAGCAGAGACATTACTTTGCCAACAAAGGTCCATCCCATCAAGGCTATGGTTTTTTCAGTGGTCATGTATGGATGTGAGAGTTGGACTGTCAAGAAAGCTAAGCACTGAAGAATTGATGCTTTTGAACTGTGGTGTTGGAGAAGACTCTTGAGAGTCCCTTGGACTGCAAGGAGATCCGACCAGTCAATTCTAAAGGAGATCAGTCCTGGGTGTTCATTGCAAGGACTGATGCTAAAGCTGAAACTCCAATACTTTGGCCACCTCATGCAAATAGTTGACTCATTGGAAAAGACCCTGATGCTGGGAGGGATGGGGGCAGGAGGAGAAGGGGACGACAGAGGGTGAGAAGGCTGGATGGCATCACCAACTCGATGGAGATGTTTAAGTGAATTCTGGGAGTTGGTGATGGACAGGGAGGCCTGGCGTGCTGCAATTCATGGTGTCGCAAAGAGTCAGACACCACTGAGTAACTGAACTGAACGAGTCTATTTCAGATAAGGAGTGATGAACTTCCAGACTTCTAAAATTTCTTGCACTGTGTTCATCTATGAAACAGTATTAACAACAGAATTAGGTAAAATAGAACTCTTCAACAGCATTGAATAAATCTGTGTTGGTGAGGCCAAAAGTCCATAAGGGATGAACTTAAAAGATTCTCTCCATGAAACAAATTAGCATTTATATTGAAGAAAAACATATCAAAGGCTAACAAAAGAAGAAACCAGATCCAAAAATATTACTGTTCCAACTAAAGTTGGCCAGGGATACAAGCAATATCCCAGTAACAAGAGCTCAGTAGTTAACATTAGCATTGTCAATATAGACTACTATTTCACATAAGGTGGTCAGCTATTCCCATCCCAGTTTTTGTTTTATTTATAAATCTCATGCTTAATAAAACCTTTTTCCAGTACTCTTAATTTAAATAGGATTCTGTTACCTAGACACTAAGATTGAGTTCTTCAGAGGAATTCTTATTCTAAATGAAATTAGTAATGACTACAGAGATCCTGCCTTACCAATCCAAGACAACTTTTTGGATTTTACCTTTGTGTGTCTGTCTAGAGGCTTAGTGTCACAAAGCCTTGCTGAATGATGAAGATCTTAAGGATGTATGTAGACTATCCACTGAGAATTGTTCCAAGACCTAGATCTAGAATACTATATACCAAAATAAACTTGAGTATTATTAGATTACAAAATGACCTAATTTTTTTATATCTTCATTTCTCAATGGAATTTAATCAAATCATTGTAAGCTACCATAACAAAGTAGAGAAGATAGGAAACCACACATATCTGTCCATTTCTCTGTTATTTCCCTCTATTTTTTATGAGTCCCTTTGCTCCGTTAACATTTTATGATTCTTCATTCCCAAATATATGTCAGTATCAATACAAAATTCCCCTTTATTTGCACCCCTTGACAATCTGATGGTAAAATGGCCCCCATTTTGTCCCTTCTCCAGCAACAGAACCATTCCATAAATCATTACCTTGATGCCCCCATTCCTAAGTATACCACTCTTACACATCTGAAAGCTTACAGAGACACTGAGGACACAGAGATATAGTTTACAAAAACTGATTCCAATGGCCAATGATCTTCATTTTGTTCAGTAGGTAAAAATTATAAATAATCTGAAAAGCAAAACATAGAATACATTAATGATCTCCCATAAAAGACCTGCTTGCATATTCTAGTATGTGTCTTTCACAAATTTACTGTGCACCAGTTAGCTAATCTAAAAGCCTCAGTATATATTTAATGCACCATTAACAAATGGGATCATCAATGGGAGCAAAAGTTTCTGCAGAGCAGCCAATGAAAATGTCTCCAAAGGAATATTTTTACTTTGTAAACATAAAATCATCAATCTAAAAACTAACTGGCTATTTAGATAATAGCACACTGTTTGAACTATCTTTTGGCCAGAATACAACTTTTTTTAAAGTAAAAATAACTTTTCTTGATAATATGCATGTACTTTTGTGTAAGAATTTTATTTCCATGTCATATATTTTAGTTAATCAAATTCATAAAATAATTTCATTCAATGAAAATGGATGTCGTTAATACCCACTTGTGATGTGAAAAATGTGAGGGACACAGCTTTGTATCCAATAGCAATAGTGGAAACTAGATAATACAATCTTTTTAAAAACTGGCCATTGACAAATTAGTAGGTGTATCCTGATTGAAGTGAAGTGAAATGAAAGTCATTCAGTCGTGCCCAATTCTCTGCGACCACATGAACTATACAGTCCATGGAATTCTGCAGGCCAGAATACTGGAGTGGGTAGCCTTTCCCTTCTCCAGGAGATCTTCCCAACCCAGGGATCAAACCCAGGTCTCCCATATTGCAGGCAAATTCTTTACCAGCTGAGCCACAAGGGAAGTCATTAGCATACTCTTACACTGACATAATTGCTATATTTTCTAGGGGAAGTCTCAATAGAAAACATTAATTCTAAGCCAAAGGTCATTTAACAAGAAAACTTTTAACAGGAATCTAACACTATCAGAAGAAAAAAAAAAAAAAAACTAAAACATCTAAAACTACACAGAAGTCCTCCACTGCATTACCATGATTCCAAGATAGTTTAAATCCCATCTGTGGAAATGTTATATACAATGTGTGTAAAATGTTTTCTCAAGCCTTGAATTGAAAATTTACTTCTCTTCATCTCTTCTCATGGACTGATAATACAAAGCCTACAGGAAAGAAAAAAAATGATTTGGACTATAACTATTTGAGATTCATTGATATTTCAATCCCTACATTTTGCATTACAAGGCTCTTTTCTAACTCTGAGTTTCCAATAAGAATAGAATTTTCCCAAAGTAATACTGTATAACCCTCCACTTGAAATTTGTCTTGAGTTTGAAGAACCTAGAGAGAGAAAAGGGAGGTAACATTTACTGAGTATACACTATAAACAGAGAATAATGTTTCATGGCTTATATATTACAGATTTAAACATTACATTAGTCCTGTGAGGTAGGTGGTATTTAACCCCATTTTACCAATGCTGAAACTGATGCTTAATTAGGTTAGGTAACCTCACAATCACACCATTAGTTAAAAAGGAGGGTTCTGTCTGATTCCTGCCAGGGAAGAAGACTGACTCAGAAGTAAGAAGTAGCTGCTTGAGCTGATGCTGGCTTCTAGGACTTAGAGAAGCCTAGGTTTCTCTTCAGAACTCTGTCCTAGGAAAACTTTGAAGAAGAACTTTTCTCATCCAATTAAAGACTATCAATTGAAAGAGAGAACAGAATGAGGACTTTTCATGAAAGAGAGAAGCCAGAGAAAGGGAAAAAACATGAAGTCCCTAGCCCTCAGTGTGCCTGTCTTGGTAAATATTAAGAAAAGCGCACAAAGACTCCTTTCCATCCTGAAGAACTCCATCAGTCAAAGAAAAAATGAGTTCAAAAGCTCTAGGGCTACAAAAGGGAACTCAAGATGGCCAGTTTTCCCACTGTTCATATTAACGAACTGATTGATAAATCAGTGATTTAGATATTTAGAACACTAAAATAGAAATTATTTAAGTTGGTTTTAGAAATCAAAGCTATTAGCTTGAACCATGTGAAAGAAAATCTATGCTATATTCATAGATCAAAAATGGTTGAATAATAACAATTTCCTAGGATTAACTTAATATAATATTAAATTGTTATCACCAATTCAAACATAGGAGGTCCAAACAATAAATATTCAAACATACAAATAATCTGAGATCACTGTATGTTACACATTTGGACCCCCAAAATCTTTCTGATAAGCCTATTTGCAGGTGGATTAGTTCCAAAGGCACAAAGCTCTGAAAAATTATTCAGGAAACAGTCCTTTGCCATGACAGCAATTTGACACGATGCAAAGCAAAACACGTGTGAACAAAGTTCCTCTTCCCCCATGCCATGGGCAGTCTTTCAGGCTAACTTAGCTAATTTGTGCTTAGTTATTCTCACAGCTGTGGCAGAGCTTTAGTTAGGACCTCAGTATAATTTATATTCAGCCAATATTTGTGTAAAAGAACAGATTTAATTTTTAAAGGGCAGGCCTTCAAGGTTTTAGCATAACTAAGCCCGAATTAACATGTTTGCAATAAGGGCTGAAGCAAGCTGCTCACTGCACTGGCCAATTCCAGTGTACAAGCAAGCCCCTTAGGTTTTCTACCACATGCTTGATAGGTTTCTCCTCCATGGCAAAGGCAGACAGAATATATCCTGTAGGTTCCCTGTGCAGCAAGAGGCTGAAACAGCATTTAAATTGGATCCTTAGAGCCAAGGGGGAAATACAAAGCTTCCAATTTCAGGAGAAAGCCTGAGTGAAATTCAGCTGATATCACTGTCATGCCTAGAAGAAGGAAGAGGCAGACAAGCCCAAGAGGGGACAATCATAACAAACAGGAACTCTGAATCTCTAGAGTGGAACTGTAAGGCCAAATCCTTACCATCTAAAAGTATAGTGTTGTGCACTCCTGGGAGAATCCAGAGATGGGCAATCTATGCTTTCCCTTCAGAGTACACTGACAATGGAGACCTTCTCTTCTGCTTTCCTCTGTCTTTGAAAGAGCACACTTAGTGTACTGAACATTGTCCTGGACATTAGGTCCAGATACCAGATATTGGATGACTGAGAAGAGAAGAAACCTAAGAAATATTTAAGAACCATGTCACATGAGAATGTAAGCAAGGGTTTGGGGGACAAATCCAGTATGGAAAATAATTAGGTAACTGACCTCAAGCATATAGAGTCTAGGCAATTAAGACACAATCCAAGTGAATTTAAGAGGGTTGCTTTTAAGGGATATGTTCTTGAAAGGGTATATGTCCCTGCTACTTTCCTACACCTTCCTCCTCCTCCCTGAAACTCTTAAATCTTCTCCTTTACACCTTACATAAGGATTGAACTTTTGAAGATCCTTCCCCCTTAAGGAGTACATATTCACATAATACCTTAAATGCAACCTGTTTTATAAGGCCTTAAGCTTTTTTAATACCATTACGAATTAAGAAAGTAGAGCATAGTGGAGAATTAGTGAATAAAGTTATTGTGTGAAGATAATCCAAGATTGCACTAAAAACCTCCCCAAACTACAGAGCACTTCTTTTTCCATTATGGTTGAAATCATGTTCATTTTAATTTGGCTTATTCAGGGTAAATAAATGTTTTCAAAGGGGAAAAAAAAATGTAAAGCAAAGGATAAAGTATCCTGATGTCCTTTAGATTATCTTTGAAAATTTTACTATCAGATTTATTCACACCAAGAGACTAAACTGGAACCTAATTATATTATAGAATTAAATTATGCATGCCTTAAAAGAAATAAACTTTTTCTTTTCTAAAATATAGTTAACAGAAATTAGCTTTCTCAGTCTCTTCTATATTGACTTCTTCTTCTAGTATACTTTTAAAGTCATATCTCAGACATTGTGTTGTACATATGAAGTTTTTTCCAGTCAAGCATCTTTTTGTCCATCTTTTGATAAAGCACTCAGTTACCCTTTAGAAAGTAAGAGCAGATTGGGTTTTTATTCTCAATATTCCCCATTCTCTGCATTCTTATCCTTGGTGTGTCTTCCAATAGTGGGCACAGTGTACTTGCCCACCTCACTGACATGGGATTAGCTATGTTATTTGCTCTGGTCAACAGAATGTTAGTAGCCATGACACAGAATGCTTCCAGCGTATTAGTATCAGTGCTCTCTGTGCCCTTCAGCAACAGGCATGAGAAAAGATGTCCCAAGGCAGTGCATGGGCTCCAAAAACCTCAGAGACACATGAAAGTGAAAGTCGCTCAGTCAAGTCTGACTCTCTACCACCCCATGGACTATGCAGTCCATGGAATTCTCCAGGCCAGAATACTACAGTGGGGAGTCTTTCCCTTCTCCAGGGGATCTTCCCAACTCAGGGATCAAACCCAGGTCTCCTACACTGAAGGTGGATTCTTTACCATCTGAGCCAAAGGAAAGACTATCCCTTCTCCAGGGGATCTTTCCTACCCAGGAATCAAACCTAGGTCTCCTGCATTGCAGGTGGATTCTTTACCAACTGAGCTATCAGGAAACCCAAAGAGACACACGAAGCAGAGCTGAAACACCACCTGTTCTGGAGCCAAGCCCAGGTAAGTCGTGCCAAGAGCAGCCAAGCCCCAGTTGACCCACTGAGATGTGAATAAGAAATAATTGTTTATTGTTATATAACAATGATATTTTTTGTTGTCATTTGTTATAGAGTATGGTTGGCTGATACAAAAACCAAGTTTTCTCCTTGTAAATCCTTGTTAGACTTTCCATAAAGATTCTCTACTTCTAGTAGATAAGATGTGAGCATATAACCAAAGTTAGATCAATTTGTCTCTCTCTCCAAAAAATTTCAATCAACCTGAATGACAATGATTGAAAACAGTTGAAACTCTTTCATCCTGGGAGTTCTGAAGTGACTGTACAATATTCTTAAAACCAAAATGCCTAAAAATGTGTTTCTTTATTTTTCAAAGTCGTCTTCTTCATATTTTTCCTTTATTCTAGTGTTATATCTACTTATCAAATTATTCATTTATTCTTGTTAGAAATTAATTTTTGGCATTGGATAACTCAAAAACTTTAACATTTTCAAGGATTCCATTTTTAATCTTTAAGTAAATTTGCTAATCAATAACAAATTTAGTATTGTTTGTATTTTCTAGGACTGACAGAAATTCACGATGATGAAGGAGTTGCCTACTACAGTAAGAACTTCTCCAGAAGAGTTGAAAAAAAAATTTTCAACATCAGCTGACTTACATATATTATTGATTTAATATAAGAGAATGAATAAGGCCTGACAATGACTCTTTTTGTTATTTTTCCTACCCAAGAAACATTTCATAGATGGTACTCTCTTTACTTCATTATTCTAACTATACATTATGAAATCAAAGAATTCTGTTGAAATGGCAAGTAACATCTCAAATATAAATTGAGTCAAAGTTATGAGAAATTTACTTCAAATAACTTGTAAAATGCAAATATTTATTTTGAATGGTAGAAATGACCTAAGTAATCTGAAAATCCATCTGATCACAAACAGCTAGAAATGTGTGATAAAATTTTAAAGTCTACTTTTAACTACATAACCAATACTTAAATTATAATTATGAGGAAACTTCAGGGACCAGAATTGGAAAGGGAACTATAAAGAATGAAATACATAAGCTGCTAATTTGGCTGGGGTAGAGTGAGAGAGTCGTTCATTCCTTTCCTTAACAAATGAAGAATCTGGATTTTAATGTTCAGATATGGATAATGAACTATGTCTGAGAGAGAAAAGTGATTATCAGCAACAGTCCCTCCCAGATAAGAGCTCATCCTCAGTAAAAATTGGCGATACACACATACACATGGGAAATGAGAAACCACAGGTAATCTTATGTTTCCCTTTGGGCTTTGGATGAAGAAAGAGCTGTATCTAAAAATTCAAAGTATGCCTGAGCTTAACATGGATTTAAAGTTCTAAATCAAATTATTGAACTGTATGATCCCACAGTGTTAAGCTACAAAATTATTATAAAATACTGCACCAGTCTGATTAATAGGCCTTTGGCACATAGTATAAGCCAACGCAAACACCCACAAATAGATAACTAACAATAAATAGCAAGATGAAGAAGGTCACTCAGTCATGTCCAACTCTTTTCGATCCAATGGACTGAAGCCCACCAGGTTCCTCTGATGATAGAATTCCCCAGGCAAGAATACTGGAGTGGGTTGCCATTCCCTCCTCCAGGGGATCTTCCTGACCCAGGGATTGAACCTATGTCTCCTGCATTGCAAGCAGATTCTTTACCATCTGAGCCACCTGAGAAGCCCAATAAATAGCAAACAGAGCTACAATTATAGCAGAGATTAAAAATATTGTGTTGTCCTAAACTTTTTTTTTTTCTGTAAGATAGCTCTGAATTGTGCTTAGTCTCACAGTCGTGCCTGACTCTTTGTGATCCCATGGACTGTAGCCAGCCAGGCTTCTCTATCCTTGGGAATTCTCCAGGTGAGAATACTGGTGTGGGCTGCCATGCCCTCCTCTCAGGGATCTTCCCAACCCAGGGACTGAACCCAGGTCTCCTGCATTGCAGGCAGATTCTCTACTGTCTGAATTGCCAGGGAAGCCCAAGATGGCTACACTAATGCTTGAAAGAAAGAAAGTGAAAGTGAAGTTGCTCAGTCGTGTCCAACTCTTTGCAACCCCATGGACTGTAGCCCACAAGGCTCCTCCATCCATGGAATTTTCTAGGCAAGAGTACCAGAGTGGGTTGCCATTTCCTTCTCCAGGGGATCTTCCCAACCCGGGGATCGAACCCGGGTCTCCCGCATTGTGGGCAGACACTTTACTGTCTGAGCCACCAAGGAATCCCAGTGATGCTTAGTTGTCTTTAACTTTATTCAAAACAATTTTCTTAGATTGTATTGTGACAGCTACCATATCAGTGTACATTTAAAAAACATCAAAATTGGTGAATTTTTTGAGCCATTTTAATGTTGAAATGGAAGAAAACAAGCAACAATTTCAGCATATTATGATTTATTATTTGAAGAAATGTAAAAACACAAATGAAGTGCAAAAAAGACTTGAAGAGTATATGGAGAAGGTTCAGTGATCATGTTGAAAGGGTCACAGTTTCATGTTGGAGATTTCTCTCTGAATGATGCTCCATGATCAGGTAGACCAGTTGAAGTTAACAGTGATCAAATTGAGATATTCATTGAGAACAATAAACATTATATCAGGTGGGAGATAGCGAACATACTCAAAATATCAAAATCAAGCGCTGAAAATCATTTCCATCAGCATGGTTAACTTAATCACTTCTATATTTGGGATTTACATCAGTTCAGTTCAGTCGCTCAGTCACATCTGACTCTTTGCAACCCCGTGAATCGCAGCACGCCAGGCCTCCCTGTCCATCACCAACTCCCGGAGTTCACCCGGACTCACGTCCATTGAGTCGGTGATGCCATCCAGCCATCTCATCCTCTGTTGTCCCCTTCTCCTCCTGGCCCCAATCCCTCACAGCATCAGAGTCTTTTCCAATGAGTCAACTCTTTGCATGAGGTAGCCAAACTACTGGAGTTTCAGCTTCAACATCATTTCCTCCAAAGAAATCTCAGGACTGATCTCCTTCAGAATGGACTGGTTGGATCTCCTCGCAGTCCAAGGGACTCTCAAGAGTCTTCTCCAACACCACAGTTCAAAAGCATCATTTTTTCAGCGCTCAGCTTTCTTCACAGTCCAACTCTCACATCCATACATGACCACTGGAAAAACCATAGCCTTGACTAGACGGACCTTTGTTGGCAAAGTAATGTCTCTGCTTTTAAATATGCTATCTAGGTTGGTCATAACTTTTCTTCCAAGGAGTAAGCATCTTTTAATTTCATGGCTTCACTCATCATCTGCAGTGATTTTAGATCCACATAAGTTAAGCCAAAAAAAAAAAAAGCTTCATATTTCCACATGCAATTCTCTAGTCTAATGTAATGAAAATATCCCATTTAAAAAACATACTGTGATGGGTGATGAAAGATTTTGTACAATAATAAGGAATGGAAGAGATTGTGGGGCAAGCCAAACACCAAGCACAACAAAGACTGGTCTTCTTCAAAGAAGGTGTTGTTTTGTGTATATAGTGGGATTGGAAGGCAGTCCTCTACTATGAGTTCTTTCTGGAAAACCAGTCAATTCATTCCAACAAATACTGCTCCAATTAGAAAATGGAAAGTAGCACTCCAAAAAGCATCCAGGATTGTTGTCATTCAGTTGCTCAGTAATGTCCCACTCTTTGCAATCCCATGAACAACATACAACACACCAGGCTTCCCTGTCCTTCACCATCTCCCTGAGTTTGCTCAAACTCATGTCCATTGAGTCAGTGATGTCATCCAACCATCTCATCCTCTGTCACCCCCTTCTGCTTTTGCCCTCAGTCTTTCCCACCATCAGGGTCTTTTCCAATGAGTTAGCTCTTTGCATCAGGCAGCCAAAGTATTGGAGCTTGAGCTTCAGCTTCAGCATCAGTCCTCCCAGTGAATATTCGATGTTGATTTCTTTTAGGATTGACTGGTTTGTTCTCCTTGCTATCCAATGGACTCTTAAGAGCCTTTTCCAGCACCACAGTTTGAAAATATCAATTCTTCAGTGCTCAGCCTTCTTTATGGTCCAACTCTCACATCCATACATAACTACTGGGAAAACCACAGCTTTGACTATACAGACATTAGTCAGCAAAGTGATGTCTCTGCTTTTTAATACATTGTCTAGGTTTGTCATAGCTTTTCTTCCAAGGAGCAACTGTCTTTTAATTCCATGGCTGCAATCACCATCTGCAGTGATTTTGGAGCCCAAGAAAATAAAATCTGTCACTATTTCCACTTTTCCCCCAACTATTTGCCATGAAATGATAGTACCAGATGCTATGATCTTAGTTTTTTGAAAGTTGAGTTTCAAGCCAGCTTTTTCACTTCCCTCTTTCACCTTCACCAAGAGGCTCTTTAGTTACTCTTTGCTTTCTGCCATTAGGGTAGTATCATTTTGTATGTCTGAGATTGCTGATTTTTTACCTGCAATCTTGATTTCAGCTTGTGATTCATCCAGTCCACCATTTCACATGATTTACCCTGCATATAAATTAAATAAGCAGGGTGACAATATACAGACTTGGCACACTCCTTTCCCAATTTTGAACCAGTCAGTTGATCCATGTTGCTTTCTGACCCGCATACAGGTTTCTCAGGAGACAAGTAAAGTGGTCTGGTATTCCAGTCTCTTTAAGAACTTTCCAAAACTTGTTGTGATCCACACAGTCAAAGACTTTAACATAGTCAATGAAGTAGAATTAGTTGTTGTTGTTCTTTTCCTGGAACTCCCTGGCTTCATCTATGATCCAAGGAATGTTGGCAATTTGATCTCTGGTTCCTCTGCCTTTTCTAAATCCAGCTTGTATTTGGAAATTCTTGCTTCATGTACTCTTGAAGTTGAGAGCTTGAAGGATTTGGAGCATTACCTTGCTAACATGTGGAATGAGTGCAATTGTGCCGTAGTTTGAACCTTCTTTGGCATTGCCTTTCTTAGAGATTGGAATGAAAGTTGACCTTTTCCAGTCCTGTGGCCCCTGCTGAGTTTTCCAAATTTGCTGGCATACTGAGTGTAGCACTTTAGCAGCATCACCTTTTAGGATCTGAAATAGCTCAGCTGGAATTCCATCACCTCCTCTAGCTTTTTTCATAGTAATTCTTCCTAAGGCCCACTTGACTTTACACTCCAGGATGTCTGGCTCTCTGTGAGTGATCACACTATCGTGCTTATCTGAGTCATCATGACCTTTTTTGCACAGCTCTTCTGTGTAATTCTTGGCACCTCTTTTTAATCTTTTCTGCTTCTGTTAGATTCTTGCCATTTCTGGCCTTTATTTTGTCCATTTTTCATGAAATGTTATCTTAGTATCTCTGTTTTTCTTGAAGAGATCTCTAGTCTTTTCCATTCTATTGTTTCCCTCTATTTCTTTGCATTGTTCACTTAAGAAAGGCTTTCTTATCTCTCCTGGGTATTCTTTGGAACTCTGCATTCAGTTTGGTATATCTTTTCCTTTCTGCTTTGCCTTTTACTTTTCTTATCTCAGCTATTTATAAGGCCTCCTTGAACAATCATTTTGCCTTCTTTCATTTCTTTTTCTTTGGGATGTTTTGGTCACTGTCTCCTATACAATGTTAGGAACTTCTATCCGTAGTTCCTCAGGCACTCTGTCTACCGGATCTAATCCCTTAGATATTTATCACCTCCATTGTATAATCATAAGGGATTTGATTTAGGTCATACCTGAATAGTTTAGTGTCTTTCCCTATTTTGTTCAATTTAAACTTGAGTTTTTCAATAAGGAGCTCATGATCTGAGTCACAATCAGCTCCAGGTCTTGCTTTTGCTGACTGTATAGAGCATCTACATCTTCAGCTGCAAAGAATATAATCAGTCTGATTTCAGTATTGACCCTATAGAAAATGCACAACCTATCAGGATAACTGAGGTCATCATCTCTCTGATGACCATCCAAAAACTGTTATAGCATGGCTAGGAAGTTCTGATTCATCCACTATATTCACCAGCTATTGAACCTTCAGATTTGCTTTTATTTTAGTCTTTATAAAATTACCTTAATGGAAAAAATTCCAATACCCTGGAAGACTGTAAAAGGAACCTTAAATCATTCTTTGCTCAAAAAGTTTTGGGAAGATAGAATTATAAAGTTGTCAGAAAATGGCAGAAGGTAGTGGAAATAAATGGTAACTATTTATGTAGTTCAGTGAAGTTCTTGCTGAAGATGAAAAAATGTCTTTTGTTTTTACTTAAAAACCAAAGTCACTTTTTGGCCAGCCCAATAGTAAGAGAAAAACTAAGACCAAAGTTAGCCAATGAATATATGAACATTCAATAAGAAGAGTTACATTTCTAGAAAAACATAATTTGCAAATTTTGCTAATTAACAAACTTTCAGTCATTAAATTAATCACATTGGTTTTATATCAGTGTTTCTCATTCTTGGTACTATTGACATTTTGCACCAAATAATTATTTGAAGTCAGAGCCTGCCCTGTACTTTGGGTATGTGGCAGCCTAGGTGGTCTCCATCCACTAAATGCCTGTAGTATCCTTAGAGTTGTGACACTTGTGTCTTTAGACACTGCCTTGATGCCCCCTTACAAAAACAATGGCTCCTTGATTGAGAACCACTGGAATGGATTAGTGGGCATGCACATGTAGGCACGCACACACAAACACACACACACACACACACACACACTGTCTCTCTGTTTCTCTTATTATTGCCTAAAATAGCTTTATCTACAAGCTCCATAAACCCACAAATTAACAAATAACCTTTCCCTTTAAAGAGTTCCATGTGTGCATGCTTGGTCACTTCAGGCGTGTCTGGCTCTTTGCAACCCTATGAACTGTAGCCCACCAGATTCCTCTCTCCATGGGATTCTCCAGGCAGGAATACTGAAGTGGGTTGCCAGGCTCTCCTTCAGGGGATCTTCCGGACTCGAGATCAAACCCACATCTCCTGTGTCTACTGCACTGAAGGTGAATTCTTTACCTGCTGAGACGTCAGGGAAGCCTTAAAAGTGTTTCCCTGAGACTCAGATAAGAGAGACTTCACTTTATGCAAGTGGCAATAAATTACATTATGTGAAAACTGCATAAGGGAAAGCTGAGAAAGAATATAGGTAGTTGGGCTTTCTAAAGGGAGATTTAATAATTCTTAAGATTAGAAGATTGATTTTTTTCAATGTACAAAAGTATATTAAACTGAATTAAGACAATCCTAGGAATTCAAGGATAGGTATTAGAAAAAATATGATTTTATCACTACTACTTATAAATTTGGTATGGACATGTACACGTTGCAAAATTTAAAATGGATAACCAACAAGAATCTACTTTATAGCACATGGAACTCTGCTCAATGTTATGTGGCAGCCTGGATGGGAGGGGAGTTTGGGGGCAAATGGATACAAATGTATATGTGGCTAAGTCCCTTCACTGTTCACCTGAAAATATGATAACATTGTTTATCAGCTGTACTTCAGTATAAAATAAAAAGGTTTTTAAAAAATGGATGTATCTTGTAGACATAATACTGAGCAAAAGATGTCATAAATAGATAAATACACCATTATTTCTTTTATATAAATTTCAAAAACAAACTAGCACACAACATTAGAAGTGAGAATGTCAGTGACCTTCGGCAGATGCAAATAGTGGGCAGTGAAACAAAAAGGGCATGAGGTCTGCTACTAGAATCCTGATAAATGTTATGCTTCTCGATCAGGGGTTGATTACACATACGTTTTAACTTTGTGTAAATTATTTGAGCTGTACACCTATGATTAATGTACTTTTCTGTATGTGCCTTATAATACAATAAGATTGTTTAAACAATTTCCCATACCCCAATTTAAATAACTGGGAATGAATTGGAAGCTTTCATCTGATAAAAGGTATCTATAACTAACCTATAAGTAACATGAAAATTAAAACACTTATGGTGTGATTAAATTGATCAAATGGGAATTTTTTTTATATTGCCTACAGTCGTAATCTTTTCATTGTCATTGCTGTATGTGTTCTTTTCTAAGATCATGGCATCTGGTCCCATCATTTCATGGCAAAAAGAAGAGGAAAAAGTGGAAGCAGTGACGGATTTTATATAGCTGGGCTCCAAAATCTCAAAGAAAGGCAATGCCCAAGAATGTTCAAACTACTGCATAACTATGCTCATTTCACATTCTAGCAAGGTAATGCTCAAAATCCTTCAAGCTAGGCTTCAACAGTAGGTGAACAGAGAACTTCCATATCTACAAGCTGGATTTAAATAAGACAGAAGAACCAGAGATCAAATTGCCAACATCTGTTGGATCATAGAAAATTCAAGGGAATTATGTTTATTATTCCTTTCCTTTCACTTTCTTTAATTTGGACTGGTACTAATGTTTTTCTAGTTGTAATTTGATATCTGCTTTATGTACATCTCATAAGATTTAAGTGACTAAGCATCCACACACGATTTAATATGCTGTGTCCTCATTCATATTCAATTCAATTTAATTTACAATTTTAATTCTGAATTCTTCTTTGACAAATGGATTAGTTACAAATGTATTATTTACAGGGAATTTCTCTAGTTACATTTTTACTATGTATTCTAGTTTAATATTATTATGGTCGTAGAGCATAATTTGTATTATCTCAATCTTTTTAGTTTTGTTGATGTTTCTTTTTTGACAGAAAATGAATGATTTGCATAAGTGCATAATAATATATCATGTGAGCTTGAAAAATTTTTGTGAATTTTGCCATTAGTTGCAACTTTCAAAATAGATTATATATGTTTATATATATATAGACACAAAACATACATATATGTGTGTATATATGAATTGTATATATATAATTAGGACAAGTATTTATTTCACCACGTTGCTCAAATCTCATATATGCATACATGATTTTGGTCTAGTTAGCAGCCACTGACAGAGGTGTGGATTTATTTATTTCCTACTATACAGTGGATTTGTTTACCTTTTCTTTTAGTTTTGCCAATATCTGTTTTGTATAGTTTGAAGTTTTGTTTTTGGTTGCATACAGACTTAAGGCTGTGAGATCTTGTTGATTCCTGCTAAGTTGGTTTAGTTGTATCCAACTCTTTGTGACCCCATGGGCTAGTTCCTCAGTCCATGGGATTCTCCAGGCAAGAATACTGGAATGGATTGCCTTGTCCTTCTCTAGGGGATCTTCCTGACCCAGGAATTGAACCTGTGTCTCTTGTGTCTCCTGCATTGGCAGGTGGGTTCTTTACCACTGGCTCCACCAGGAAAGTCCTTTATTGCTACGAAGTATCCTTCCTTATTTCTAGTACCTCCAGCCTTAAAGTTTATTTTGTCTAACATTTAGTATAGCTAAACCAGCTTGCTTCTGTTTAGGATTTGCACAATATATTTTTTCCAATTAAGTGATTTTAACATCTCTGTGTTCTTACATTTGAAATATTTCTCTTATAAGAAGAATACAGCTGTTTGGTTTTTTAAATAAAATGTGTATAATTTTAATTAGAATATATGGGATATTTACATAAAATATAATTGTTTTGGTTTATATCTATGCTATTACTGCTCTTTAGTTAGTCCATCTACTTTGTGTTCTCTTTTCTTTCTTAACTTCTGAATAAAATCATATATTTTTATTAGTTCTTTTGCTTCTTTGAAATAGCATGTAGATTATTTATTCTTTTACTATTCATATAGGTGGTTCTGCTAGATATTACAACATGCATCACTGACAATACACTCTAATAAAATATTTATTCTTACTACTTTCTTGATATCACCTAGAAGTGTAGAACTTTTAAATTACAGTTATCTCATTTTCCTTTTATATTATAGTCATACTTTTTAGTTCTAGATATGTTAACCTTTCCTGATATTAATCATTGTAGGTGGTCTATAATATTTTATACTTGCCTATATTTATCTTGTTTGGTGTTCATTCTTTATTCCTTATGGAACTTCCACACTGCATCTGGGATCATTTTCCCTTCCCTTTTGGTTTGTCTTTTAGGGAAAGTCTGCTAGTGACAAACTGTCTCAGCTTTGCTTGTCTCAAAATTTATTTTACCTTTTTTTTTTAATTTAAATTTATTTATTTTAATTGGAGGCTAATTACTTTACAATATTGTATTGGTTTTGTCATACATCAACATGAATCCACCACGGGTGTACACGTGTTCCCCATCCTGAACCCCCCTCCCACCTCCCTCCCCATACTATCCCTCTGGGTCATCCCAGTGCACCAGCCCCAAGCATCCAGTATCATGCATCGAACTTGGACTGGCGATTCATTTCTTATATGATATTATATGTTTCAATGCCATTCTCCCAAATCATCCCACCCTCTCCCTCTCCCACAGAGTCCAAAAGACTGTTCTATACATCTGTGTCTCTTTTGCTGTCTCAATATGCATTAGTATACTGTATTGGTGTTTTTCTTTCTCGCTTACTTCACTCTGTATAATCGGCTCCAGTTTCATCCACCTCATTAGAACTGATTCAAATGTATTCTTTTTAATGGCTGAGTAATACTCCATTGTGTATATGTGCCACAGCTTTCTTATCCATTCATCTGCTGATGGACATCTAGGTTGCTTCCATGTCCTGGCTATTATAAACAGTGCTGCAATGAACATTGGGGTACACGTGTCTCTTTCAATTCTGGTTTCCTTGGTGTGTATGCCCAGCAGTGGGATTGCTGGGTCATAAGGCTGTTCTATTTCCAGTTTTTTAAGGAATCTCCACACTGTTCTCCATAGTGGCTGTACTAGTTTGCATTCCCACCAACAGTGTAAGAGGGTTCCCTTTTCTCCACCCCTCTCCAGTATTTATTGCTTGTAGATTTTTGGATCGCAGCCATTCTGACTGGTGTGAAATGGTACCTCATTGTGGTCTTGATTTGCATTTCTCTGATAATGAGTGATGTTGAGCATCTTTTCATGTATTTGTTAGCCATCTGTATGTCTTCTTTGGAGAAATGTCCATTTAGTTCTTTGGCCCATTTTTTGATTGGGTCGTTTATTTTTCTGGAATTGAGCTGCAGGAGTTGCTTGTATATTTTTGAGATTAGTTGTTTGTCAGTTGCTTCATTTGCTATTATTTTCTCCCATTCTGAAGGCTGTCTTTTCACCTTGCTTATAGTTTCCTTTGTTGTGCAGAAGCTTTTAATTTTAATTAGGTCCCATTTGTTTATTTCTGCTTTTATTTATTACCCTTTTTTTTAAAGGACATATTTGGGATATAGAAATATTAGCTGACAGTTATTTTCTAGAAATATCGCCCAATTTTTTTTTTTTTTTTTGCTTTCTTCATTTCTTCTCAGAAGTCAGCTATCACTCTAGTATTTCTTTGAAAACGAGGTCTTTTTTTTTCTTTTTATGCCTTGATTCTTAACACTTTTGATAGGTTGAGCTTTGGTGTAGTTTTCTTTCTGTTGGTTCTGCCTGGGATTTCCTAAACTTTTTGAATGGATAGGTTGATACTTTTAATCAAATCTTGAAAATGCTCAGCTTTTTGCTCTCTGCATTTTCTATATTTTCTATTCACCTATCTTTGAATTAAATCATGCAGTATCCTGCATTGTAAAGTGTTACTAAACTCATTTTTTAATTTTTTTAGCTCTGTACAATATCTTTCAGCTATGGACTTTTCATTTGATTATTTTTATGGATTTATATTTTTATTGAAATTATCTCTGTTGATTTTTTGTTCATATATTTCTCATTTTTAAAATATTTCAGTCACAATTACATCTCACATCTGACAACTCTGATATTTAGATCATGCAGAAGTCTACTTCCAGTGTCTGAGTTTCCTTTTTATCATCAACATGTTTTCTTTATTCTTTGATTCTAGTAATTTTGTATTTTTATATATTACCTATAAAAGAACTAAAAGGGTGATATGTGGTGTTATAATCCATCAGAGAAAGTTCCTTTTGTTGTTGCAAGGTGGCTCAATAGTTGATTATACCAATATAATCAAGGGATTGAGCTGGCTTGATTGCAGATTTAATCACAGAGTCTGCCTCTGACTTACTCTGTTCTGGCATGAAGTTCCCATATGTCAACTGACAGATTGACAGGTGTTTGTTTCCTTAGTCCTTAAAAAACCTCAGATTATTAAGCTCTGCTTTTTAGAGTTTCCCCTATTAGTGCTCCCTACAAAGTTTCAAAATCTGGCAGATGTCCAGATAAGTACCCGAAGCTACCCGCTTTCCCAAAAAATCGTGTTCCCCACCAGCCAGTACAAAACATTTGAGTCTCTTTTGGCTTGATTTCTCTATTGATTGAGCACCTTCAAAATTCATAAAGCATTATGCTGTGAAAATTTGTGAACCTATGGCCCCTTAAATTTGTCAATTGTTCCATCCCTACTTGATACTGAAAAGCTTCCTGATTTTTCTTTCCTGCAGTACAGTCTCCTTGGCCAGTCTAAGGAAAAATTTCATTGTATTTTCAAAATTCCCAAATTACCACAAAAACAATGGCTAGTGATCATTGCCTCACTCTGGAAAGTTGCCACTGTTCACAAATTGACTTTATTTTTATTGTTCTCAAAGTCTTATCATCCTTTGGGAATAGGATTCTTTCAGTTTCTCCACTTTTTCTAGTTGTAGAACAGAGATCATTGACCTGCTATGATCTGTTACATCATCCTCAGAAGCAAAAATCCTAGTTACTTCTCAAGTAACTAGGATTATTATAAGGTCCATTACTAGTAAGTGTGCTACAATAATAACTACTCCTGGAAAACAAGGAGACATGGTAACTAATTCTAAACACTATAAACAGTCCCTTTAAAATCAGAAATAAGGTGGAAAAGTAATAAGCCTGTAGTAGTATTCATTTATTGAAAATTAAAAGGAGAAATCCTAGGAAACTTTTAAGAAAGGAAAATAATTTCAAATAAAAGGATTATAAATGAATCATATATCTGCCATTATTTATAGGAAAAAAATTGTTACCTACACATATACACATGCCCAAAAATACATGAGAGGATACAAAGGCAAAATATTAGAACTAATGAGAAAGTTCTTCATTTTTCCTATAAAGAACTCCTTAAAAGTTCATACTACATTGAATTAATGTAAATTAGTAACAAACAACAGGAAAATATAATTTTAAAATAGATGTTATTTTGCATTGAATTTTGGCCATTATAGACTATATAAATAGAGAGTATTGGAATAGATCTCACATCACAATTATTAAAGCTGTATGATATATAAGATAGAATGTTCAAAGCATTGAAGAGCCCTTATGGGCCAGAATCAAAGGAACTATTCACCTTGACAGAAAACAAGCATGACAGGAGATCAACATTTATCCTGAAATTTTTTACTAAGGATATATACCAATTCACTAAGATGGAAGAAAATATCACCTTAGTCACATCTCTCTGAGATAAGTATATACAAGTATTTAACTTCTATGCAGAGTACATCATGAGAAACACTGGGCTAGAGGAAGCACAAGCTGGAATCAAGATTGCCGAGAGAAATATCAATAACCTCAGATATGCAGATGACACCACCCTTATGACACCCACCACTTCACCAGAAAGTGAAGAAGAACTAAAGAGCCTCTTGATGAAAGTGAAAGAGGAGAATGAAAAAGTTAGCCTAAAGCTCAACATTCAGAAAATGAAGATCATGGCATCTGGTCCCATCACTTCATGGGAAATAGATGGGGAAACAGTGGCTGATTTCATTGTTTCTTTTTGGGGGGGGGCGGGGGGCGGGGCTCCAAAATCACTGCAGATGGTGATTGCAGCCATGAAATTAAAAGATACTTACTCCTTGGGAGGAAAATTATGACCAACCTAGATAGCATATTCAAAAGCAGAGACATTACTTTGTCAATAAAGGTCCATCTAGTCAAGGCTATGGCTTTTCCAGTAGTCATGTATGGATGTGAGAGTTGAACTATAAAGAAAGCTGAGTGCAGAGGAATTGATGCTTTTGAACGGTGGTGTTGGAGAAGACTTTTGAGAGTCCCTTGGACTGCAAGGAGATCCAACCAGTCCATTCTGAAGGAGATCAACCCTGGGATTTCTTTGGAAGGACTGATGTTGAAGCTGAAATTCCAATATTTTGGCCACCTGATGCGAAGAGCTGACTCATTTGAAAAGACCCTGATGTTGGGAAAAATTGAAGGCAGGAGGAGAAGGGGATGACAGAGGAAGAGATGGTTGGATGGCATCACCAACTCAATGGACATGAGTTTGAGTGAACTCCAGGAGTTAGTGATGGACAGGGAGGCCTGGTGTGCTGTAGTCCATGGGGTCACAAAGAGTTGGATATGACTGAGCAACTGAACTGAACTGTACCTTGAAAATCTCTAACAAACTTGATTAAGATCTACAAAAAATTCTATTAAATGTTTCCCAGAAATTATCAATAATCGTATTGCTTTCGCATTTAAAACTTGTGGTAAAGGCATAAAGTCATTAAAACTCTTACTACCACAAGAACTCCTGTGCCAGTCCTACTGATATCAGTCAAAAGCATATGTTCCTTCATGAATGAGAGCAAATTCATGTCAAGAAATAGGCTCCAGCTGAAGTATCTTTGGGCCTTCCCATGTATTGTAAAACCTATATGCAATTTATCACACTGAAGGTGTAGTGTTCAAGTAGCTCATGACCCCTGATAAAGATGAATAAAAACAAGTTCAACAAAATTTAAAGACAATGATTGTGTGTGACTCAGAATTGTCTACCCTTTGAGACAAAGGGTATCAGTATAAAAGGAGAACTGCCAGTGCACAGAGTTGTGAGCATTTATATTAGTATTACCTAAATTCTTCACTCCATTGCTTTCAAAAATAATAGTAGGCTTCAATTTATCCCCAAGTGCCTGGGTTATTGGTTAACACTAATCAACTTTGAAGCAATGTTAACCTCTATACATTTTGCCCATGCCAAATGATGTCTGAACATTTGGTTCTAGGTAAAATGCAGTTAAAGATCATAAACTTTGTAATCAACACTGTCTGTAAAAGGACCTTGGTGTATAGCAATTAAGAATCACATGATACTTTGTTTGAAATAGAGAAATTAAATATGGAGTTACAAATGAAAATGAGGTGAAAGTGATATCTGTACATTGATCAAATGCCTACATTTATTCAGACTTCAAAAAAGCAAATGCTGATCACATTGTTTTCAATATCTTTTGAAAGTGAGGACTGATATATAAAAACATGTGCATATATACATGGGCATGGAACAGAAACAAATCTGGTAGTTCCACATTCATGGAGTAACAATAAAGAAATCCCTAAATCTCAGATAATCAAATTTCATTAATAGGCTATTGTGCTTATATGTGCTTTTTGCACTTGATACACATTTTAATGATCTTTTAGCAATCATATGCCATTAACCCAAACACATCAATTGGTCATGTCATTTTCCTACTGAAAAGCCTTCAGTAATTTCACTTCAATTTTCTAGTAAATAAATTTTGAAGTTTGCAGCACATCATTCAAGGTTTTCTAAATGGTCTAGCCTAAACTAACGTTTAAATATGATCTTTCATTGCCTTCTGGATGTTCTTTTTACTACAGTAGTCAAACTATCAAATCAAAATTGTCCCTAAATCCCCTATATACTCCTTACACTTCAAAACACATTTCTTCCACTTAAAATGCCCTTTTGTCTCATCACCACTTTTACTTGGGCCTTTTAACTTTCTTTCAAGTCTCAGATTCTTCCATTACAAACTATTGTGCACATACTGCCAAATTAGGCTGATAATACTATTTGATCATTTCATATTTTTATTCAAAAATCTGAACATGGCCATCTCAAAATTAGAAAAAAATCTTTTTTTTTTTTTTAGGAGCTCACATATAAGTGAGAGTGTATACCGTTTATCTTTCACTGTTTATTTCATATCTAATGATATCTAGTTCATAAAGTCTTTCTGTTCTGTGACTAGATTTGTTTTTCTACCTCAGAAATTACATGATCCAAGTACAATACCAACAAATTCACATTTAGTAAAGATTTATTATAAGAAAGAAGATAGCATAGTAGAAGGATGGGCGCTCATCTTCTCCTGTGAGAACTCCCAAATTTCAACCCGCTGCTGAACAACCATCCAAAGGAGAATGTTGGATCCCACCAAAAAAAGATACTCCAAGTCCAAGGGCAAAGAAGAACCCCAACAAGATGGTAGGAGGGGCAAAACTGCATTTAGAATTAAATCCCATACCCACCAGAGACACTCAGAGGGCTCAAACAAAACCTTGTGTGCACCAGGGCAAAGAGGCCTCACAGAGACTGAGCCAGACTTGCCCGTGAGTGCTCAGGAGTCTCCATGGAGGCCTGGTCAATAGCTTGGCATCAGGCCAAACAACAGGGAGGGAACAGAGCCCCACCCTTCAACAGAAAATTGGGTTAAAGATTTATTGAGCAAGGCCCTGCCCAACAGAAGAAGACCCAGTTTACCACTCAGTCAGTCCCTACCATTAGGAAGCTTCCGTAAGCCTCTTATCCTCATTCATCAGAGGGCAGACAGAATGAAAAACACAATCACAGAAAACTAACCAAACTGATCACATGGACCACAGCCTTGTCTAACTCAGTGAAAGTATGAGCCATGTCACGTAGGGACACCAAGATGGATGGGTCATGGTGGACAATTCTGGCAAAATGTGGTCCACTGAGGAAGGGAATGACAAACCACTTCAGTATTCTTGCCTTGAGAACCCCATGAACAGTATGAAAAGGCAAAATGATAGGATACTGAAAGATGAACTCCCCAGGTCAGTAGGTACCCAATATGCTACTGGAGATCAGTGGAGAAATAACTCCAGAAAGAATGAAGGGATGGAGCCAAAGCGAAAACACACATAGTTGTGGATGTGACCAATGATGGAAGTAAAGTCCAATGTTGTGAAGAACAATACTGCATAGGAACCTGGAATGTTAGGTCCATGAATCAAGGTAAAATTGGAAGTGGACAGCCAGGAGATGGCAAGAGTGAACATCAACATTTTAGAAATAAATGATCTAAAATGGACTGGAATGGATGAATTTAATTCAGATGACTATTATAACTACAGTTTCAGGCAAGTATCCCTTAGAAAAAATGGAACAGCCCTCATAGTCACCTAAAGAGTCCAAAATGCAGTACTTGGGTGCAGTCTCAAGCACAACAGAATGATCTCTGTTCCTTTCCAAGGCAAACCCTTCAACATCACAGTAATCCAATTCTATGCCCGGACCACTCATACTGAAGAAGCTGAAGTTAAATATTTCTGCAAAGACCTATAAGACCTTCTAAGACAAGGGAACATGTTATGCAAAGATGAGCACAATAAAGGACAGAAACAGTATGGACCTAACAAAAGTAGAAGATATTAAGAAGAGGTGGCAAGAATACACAGAAGAACAGTACAAAAAAAGATCTTTATGACCCAGATAAGCACAATAGTGTGATCACTCACCTAGAGTCAGACATCCTGGAGTCCTAAGTCAGATGGGCCTTAGGAAGCATCACTATGAACAAAGCTAGTGGAGGTGATGGAATTCCAGTTGAGCTATTTCAAGTCTTGAAAGATGATGCTGTGAAAGTGCTGCACTCAATATGCCAGCAAATTTGGAAAACTCAGCAGTGGCCACAGGACTGGAAAAGGTCAGTTTTCATTCCAATCCCAAAGAAAGGTAATGCCAAAGAATGTACAAAGTACAATTGCACTCATCTCACACACTAGCAAAGTAATGCTCAAAATTTTCCAAACTGTGCTTCAACAGTACATGAACCAAGAATTTTCAGATGTTCAAGCTGGATTTAGAAAAGGCAGAGGAGCCAGAGATCAAATTACTAACATTCACTGGATCATTGAAAAAGCAAGAGTTCCAGAAAAACATCCACTTCTGCTTTAGTGACTATGCCAAAGCCTTTGACTGTGTGGATCACAATAAACTGTGGAAAATTCTTAAAGAGACCCAGACTACTTTACCTGCCTCCTGTGAAATCTGTATGCAGGTCAAGAAGCAACAGTTAGAACTTGACATGGAACTATGGACTGGTTCCAAATTGGGAAAGGAGTACATCAAGACTGTATATTGTCACCCTGCTTATTTAACTTCCATGCAGAGCACATCATGCAAAATGCCAGGTTGGATAAAACACAAACTGGAGTCAAGATTGCTGGGAGAAATATCAATAACTTCAGATATACAGATGACACCACCCTTATGGCAGAAAATGAAGAACTAAAGAACCTCTTGATGAAGGTAAAAGAGGAGAGTGAAAAAGCTGGCTGAATATTCAACATTTAAATTAAAAAAAAAAAAAAAAAAAGAGAGATCATGGCATCCGGTCCCATCACTTCATGGCAAACGATGGGGAAACAATGGAAACAGTGACAGACTTTATTTGGGGGGGCTCCAAAATCACTGCAGATGGTGACTACAGCCATGAAATTAAAAGATACTTGCTCCTTAGAAGAAAAGCTATGACCAACCTAGACAGCATATTAAAAAGCAGAGACATTATTTTGCCAACAAAGGTCCATCTAGTGAAAGCTAGGTGGTTTTTCCAGTAGTCATGTATGGATGTGAGAGTTGGACCATAAAGAAAGCTGCAAGCAGAAGAATTGATGCTTTTGAAGTGTGGTGTTAGAGGAGACTCTTGAGAGTCCCTTGGACTGCAAGGAGATCCAACCAGTCCATCCTAAAGGAAACCAGTCCTGAATATTCATTGGAAGGACTGATGCTGAAGCTGAAGCTCCAATACTTAGCCATCCGATGGTAAGACCTGACTCATTTGAAAAGACCCTGATGCTGGGAAAGATTGAAGGCAGGAGCAGAAGGGGACAACAGAGGATGAGATGGTTTGATGGCATCACTGACTCGATGGACATGAGTTTGAGCAAGCTTTCAGAGATGGACATGGAAGCCTGGCATGCGGCAGTCCATGGGGTCAGAAAGAGTCAGACAGGACTGAGCAGCTGAACTTAACTGAATAGATTAAATATATTAACTGCAAATTAAGCCCTATGGAAATGAATTTGTAGCTCTTTATCAACTGTATCTTGAATCAACTGTATCTTAAGTATCTTGAAACATACTTAATATTAATTAATTATATTAAGTAAGTATATTAATTAATATTAATTAAGTATATTAATTAATTAATATTAATTAAGTATGTTTCTATTCTCTTTCATTAGAAAAATATTCCCTGGATAGCAGGAAGGGTTGTCTATATCAGTGTTTTCCCTAGGTATTTAATATAGTAAAACCCTTGTTGAAAAATTATATTGAA
>SJYT01042457.1:61669-74527 GCA_006410635.1 Cephalophus harveyi
AGATATGATTCCTAGTAAGTTTCTATTTAATAGTTCATGAAAATATGAGATTATGTTGCAATTTACTGACTTTTCTTTGGATGCTCAGTGCCAAAAGAATTCCATACATATTGCAAAATACAGCATGAATTTCCTGAAATATTTTGGAAAATAATTAAGGTGTGTTTATACTATGAAATATTATCATTTGATATTTCTATGTAGCTAGAAAATATGTTATGAAATGCTAATTAACACTACTTGCTTTATTGTTAGTGGAAAAATATCAGTCTTCCCAAGAAAGCCATCTCATGAACAAATATATCTTGAAATACAGATTGTTGATACTAATGATGTCTATAGTTTCTTACTGTTTCAGTAATTATGGCTTTGTAACAAATTACCCCAAAACTTTGTGCATAACTCCATTATGAATTCTGAAGCTCAGGAAACCAAAGAAAAAACCCCAAGGATGGCTTCTCTCTGTTCCTATGAGTGGCTTCACAGGAAACCTCAGGGCTGGGAGAGGAAATCACCTGAAGGCTTGCTGTGAACATGCTTAAAAGCTGATGCTGGCCACAGGCTAGGCTGAGACTTTAGCTAGTGCTTTGATCAAAATTTGCCTGTTACTCCAGGTGTTTCTTGACTTCCTACTTCAGCATTCCAGTCCCCTATAATGAAAAGGACATCTTTTTGGGGTGTTAGTTCTAAAAGGTCTTGTAGATCTACATAAAACCATGCAACTTCAGCTTCTTCAGTGTTACTGGTTGGGGAATAGACTTGGATAACTGTGATATTGAATGGTTTGCCTTGGAGACGAACAGAGATCATTCTGTCGTTTTTGAGATTGCATCCAAGGACTGCATTTCGGACTCTTTTGTTGACCATGATGGCTACTCCATTTCTTCTGAGGGATTCCTGCCCGCAGTAGTAGATATAATGGTCATCTGAGTTAAATTCACCCATTCCAGTCCATTTTAGTTTGCTGATTCCTAGAATGTCGACGTTCACCCTTGTCATCTCTTGTTTGACCACTTCCAATTTGCCTTGATTCATGGACCTGACATTCCAGGTTCCTATGCAGTATTGCTCTTTACAGCATAAGCACATTTACTAAAAAGGCTGACCATTGTGAATCCTTCCTCTGTCTCTCTGACATGCTGTGGATCTCCCACAACTCAGAAGTGTCCTTCCCAAGGACCTGAAAGTCATTCCTTTGAAATGTAATTATCAGGAAGAATACAGCCAAGGCCTTCCAGTCTTGGTGAGAAGGTGGGATCCTAACTTTGATAACTGCCAGCTAGCAGACACAGCTGCCTAATCTCATTTACACCAACTGGCTTTTTGCCATTTTTCACTTCCCTGACTCTACTTGAGCACTCTGCCTCCCTCATTCTCTCTTCAAAAGCCCAGTCACCTCTGCACAAATCAGAATGGAGCTCAGTTCTTGACTCCACTGTCAGGAGTTATTGGATAAAATCTGTTTTGTTTTTAACTAATGTCTGGTTTTATCTTTGACACTAGTGAATGAAAAAAATCAAGTTGTAGGTAGATATATGTATACTGTATGACATTTATTTGAAATACACCACTCACATCTGTTAAGGGACCAGACCTGAGCCATGACAGGCTCAACAAGCTACACTAAGCCTAAGATTCAGATTCTTGTAAAACCTGAGTCATGATTCCGGGAAACCACACCCTGGGAAAGTCCCAATGGCGCCAAAACTGAGCCAATCCGGATAGGGATGTGGGGTTTGAAAATCGCGCGCCCGAATGGCTCAGCCAATCATTACCCGCCAGCTGTACTAAGAACTGCCTGTATAAAAGCAGCTGTGATTCAGAGCTCGGGGCTCTTGTGAAGACTCCACTGCGCTGGATGAGACGGGAGCCCTAGCTCGAGCTAGCAATAAAACCCCTTTATGCTTCTGCATTGCTGTGAACATCTTATTCTCTCAGTTTGGGGGACTCGGACTTCGGGCATAACAACATCAATAATTCCAATTTTTTACAGGTAAAATTTGTAAGAGCCTAGCTGATGCTGGAAAAGGAGAACATCAAGGCTGTATAGTGTCACCCTGCTTATTTAACTTATATGCAGAGTACATCATGAGAAATGCTGGACTGGAAGAAACACAAGCTGGAATCAAGATTGCCGGGAGAAATATCAATAACCTCAGATATGCAGATGACACCACCCTTATGGCAGAAAGTGAAGAGGAACTAAAAAGCCTCTTGATGAAAGTGAAAGAGGAGAGTGGAAAAGTTGGCTTAAAGCTCAACATTCAGAAAACGAAGATCATGGCATCTGGTCCCATCTCTTCATGGGAAATAGATGGGGAAACAGTGGAAACAGTGTCAGACTTTATTTTCGGGGGCTCCAAAATCACTGCAGATGGTGACTGCAGCCATGAAATTAAAAGACGCTTACTCCTTGGAAGAAAAGTTATGACCAACCTAGATAGTATATTCAAAAGCAGAGACATTACTTTGCCAACTAAGGTCCATCTAGTCAAGGCTATGGTTTTTCCAGTAGTCATGTATGGATGTGAGAGTTGGACTGTGAAGAAGGCTGAGTGCCGAAGAATTGATGCTTTTGAACTGTGGTGTTAGAGAAGACTCTTGAGAGTCCCTTGGACTGCAAGGAGATCCAACCAGTCCATTCTGAAGATCAACCCTGGGATTTTTTTGGAAGGAATGATGCTAAAGCTGAAACTGCAGTACTTTGGCCACCTCATGCGAAGAGTTGACTCATTGGAAAAGACTTTGATGCTGGGAGGGATTAGGGGCAGGAGGAGAAGGGGACGACAGAGGATGAAATGGCTGGATGGCATCACTGAGTCAATGGATGTGAATTTGAGTGAACTCCGGGAGTTGGTGATGGACAAGGAGGCCTGGCGTGCTGCGATTCATGGGGTCGCAAAGAGTCGGACACGAATGAGCGACTGAACTGAGCTGATGCTGGTAGTAAAGAACCCAACTGCCAATGCAGGAGATATAAGAGATGAGGGTTCCATCCCTGGGTTGGGAAGATTCCCTGGAGGAGGGCATGACAACCCACTCCAGTATTCTTGCCTGGAGAATTCTATGGACAGAGGGCTACAGTCCATGGGGTCGCAAAGATTCAGACATGACTGAAGCAATTTAGCATGCACACACAGCTTTACGTATTGTATTTTAGACAGTTGCATGGGGAGAATGTATTTAGGTACATTAATCTCAATGCATGATGTATTTTGAAGAAGTACTGATGTCTACAACTTTAAAATTCATTTTTTTTTAAAGTAAGACAGACTGATGGATGAACAGATATGCAATACAGCAATCAATAAAATTTTAACTGTGGAACCTAGGTGGTTGGTGTATGGGTAGTCAATGTAAAACTACCAATGTTTCTTTATGTTTCAAAATTATACGTTCAAAAAATTACCCTTAAAAATAAATACAGCTGCTAATATATTTTAACTCTTTAGCTATTAAAAATGTGGGAAGTTTGGACAAAGCTATATTTCTAAAGTAGAATTTAGATAATTAGATCTATTAAATTTAATAAATAAGGAACAACTCATCCCACTAGGAATAACCCCTACTGCACTTTCAGACTGTGCCACCCAGCCTCCAAGGGGCACAGAGTGCCACCCTCAAGCTCTGAGGTGTGGTGTTCTATCCAACATCAGATGTGGCAGGAGGAGTCACTCCCTCCCAGAGTGGGGGATTGTAGTGATTTTTTTCCCCATGAACTACTTGTTAGATAAAGAGTACATGACTACTGAGATTATTTCCACATTTTAGGAGATTTTTTTCTTTAAAAACGTACAGATTTTCTATTTTATTAATCTTTGTCTTAGCCCAGGTTCTCTGGCAAACAGGGACAGAAACAATGACTGGAATGCTGAGGCTTTCCTTGGGTATTGCATACACAGGCCATCAAGAGTGAAAAAAAGTAAACTGAGGCAAGGAACCATGTAAAGTCCTGGCTTGGGGGCTTCCCTGGAGGTCTAGTGGTTAAGACTCCACACTTCCACTGCAAGAGGCATGGGTTTGATCCCTGGTCAGGAAACGAAGATCCTGCATGCCACGTGGAAAATAAGTAAATAAATACTATTTTTTACAGTGCTGGCTACCACTTTATAACAAACTATAAAAAGAGTAGGCCACTTGGCAAATGTATCCACTTGGTACTCTCCATGGAACACCTCCTTACACACTATAAAAAGAAATGGAGCAGTCCATGGCGGGAAAAGAGGAATTTATCTGGCAGGTTTCCTCCTGTCTCCCATGCCTCACAGACCAAGCTCACACCACTAGGAGTAACCTCTACCACACTTGCAGACTGTGTCAGCCAGCCTCCACAGGGGCACGGAGTGCCACCCCCGGGCTCTGTGGCGCAGCGCTGCATCCAAGATCGGAAGCAGCAGGAGTGAGTCCCTCACAGAGTGTGGCGCATGGGCCCGCGAGGCAGTGGCCACTGTGAGGTGCTGGCCCCGGTGAAGCAGCAGGCACACGGTGTCCAGAGACTCTGAGAAGCCATGTTTCACACCACAGGATGTGAGGACGATGAGACTTTTAAAAAAATCTTCCACATGGGGTTAAAAGCCAGGGTGAATCCAAGCCCTGAGAATCATTCTCAGTTATAGCATTTACATCTCATACTTCACCGCTGTGCTTTGGGGATGACACCCTGAAATGCTAAGCCTCACGACAATCAAAACTGGGAATTCCCTGGCGGTTCAGTGGGTAGCTTTCACTGCCTCCGGCCCAGGGTTCAATCCCTGGTCAGGGAACTAAGACACCATAAGCCAGGTGGCATGCCCCCCCCACCAAAAAAAGACAAAAACCCAGGTTAACAGGGACCTTGAAAACCCTTACAGAACTGAAGAAAATCTAAGAAGGAAAAACTCGGCGCCCTCCTAAGCTTCTCCTTTACTTTCACACCCCCTCCAACACCCGCTGGATGTTCTACAATTCAGCTCAATTCTGATGCTATCTACCTGGAGACAGCATCACATATGACAGGTTAGGGGCTCAGCCCCACAAGACTGCTCCCACCCCACTTCAGATGCCCATCACAGGCCAGGTTTTCAGCCGTGCTTCTGACCAACCGGCTATAAATCAGGGGTTCCCACGACCCCTCCTTGGGTTCGATTAGTTTGCTAGAGCAGCTCACAGAACTTAGAAAAACAGCTTGCTTACTTTTATGAATTTATTATAAAAGTATATGAGAAAAGATGAACATTCAGAGGGAAGAGATGTGTAGGCAAGGCATAGGGGAAAAGCTCACAGTGTCCATGCCCTCTCTGAGCACTGCCACTCTCTCAGCACCTCCAAACGTTCACCAAGCCCAAAGCCCTCCATACCCCATGCATGCCTGCTAAGTTGCTTCAGTCATGTCCAACTCTCTGTGACCCCATGGACTGTAGCCCGCCAGGCTCCTCTGTTCATGGGATTATCCAGGCAAGAATACTGGAGTGGGCTGCCATGCTCTCCTTCAGGGGATCTTCCCAACCCAGGGATTGAATCCACATCTTTAATGTCCCCTGCATGGCAGGTGGGTTCTTAACCACTAGCGCCACCTGGGAAGTCCCCGTACCCCAAACTCTTGGGATTTTTATAGTGGTTTCATCATATTGCCATGATCAACCATTAGTTCCACTTCCAGTCCATCTCCTTTCTCTAGACAATGGGAACGAGGCTGAAAATTCCAAGCTTCTAATCACAGCTTAGTCTTTCTGGTGACCAGCTCTCAACCAGGAGCCCACCCAGAATCACCTCCAAAGTGATAAAAACAAAAGACATTTCTATCTATCACCAGGAAATTCCAAGGGATTTAGGAACTCTGTCAGGAACTGAGGTCAAAGGCCAAACATTAGAGAAAAAAAGATGCTCCTACTGCTCTTATCACTGAGGAAATTACAAGGGTTTTAGGAACTCTGTGCCAGGAACTGGGGGGTAGAGACCAGTATAGATATTTTCTATTACCTCACAGAGTGAAATTACAAAACATTACTCCAGCCATACTGTGTGAAACTCTATACAATCTAAATTTATACACATTTTCTTTAAAAAGCTCCCAGCCATCTATTAAGGAAGACTGGCCAAGTCTTGTCTTTGGGGTAAGAAACTGTGAGCTAAAGGAGATTGCCCCAGAAGCCGGCTGGGAGGAGTCTAGCCTTCTGTTAAATTTGGTATACTAAAAATGTTGCTAAAGCTACTCGTCTTTAGACATCTTTTCACTTAATCATCTTTCAGTATAGTTAATATGGATATTCCCCCAACATGTAGCTGCCAGAAAATGTGGGTGAGATAGCTTCCATCCTGGAAGGAGACAGAGAGTGGGAATCTGATAATTTTCAGAAGCTACTAAGGCTGCTTCTTCACTGTGGTACCCTAGGTCTAAGATGAGGGAACCCAATGCACACAGGGAAGTAACTCAGTATCAGCACAAAGTTAAGACACATTATTTAATGAGTATGAGCAGAGGTAATACATATGTCATCAGATTGATGACAAAAAGGAAGTGCGTGGTGCCAAGAGTTGTCGGTATCTATCATTTAACAGGAGGGGAGCCAGTCTAAGAATGAGGAGGACGGAAAAAGTAGAAACTGAGCTCATAATGACATCTTTTAAACTGCTTCACCAGTCAGTCCTGAAGCCTGTATTTTCCAGTTACACATGCTAATATTAATAAAATTCAAATTCACAGGCCAATATTTTTACCAATACTTGAACAAAGGGAGAGGATATATGTATACCTATGTCTGATTCATGCTAAGGTTTGACTGAAAACAACAGAATTCTATAAAGCAATTATCCTTCAATTAAGAAACAAATTTTTTAAAAAGCATATTAACTGATATAAAAATTTTTTAATCTTTTTTTCCATTGTGTTTATCCTGTTTGCCTATTTTACATTGCTTAAATCACCACTTGTCCACATTTTATTTTTAAATGAGGATTCGAGTAAGAGGCAAGATGTAAACACAGTTCATTCTCTAAAAAGTAGAGGCTGAACACCATTATGATTTCAGTTATTCCATACTAACTTTCCCAAAGCATAAGCATATTGCCAGATTAATCTGTTGTTGTTCTGTTGTTATTCAGTTGTGTCTGACCCTTTGCAACTCCATGGACTGCAGCACACCAGGCTCCTCTATCCTCCACTATATCCCAGAGTTTGTTCAAATTCATCTCCATTGAGTCAATGATGCTAAATAAACATCTCATCCTCTGCCACCCCCTCCTTCTGCCTTCAGTCTTTCCCAACATCAGGGTCTTTTCCAATAAGGCTGCTCTTCGCATGGTGGGGGGCGGGGGGGGGGGGCAGAGTATTAGAGCTTCAGCTTAGCAACAGTCCTTTCAATGAATATTCAAGGTTGATTTCCTTTAAGATTGACTGGTTTGACATCCTTGCAGTCCAAGGGACTCTCAAGAGTCGTCAACAGCACCATAATTTGAAAGCATCAGTTCTTCAGTGCTCAGCCTTCTTTATGGCCCTTTCCCAGAAGTGCCCATCTTTGGAAAAAAACCAAGCAATTCTCTATATTCAGGAGAGAATTTGGTAATTCAATCTTCTAGAGTCCTGGATAATACTTAAGTAATTTCAAACAAGGCTCAAGATATTTGGAGGGATGCGTATAGGAGGATCAGTATTCAAATAACTAGGATTGTTTTTTACTGGTCTGATTTCAGGTTGAAGTTGAACATATTTACTCACTTCCAAGTCAGGAATTCAAAAGAATAGTCCCAGTATAAGTCCCCTCAAAAGCCATTCTTTATCCTGAGAACTACAGGCAAATATTTTGGGGAGAATTATTTTCACTAGTATTTTTAAAAGATGTAGGGATACACCTGTCATGTTTTCCCTGTTTAGCAGACTGGGCTCCTGACATTAGTGAATAATCTGGACTGGGAAATAACTTAGAGACCTACTTATTCCTTGACCCAAATCTTCATAAAAGAGCCTGAAAGGACAAGAGATAGCCTCCTAAATTTTTAATAAATTTTTCTTTGGTGATAAAAAGAACATGGTGTCCCTGATTCCTTATAATTATATTAAAAAGAGTCACTAAAGTGAAAAAAAATATTCACCACTTAATTGGTCACAAATTAAGAAAAAAATCATAGTTGCCATTCAAATATCTTTTAAGGCTTAACTATAATATCAAAGTCTCTTTGAAGACCACATAACAATACCACATAACAATAAAAAGCTGACATGACAGGTACTTAGAGATTGATTTGAATATCAAAGGACGTCAGGCCTTTGGGAAGAGTTAAGACACCCACAAATATTTTGCAAAAATGATCCTTTTTATGATGCTGCTATAAAGAAGCTTTAACATGCCATAATTTTCATTTGATTTTGCTCAAATAACCATTTTTTCATATCCCTAACTCTTTTCCTATAACATTTACTACTAATTATGGTCCCTTTTTAGTAGACTGCCTCCATACAAGTGAAATGAATTAATAAATATATTTAGGTTAATGATGACCAATTATCTCACTATCAAAGAAGGTGCTGCAGCTATGGAAGAGTAAGAACTACAGAATCCTGTGGTGCTGAACTGGAGTTGGAGTACTGGTATGAAACCATGGTTTTTAATGGAGATTAAAAAATACAGATATATTAATAAATACATATCCTAACCCTGATCACAGAAGGGTTAAAAGGAGTAACACTGCAGTAATAATGAGCTTACTTAGTGCCCAGATCTTGGTTTTTAAATAGCATTTTCCATTAAAAAGGAATCAGGACCCTTGGCTAATTTAGACAACTGGGGCAAAGAAGATCTTACTGTGTCAGACAGTGCTCAAAAATTCATGGCGATTGTCAAAAAGACACAGGCGCCCTTGTAAAGAGGTTTCCATTGGTCAAATCTAAGGCAATCTGAGCATCACAATAAATAACAACAGATCACACCCATTAAATAAAAATTTACAAGTAAATGAGAGGAAGAAAAGTTCTAGCTTAACCTCACAATGCTAACTAATAAATACAGATGCAATAAGAAAATCACCATTTGGCAACAATCACAGTGATCATATTTAGGCGAGAATCAAAGCTAAAACTACTGGGTGAAAGTTTGATTAAATACAAGATATCTACATAGTCTCAAAATATCTCCACATAGATACTTTTTAAGTACAAAGGCAAAATTAATAATTTTACTGTGAAGAAACCCAGTAGACGTCAATCTATTCAAATAATTAAACTTACTGTCACTAATAATAGGATAAATTGATATCATATCCCTCCTAATGATACAGTAAGAATTATTCTGTGATATTTCTGCCAAAAATGTATAGCCTAAATCTACTCATGAGAAAACACCAAACAAATGCAAATTGAGAAACACTACATAAATGACTGGCCTATAATTTTAAGAATACTAAAATACTGCACAGAAGACAAGCAAAGACTAAGAAATTGCTCAAGATTAAAGGAGACTAAAGAGACATGACAACTACATACAACATTCTTGGACTAGCAGAAAAAATGTTCACATATTCATTTTTTTAAAGTTCCTACAGATTATCATGCTAAGTGAAGTAAGCCAGACAAACAAAATACTATATGGTATCACTTATACTTGGAATCAAAAAAAAAAAGACACAAATGAACTTAAATACAAAACAGAAACAAATTCACAGATGTAGAAAAGAAACTATGGTTACTGAAGAGGAAGGAAGAGGATAAATTACAAGGTTGGAATTAATATATACTCTAATACTATATATAAAATAGATAACCAATAAGGACCTACTGTCTAGCACAAGGTGTAATCTACATAATAACTTATAATGGAAAAGAATCTGAAAAAGAATGTGTGTGTACACACACACACACACACACATAAAATCAAATCACCCTGCTATACAGCAGAAATTAACACAACACTATAAATCAACTGTGCTTCAATTTTTTTTAATTTTGATTTATTTTTGCCATAAAGGGTATCATTGGGACAACTCACTCTCTCAAGTTGAGTGAAATCTGTGGATCAGATGATAGTATTATATCAAAGTTAATTTCCTAATTGTGATGGTTGTACTTTTGTACTTTATAGAAGCTTATCCTTATATTCAGGAAATATTACATAATGCAGACTGTAGAGTAATGAAGCAGCATGTCAGCAGCTTATTCTCATCTGGTTCAGAAAAATTACACACACACACAAATGTGGTAAAGTGTGTGGAAATTCTTTGTACTATTCTTTGAATTTTTCTGTAAATTTGAAATAACCTCAAAATATAACATTAAGAAGTTTAACTTAAAAAGCTCAAGAAAATATTTTAATGATTAGTCAAATATCAAAAACTGCAAGTATATACTTACATATAGATTTAGCATCACAGTAAATGACATACATTGTTTATACATTGATGGTGAGAATACAAACTTGTATTAGCCTCTGCAGAGGGCAATTCCTCAACATTATTCATCAAAATGATAAATGCACATACCTTGAGACCCTACTCCAAGATATATCCTAAGAATATATCACAGCAGATGAATGGATAAGAAAGTTGTGGTACATATACACAATGGAGTATTACTCAGCCATTAAAAAAGAATGCATTTGAATCAGTTCTAATGAGGTGGGTGAAACTGGAGCCTATTATACAGAGTGAAGTAAGCCAGAAAGAAAAACACCAATACAGTATACTAACGCATATATATGGAATTTAGAAAGATGGTAACGATAACCTTGTATGTCAGACAGCAAAAGAGACACAGATGTATAGAACACTCTTTTGGACTCTGTGGGAGAGGGAGAGGTGGGATGATTTGGGAGAATGGCATTGAAACATGTATATCATATATGAAATGAATCACCAGTCCAGGTTCGATGCATGATACTGGATGCTTGGGGCTGGTGCTCTGAGACGACCCAGAGGATGGTATGCGGAGGGAGGAGGGAGGGGGGTTCAGGATGGGGAACACGTGTATACCTGTGGCAGATTCATGTTGATGTATGTCAAAACCAATACAATATTGTAAAGTAATTAACCTCCAATTAAAATAGATAAATTTATATTTTTTAAAAAAGAATATATCATCACATATGATTATAATATGTGGATATTCATTGTTAGCTTTGTTTGTAATAAGATACCAAACAATCTAAATATCCATTAATACAGAACTGGTTAAGTACAACTGGCAAATTCACACAATGGAATATTATGTTTTAAAAAGAATGAGGCAGCAGAGTTCCCTGGTGCCCAGTAGTTAAGATTCTGGACCCTCACTGCTCTGGCTAAGGTTCAACCCTTGGTCACAGAACGATGAGATCCCACAAGACAAACAGAGCAGGCAAAAAAAAAAAAAGATGAGGCAGTTCTAAATGTACTTAATTTCAAAGATAAGCATTTATAAATTAACTATAAACCAATAAAATTTGAAAATCACATTAACATGACAGTGATATTTTACTGAAATTAAACTGCTAATCACAATATAAAGATTGTACCAAAGGATACGGCATGAGTTCTTTCACGTCTAACAATCTTCTTCTCCAATACAGCATGTGCATATGTGTGTATGTGGGTGCGCGCACACTCAGTCGTGTCAGACTCTGCAAACCCAAGACTCAATTCTTTGACTATCCTTAATGTGAACAGACGAAACCTTCATTTGGTAGAATACCCCATTTTGTCTGCCTCAGTTCTCATTTGCAGACATGAAATCCTGTAATAGTACTCAATTTTATGGCGGCCATCCAAAAGATCCAACAGATGCACACATACTTTTACTCACATCATTTAAAAGAAAACACCAAATTCTAAGTTTCTCTGAGAATTTATAAACCCCTAAAAACATGTCCAAACATCTCTAAGGATCTAAAACCTATCGGGAAAACACTTATCCCCCCAACAGAGATCATTTCCTTTTTTATCATTTCCTTTTTATATCCTTTATTTTCCCCTCTTCAATACCGCTTTCCTTTCAACCTACGACACACCTTTAAAAAAAAAAAAAAAAAAAAATCTCTCTGGTGCCCTGCTATCCCTCAAGATACCACTCCTTCTCTCTAAAACCACATTTCTGTATTGATTTATATACATTATTTATTTCACGCACGGCCTCCATTTGCCTGTTTCCACTCATCACATATCCAATATAATACAGCTTTTGTTCCAAACCCTTCCTGAAACTATAATCTCAAATGTCACCAAAACCTGCAAACTGTAACGTTCCATCAGCTACTTCTTGACTTCTCTAAAGAACTTGAGAGCCAAAGGGCTTAGCCAAGACTCAACTACAAGTTTTTCAAAATCCCTTCATTTACTCATAAAATGTTTTTTCATTTATCCTGTTTGACTTACAACTCAAAAGGGACAAAGTTACTGCCTTTTTATGCCAGTTTAGTGAAGGAAAATCAGGTAGATATTAATAGATAAAATATAATGAGTATAGTTGAACAGCCTGAGGGAGAATTAATGGTCTCATCTTATAATTCATCACAATGAAAAGGAACACGTGTATACCTGTGGTGGATTCATGTTGATGTATGGAAAAACCAATACAATATTGTAAAGTAATTAAAAGAAAGAATCAAAGATTTCATTGTTTTTCTAAAGACTGTAAGTATACCCATGAGAATCAGGAGGTCTAGTTCAGTTCAGTTCAGTCGCTCAGTCGTGTCCGACTCTTTGCGACCCCATGAATCGCAGCACGCCAGGCCTCCCTGTTCATCACCATCTCTCGGAGTTCACTCAGACTCACGTCCATCGAGTCCGTGATGCCATCCAGCCAGCTCATCCTCGGTCGTCCCCTTCTCCTCCTGCCCCCAATCCCTCCCAGCATCAGAGTCTTTTCCAATGAGTCAACTCTTCGCATGAGGTGCCCAAAGTACTGGAGTTTCAGCTTTA
>SJYT01042467.1:9131-35422 GCA_006410635.1 Cephalophus harveyi
CCAGTACTTTGGCCACCTCATGCGAAGAGTTGACTCATTGGAAAAGACTCTGATGCTGGGAGGGATTGGGGGCAGGAGGAGAAGGGGACGACCGAGGATGAGATGGCTGGATGGCATCACTGACTCGATGGATGTGAGTCTGAGTGAACTCCGAGAGATGGTGATGAACAGGGAGTCCTGGCGTGCTGCGATTCATGGGGTCGCAAAGAGTCAAACACGACTGAGCGACTGAACTTTGAACTACTATCATAAGGAAAAATGTTATTTGCAATGCATATAATGTATTCATACCACTTTTTTGATAAAAGGTAAGAAAGATGAACAGTCCCTGCCTGTGTATTTGAAAGGTCATCACCTGAACATAGACATCTTCATGAACAATCTAAGTGTAACCACATTTCAAAATTAATGAGCCAAGAAAATGAACCTTGGTTATTTTTCCACTCTTTAACTTCTAATATTGCTTTTGTTTTCATAGTTAACATTAAAACTACCACATTAAATTAATATGAAATATAACTTGATTGTCTAGTCTATTCAAAGCTGACTAAAATCTTCTAATCACAACCTTGCACTGTTCTATGCAGTTACCTACTTGAAAAATGAAAATTATTTAAAATAAACAAATCCAGAAACTGAAAGGTGGAGGAAAGACCTTGGAAATGAGTGATACATACATTCAGAAACATGGCCAGTATAATGTGTAATGTTATCAAGTACTCTAGATATTTTTAGAATGAAACATAAGACGCAGGCTTTCTAACACCAGTAGAAGTGCAAAGTAGGAACTCTGGTCACTTCATGAGAATATTTATTTTGGAATTCACACTTAAATAATCTGACCTATTGGACATTTTGAACTGAAAAATATACCCCAGATGATTTGGCTTTATATTTCCACCATCACATCTTGCAATATTGCTGGCACATAGGTAATATAAGGAACAACAGAAAAGCGATAAAGAAGCACAGATGAAGCAGTGTGGGGAAAAACTGTCTCTTCACAGAAAAGATGTCATTGGTTCAGAAGCTGGACTTCAATTCCTATGTACATAAAGCAGCGCTTACACAGTATGGCTGTTTTAAACAAAGATAGTTGGTTTCCATTGAAGATTCTATTTTAATATGTGTATGTGACCTATAGAAATAGCACTGAAATTGTAAATACTTTTAGTTACATATGGATAAATAAAAATAAACCATTTCAACTAACTCATATCTGAATGAAGCACTGCTTTTGGTTATATGTGCATCAGAGAAACTAGGGCAATACACTTTTTTTAGTGACACTAAACCTGTCTAGAGGCTTCATTTTATCATGACAACATATGAGTCTTATTACTACAGCCCATTTGCTCAGGATTCTTCTAGGCAAAAAAAAAAAAAAATACTCACATAAATTAATTTGAGAGAAGTTGTAATGGCCAAAATTATTGTAATGTATCATACTCTCCAGATAATATTTCAATAACAAGGATTACTATTGCCTCATGTCAACAGATTAAATCAGAGCTTTTACTTATCACGGTAAGGCTGGAGAGGGAGATTATTTTAGAGTTAAGGGAGTAGGTTTGGCCCTCTGAAATTCTGTAAGTACCTAATCTTTTTGCAGGCTCTCAGACAGCCATCTTATTATTGAATATCCCAAAGCACTCTCTAATTATCCAGCCTTGATTTTCCTTAATGAACGAAGTGTCCCCTGATCATTTTTCTAATTAATACTTAATAGCTAATAACTGCAAATAAAACACTATAAAACACATTTTTTTTTCATTTTGTAAATTTTTATTCACAAACAAATATGTAAAGGATGTAGAACAGTGATTAAAAGAACAAGATTCCATTTCAAGCAGACCAGTATTTAAGTAGCGATCATATAGAAAATGGGCAAATTTCACTGAACCTCAGTTTTTCCCTTCTAATACAAGGAGAGTATTAAATAAGTTGAAATATGTTAAGGACACAGCATAGTTCCTGTAATGTAATGAAGAATCAATACATATTCTATTTGCAAATAAGAAGAAAATAATACAGCAATGTCTATGGAATGAAGCATTGGTGTTATGTGATCCAGACATCATGTACTCTGTATAACGGAAACAGGTAACTTAAACTTTCTGTGCTTCTATTTTCTTATATTTAAAATGATAGCTTTTTACTTCAAGTTTTCTTTGATGGTATAAATAGGGTATAAATTGTAGCTTTTAAATGTGCTATATTTTAAATGGTCTTCCCTTGTGACTCAGCTGGTAAAGAATCTGCCTGCAGTGTGGGAGACCTGAGTTGGATCTCCATGTTGGGAAGATCCCCTGGAGAAGAGAATGGCTACCCACTTCAGTATTCTGGCCTGGAGAATTCCATGGACTATACAGTCCATGGTATGGCAGAGTCAGACACAGCTGTGCGACTTTCACGTTCTTTACTTTTAATGTGCACAACGCTTAGCTTAGATGAGTACTTTGAAATTATTGTAAGCACTAGTTGCTCAGTTGTGTCTGATTCTTTGTGACACCATGGACTGTAGCCCGCCAGGCCCCTCTGTCAATGGAATTCTCCAGGCTGAATACTGGAGCAGGTAGCCACCCCTTCTGCAGGGGATCTTCCTGACCAAGGATCGAGCCTGGGCCTCCTGCATTGCAGGACGATTCTTTAGAGTCTGAATTGCCAGGGAAGCCAACATACCTCAGATGTTGTGGGAGAGACAGCTAGTGAATCTGCCTCAATCGTTTTCTCTTGTGATCTTTTAGGTAAATATGAGACTAAGTTTTCTTCAACTGTGCAAAGTGGAGTTCAGAAGACATATCAATTTCCATTTCCAAGACTTAAGTTACTTGATTCAATTCATTCTAACCCCTCTGATGACTCATCCTACTTTTTACCCCTACTTCAGCTATCTTGAAGTCCCACAAGCCTGTACATCCCTAAACATCTTTACAATGCTTAAATTTATGGCTGTTTATGGACAGGAAGGATAGTGAAATCTTTAGTTTTTTTGACAATGAGTTAGTTTCAATAAAGCCACTCGTCAAACAGCACTTTTCTTCATAAGGGAATCTACCTCCCTTTATTCCTACCTTAGTGTTTTTTCAGAGAATCCATCCAGTTACCCAAGTCTGAAACTGGAGAGTGCACATAGATTTATCTATCATTTATGTAACACAGCAAATGAATAAGTAAAGAAGATCACATTTATACAGTAGGCTGTTCTGTTCTGAGTCCCCTCATCTCCATGTTTCTCCACATATATTTTCCTTCTTCCTCTTTTGGTCTCCTTGTCTCTACTTTCCAATTCTGCTGTCAGAATAATCTCTGTAGGGGGAGTGCCTTAAAATTACACTTAAATATTAAAATAGCTTCTCATCACCTTGAGTGAAAAAAAAAAACAAAAAAAAACTTTCACTTCTTAGTATGTTACAAAAGGGATTTGTGCTTTGAACTCACCTGTCATTCCTATCATTTCTGTCTTCAGACAGACTATATTTAGCTACATGTAGTTTCTCATTTCTCATCATGCTGTGTTTGCCCATGCCTTCATCCTTTACATGTGTCACCTGGCAAAGTCCTGACAAAATATCTGGTGGAACAGAAATGTTTTCTTCACAGAATTCTTTCAGATATCTGTCCATATCTAAATTCTCCCCTTTTCAGCTGTCTTTGAGCACTGCTTCGATTCTCACATCATCACTTGCATTTGGGGCATTGTAGAACTTATTATAATATTCCCTTCTCAAACTCCCTCCATAGGGTACAAAGTGACTTTTACATCTTACTATTGGTAACATTCCTGCCAGGTGTATGATGTATAGCTTGTACACAATGATTTTTTTAAAATAGTCTCACTCTGAGAGTCTTCTAGTTTTTCTGTGATAAAAGTAGTTTTTGTTGACTTTAAATCTTTAAAATATTTTCTACCTGTATCTTACATACTTTATGATACATATTACCTTCAATAGTAAGTATAATGTAATGCAAGTGCTTTTGAATAAAGTGCTAATGACACAACTTAAATTCTTGGCTTTAGGAATAAAAATAATAATAATCTTGATTGTTTTAAAAACATGAAATATATATTACTTAAGCTTGATCATTTGAAATTCCATATGATTCTAAAAAACTGGTCAGTGGATCCTAGTGAGCCTTTGTGCTTTCAGTACGACCCTGGGGGCATTTACTCATAAGTATTAATAAATGCTTTGCTTTGAGTAAAGGAAATCTGAAGAATCTCATGGGTGCAGCCAGGGCATATTATGTTTCTCTAAACCAGGAAAATGAACAAATCAATTTGCATTTTGAAATCTGCAGAGAAAGAAAACTGCTAGTTAGAGTGTTATGAATTCCTCTAGGAACAGTAGGGTGAAATATTCCTTGCAATATCATATAGTGACATTTTTATTATCAGGAACTATTTTTGCATGTACAGATAAAAATATGTTCTATGCTATTGCTCTCTCACTGTGAGCAGTATAGTTAGAAAACTGATTCATATTGTTATCCTTGAATCTTTATTGCTTACCACAGACTGCTTGTCATGCGTAAGTCCTAAGGGCTATTGCAACTTTTATTGCTACTTATACACTGTTCAGATTACATGAATGCATAAGATCAATTAAGAGAGTCCTTTATTTCATAATTTTGGGGTACCTTCATGGGAAATTTGCTTTAGAGTTGGCAAGAGTGCATCCATAGATGTAATTTAAATCAGATATCTCAACTGAGAATTATCTTACTGGGATATTATGTAGTATGCTAACTATCAGTAAGTTGTGCAAGTAATAATAAAAAATAAACAAAGAAATATACAAACATGAGTTCTACGCAAATTTAACCTAACTAAACCAGGTACACTAAATCTTTACATAGTAAAAATCATGGAACATTTTTGCTGCTCCCTTCACTTACAGTTTCCAAAGTTCTTTTTTTTTTTTCCAGAAAATGATAACACTAATCATCTCTAGAACATTTTTCAACTGATGAAACACCGTTAGTTCCCTTTGTAGTTTCAATTCATGATGTGACAGTCATGTATGTTTATCAACTATATTTTATAAATAAGGAAATATAGCTCAAGACATTTAATGATTTACTTAAATTTACGAAGCGAATACAATTGGAAGTAAAGTACAACTCTAAGGGTATTTGCTGCTGGACTGGTTACTTTGTGTTTTGCTCTCCTTTCTAATATCAAATTATTACATTTAATGCTTACCACTTTAGCTTTGATCACATATTTTTCTTTATCCCTTTTTGTGTATCTTCAATTTTGCATTTTTCAACTTACTTATTTGGCTTGGATACAATCAAGTTTAGTCAGTTGTGTGGTGAAAAGCTTTGCTCCATTCTGATTTAAACACAAATAATGTCTTTAACTTCTGCATCAAACTTAGAAAAAAAAAGGAAGAAGTCTCCGTTCACCCCTCTACTTTTTCACATGCCATTTAGTCACTATATTCACTGCTCTATACTCACTATTCATGTGTGTGTGTGTGTGTGTGTGTGTTAGTTAGTCAGTCATGTCCAGCTGTTTGTGATCTCATGGACTGGAGCCTCTCCAGGCTGCTCTTTCCATGGAATTTGCCAGGGAAGAATACTGGAGTGGATTGCCATTTCCTTCTCCAGGGGAACTTCCCAACTCAGGGCACAAACCCTGATCTGCTGTATTGCAGGCAGATTCTTTAACTGTCTGTGGCACCAGGGAAACACCTTTATTCTTTCCTAACTGTTTGCCATAGCCAACAGCCTCTTCCCTATCTACGGCTAATTTAAGATTGGTTCATTTTGTTCCCTGAACAATCTTAAAACTTCTGCTTTTCCATCTATAATACTGAATGCTTCTGATTATTTCTCCTATTATTTTGATTGTAATTTCTACAAGGATTTTATTGACATTTGTTTTTTAAACTTCTATTTGTGATTGCAAGATTCTGTTCTAATTCATATTCTGTTTTCCACATGCTCAGTGAATTATCACCCTTATGTCAATGCTATGAAAACTGAGGATTGTTACCATTTCTGAACAGGCACAAATTTATTTTTGCCTAATTGCAGTAAAGACGGTTTTTTCCATCTCCACACATGTCCATTAGAAAGCCAAGTATAGTCTAAAACTGACTCATAGAAATGTCTGCATATTTTCTATTCTGTGTTTCTTCCTGCCTTTCTGTCTCTTTTAGTAGTCACCATCTTAACAGTCATCATATTAACAGTCCAAATATTTCTTAAGAGTAATAATTGCTATCTTTCATTATTTAGTTGCTAAAAAATACCCATTTTCACCTTTTATATACACGCTTTGCTTACTATAGACTGCCATACCAGATTGCTTACAATAAATTAAATGTCTTATAATTTGAATTTCCAATACTACCACCTGACCTGCCTCTTGAGAAACCTATATGCAGGTCAGGAAGCAACAGTTAGAACTGGACATGGAACAACAGGCCGGTTCCAAACAGGAAAAGGATAACGTCAGGGTGTACATTGTTCAGTTCAGTTCAGCATTGTCACCTGCTTATTTAACTTATATGCAGAGTACATCATGAGAAACTCTGGGCTGGAAGAAGCACAAGCTGGAATCAAGATTGCTGGGAGAAATATCAATAACCTCAGATGTGCAGATGACAACACTCTTATGGCAGAAAGTGAAGAGAAACTAAGAAGTCTCTCATTGAAAGTGAAAGAGGAGATTGAAAAAGTTGGCTTAAAGCTCAACATTCAGAAAACTAAGATCATGGCTTCTGGTCCTATCACTTCATGGCAAATAGATGTGGAAACAGTGGAAACAGTGTCAGACTTTATTTTTTTGGGCTCCACAATCACTGCAGATGGTGCCTGAAGCCATGAAATTGAAAGACGCTTACTCCTTGGAAGGAAAGCTATGACCAACCTAGATAGCATATTCAAAAGCAGAGACATTACTTTGCCAACAAAGTCTGTCTAGTCAAGGCTATGGTTTTTCCAGTGGTCATGTATGGATGTGAGATTTGGACTGTGAAGAAAGCTGAGCGCTGAAGAATTGATGCTTCTGAACTGTGGTGTTGGAGAAGGCTCTTGAGAGTCCCTTGGACTGCTAGGAGATCTAACCAGTCCATTCTAAAAGAGATCAGTCCTGGGTGCTCATTGGAAGGAATGATGCTAAAGCTGAAACTCCAATACTTTGGCCACCTCATACGAAGAGCTGACTCATTTGAAAAGACCCTGATGCTGGGAGGGATTGGGGACAGGAAGAGAAGGTGACAACAGAGGATGAGATGGCTGGATAGCATCACCAACTCAATGGACATGAGTCTGAGTGAACTCTGGGAATTTGTGATGGACAGGGAGTCCTGGTGTGCTGCGACTCATGGGTTCGCAAAGAGTCGGACACAACTGAATGACTGAACTGAGATGAATTGAATCTTACTAGAGGGATATTATCTATACTAGATTTAATATCTCTGCGTATAACTATTTATGCTCTCTATTTTCATATATATGTACTTTATGTCTATTTCCAGTTTTATGTTTTGATACAACACATATTGATATTTTCTTTTTGACCAATAAAAAGTTAAGTACATCATATCAATAGCTTCTTTTCACTGTTTCATATACAATTTGTGTTCTGTCATGGAAAAATTACATAGTTTTTACTGGATAATGTGACTTAGTAGCACTTTTATTGGAATTTGTCTTTCTCCTGAGAAAATGTTGGTATGTACATGAGAGTGGAATTCTTTTTACAAGCTCGTGTTGCTTGAAATACTTGCAAAACCTTGAGGTATAATCTGACTGATGTCTTCTGGTGTTTCATTCACTTCACCATTTGGACACCTGAGAAATCTGCTTATCCCTTATTTAGAAAAAAGCTGTGCATGGTTCATGTGTAAAACTAACAGGCATCTAGAATCCACTCAATAATGGGAAATTTAATAAACACTAAAGTGCAAAGCCAAAGAATAAATCATGTCTTTGTCAGTGAATTCTCAGAAAGTAGGTAAGTAAATTTCATTATTTTAAAGAGTGATATGTGGCACATAGGAATTAATCAAACAGCCTTAAGGGAATGAATGTGACTACATGCTAAATACCTTTTAAATTAATTTTAATGTCTCTGTTGTGTTTCAGGTGATTTTATAGATGTCTTCTCTGGACAAAGAGGATAGAGGCTATTCATAGCACTACATAAATATCTATATTATTTATAGGCTGAATTTGTGTAGAACAAATCATTATTTAATTACTTTTACATATGAGATTAACTTTTATCATTTTAAAAATTGTATTGCATGAGTATGGTTATTTTCTTTAGTACTAAGATGAGAAAAGTAGGGTTGAAATATATTCAGTAAGTTATCAAATATAACTTACAACTCTGAATCCAGGGCTCTTACATTGGAACCAGAAGCAGAAAAAAGGATTCCATGTCTCCTTTTCTCTCACTTCCTAAAATTTAATATTTGTTCCCATCACTCTACATTTTGATAGGTTTATCTGTTGTCATACTAGTATCTTTTTAACTATTAGACCCTTTTTGTTTGCTTGTCTCCATAGGTAGTTTGAAAGAAGCCAATCTGGCTACTAAAGTTCTAACTCCATCATCATTGCTGGTGAGGCCAGGGGCATTCAGGTGGAAACAACAACAATTGCAATCTAGTAAAGGTGTAGCTTTTTTTTTGAAGAACTACTGAGGTTATTTAATTTAGTGGGAAAAAAAAAGCATGAAAAGCAAATGAAAATGGCATTATGTCTTACTAACCTTTTCTCATAAATGTTCCTCTGTCAGTTGTACTATAAGGAAGCCAAAGAGGTTTCCCTTGTATTCATCAAATAAAAGTGATAACTAGCTATTTATAAATACACTCATGCTTCTGTGAGGAATAATTAAATGATGCAAGAAAGCTCTTCAGGTAAAAAATACAGTCATTGCAAAGCGCAAGAGGTGTTTACCTTCTAGACACTCAGATGTGACTAAAGACTGAAACAAAGTCAAAGGAATTTAATTTCAAAGGATATTGTTGGCAATTATGGTCAAGATAGCTCCTTCTATCAAGTGTAAAACATAGTAAAATTTCTTTTATAAATGTTTTTACTATTTATTAAATTTGAAAAATATTTAAGAGAAAACATTTCAATTGGCAAAATAGAAAAGAAAAAAAATTTAAAATAAATGTGCAAAGAAGTAACTGTCATATATTGCTGTAAAGATATGAAGTAACCTCATTAAATTTTTCTTTTAATTTTTGTATAATTTTAAACTTCACTCTCTATTTACAGTTATTGCAAATATTTGCTACATTCACCAAGTATTACAATACATCCATGTAGCCTACTAGTTTATACCTTCTATTTCCTCACTTCTATATTACCCCCTTGTCAAACTGGGAACCCATCACTAAGGAACACAAAGGAAATTTTCCTTCACTGTTAGTGGGAATGTAAACAGATAAAACCACTATGAAAAGCAGTATGGCATTTACACAAAAAAGTAAAACTATAACTACCATACAATGCAGCAATTCTACTCCTGGATATATATCTGAATACTAATTCAAAAATACTACTACAAAAGTACTAATTCAAAAAGATACTTACACCTAAATGTTTATAGTAGCATTAGTTACAATTGTCAAAATATGAAATCAACCTAAGTGTTCACTGTCAGATGAATGGATAAGGAAGATATGGTAATACATATATACACTGGAATACTATTTGACAATAAAAATAACATTTTTTCCCATTTGTAGCAACTTGGATGGACTTAGAGGGTACTGTGCTAAGTGAAATGAGTCAATAAGAGAAAGACAAACATTATATGGTATCACTTATATGTGGGATCTAAAAAATGCAGCAAACTAGTGAATATAGCAAAAGAGAGGCAGGCACAGATATAGAGAACAAACTAGTATTTGGTAGCCTCATATCTTGAATACAGAAATAAATGGGATTTTACAGCATGTTGAGGAAGTGTGCAAGGATGAGCTATTTTAAAAGATGAGATAAATAAGTCACATACAGAAAGCACTGTACAGAGCATGGCTTTGGAAATACAAATTCAGGAGTAATTTTATTTTCTCCCCATCCAAAACAAACAAACAAACAGTATCTGTTCATGTGTCCCACACTAACTAGAGAGCAATTATAGGATTTATTTGGAGATGAAGAGAAAATATAGATATAGGGAAAGCATATGAAGAAATTACTATAGCATATATTAAATCCAAAAAAAAAGTAAAAAATTGGACTTCCACAGGGATGTTTAAGTATCAACTTAATACATATGTAGCATAATTGTAAATTAAAATATATTGCTATATTTAATATAAATCAATAGTTTAAATTTATTTTGTCAATATAGTTTTAAGGTATACTTTTTATTCAAAATTTAGCTTCTTACCAGCAAAGTAATAGTTGTTAAAAATAAATTATATTTTTAAATACTTCATTAATAGGAGTAGCTGTAGTTTCATTTTACAGAATTACTAAAGTTTGATTTCAAACCACCTCAATAAAGTGAATCACAATAAAGTGAATCACAAAGATTTTTAGTTTCAAGGTGAATATAAAACTTATACTTACAAGATACCATGGTCTATCAATTGTGCAACATCATCATGTCTAAAACATAATGTACTTACTTTAATTTAAAAATACTTTATTGCTAAAAAATGCTAGTCATCATTGAGTCTTAAAGTAGCAGTAATAATATCAACTATCAGTGATTAAAGATCACCATAATAAAAATAATAAAACAAAATATTTTAAAAATTACCTATTACACAGAGACAGAATGTGAGAAAATGCTGTTGGAAAAATGGCCCCAATAGATTTACTCTATGCAGAATTGGGGCTTCCATTGTGGCTCATATGGTAAAGAATCCATCTGCAATGCAGGAAACCCAGGTTTCAACCCTGAGTAGGGAAGATTCCCTGGAGAAGGGAATAGCAACCCACTCCAGTATTCTTGACTGGAGAATCCCTTGGACAAAGAAGCCTTGCAGACTACAGTCCGTAGGGTGGTAAAGAGTAGGACATAACTGAACAACTAGTACATTCATGAAGAAATGCCACAAATACTTAATTCATAAAAAACAAATATCAATAAAGCATAATGAACCAAAGTGCAATAGAATTATATATACAATTTTATTATAAAGTATATATATAATTATATTATAAAGTATATATATAATTATTTATATCTAAAGCATATATATTTAAATTATATTTAAAGTACATAAAGTATATATAATTATATATGTATAATGTATTTTATATTTATATATTATATAAAATATATATTCTATTATATATATAATTATACATATATATATGAAGGTGAGACTCCAATACTTTGGCCACCTGATGCGAAAAGTTGACTCATTGGAAAAGACCTTGATACTGGGAAAGACTGAAAGCAAGAAAAGAAGGGGACGACAGGATGAGATGGTTGGATGGCATCACTGACTCAATGGACATGAGTTTGAGTCAACTGCAGGAGTTGGTGATGAACAGAGAGGCCTGGTGTGCTCCAGTCCATGGGGCCACAAAGAATTGGAAATGACTGAGCGACTGAACTGAACTGGTGATGTCCATGTGTTAAGACTTTTGTGTTGTGTGAAGAGGGTGTTTGCTATGAATGGTGCGTTCTCTTGGCAGAACTCTATGAGCCTTTGCCCTGCTTCATTCTGTACTCCAAGACCAAATTTGCCTGTTACTCCAGGTGTTTCTTGACTTCCTACTTTTGCATTCTAGTCCCCTATAATGAAAAGGACATCTTTTTTGGGTGTTAGTTCTAGAAGGTCTTGTAGGTCTTCATAGAACTGTTCAACTTCAGCTTCTTCAGCATTACTGGTCAGGACATAGACTTGAATTACCGTGATATTGAACGGTTTGCCTTTGAAACAAACAGAGATCATTCTGTCGTTTTTGAGATTGCATCCAAGTACTGCATTTCGGAGAGCTGTATCATAAAGAAGGCTGAACACCAAAGAATTGATACTTTTGGACTGTGGTGTTGGAGAAGACTCTTGAGAGTCCCTTGGACTGCAAAGAGATCAAACCAGTCAATCCAAAAGGGAACCAACCCTGAATATTCATTTGGAGGACTGATGCTGAAGATGAAACTGCCATATTGGGCCACATGATGCGAAGAGCCGACTCTTTAGAAAAGACCCCGAGGCTGGGAAAGATTGAAAGCAGGAGGATAAAGGGACAACAAAGGATGAGATGGTTGGATGGCATCACTGACTCAGGAGATTATATACGTGCTAAGTCTCTTCAGTCGTGTCTGACTCTTTGCGAACTGTAGCTAGTCTGGCTCCCCAGTCAATGGTATTCTCCAGGCATAAATACTGGCGTGGGTTGCCATTTCCTTTTCCCGGGGATCTTTCTGACCTGGGATCGAACCAGCATCTCTTACATCTCCTGCATTAGCAGGCAGATTCTTTACCAGTAATGCCACCTGGTTTGAGCAAACTCCAGGAGATGGTGAAGGACAGGGGAAGCCTGGCGTGCAGCAGTGCATGGGGTCGCAAAGACCAGGACATGGCTGAGAGACTGAACCACAAAAGTATGTGAATACTTATAAACAGTTAGGCAGTGTTAGAACAAAACCTGCCCTGTCTCCCTATACACTGCATAGCATTTTTACACTTTTGAAAATATTGACATGTCATGACTTGAAGATTACTAGAATGTGAGCAATTAACACCATGTTCAGATTTTATATCTTGTGGGAACTGGCTACTTTGCAAATATCTTAAGAACATTTGGTGTTAAATGATTATGACAGTGTCATACAAAATTCACACACATTTTGTTCACAGAGAAACACTGACAAAATATCTATGGTTAAAAAATTTGAAAGAAAATATTAATTTAATCATTTTCTCATAAAACTTATGACCATTTAAGGATATCTCCAGATGTTAGACTAAAATTTAAAATGACTATAAAGCATATCTTAAAATGGGAAATGAATATAGGTGTGTATATACACTTTCACATCTAATTTTTTTTCTTTATCTTGTTTTTCTTTTTTTGGTAATTTTCTGCTGTTTCTAAAGAGAAAAATAGATATTATATATATATATTATTTTACTCTGAAACAAGTGTTTCAACTCTGGATAATAATATTTGCCAACTAAATTTAACTTATTTTATATAAAAATAGTACTTTATTGGGATACATAGCTGTGGAGGGGAGCCATGGACAGTCTGTTTAAATTAACTTAAAAAAAATAAACTCTGTAACATATCCTGGAACATGTTACCAAGAGTTTTGATAAAGCATATATATATATATATATATATATATATATATTCAGTATATCTGCTTTTATAGAATTTCAATTGCATCTCATATATAAAATGTGTCTTGGGGGAGATGTGTATAAGAGACAGGAGGAATAATTAAATGATGCAAGAAAGCTCTTCAGGTAAAAAATACAGTCATTGCAAAGCGCAAGAGGTGTTTACCTTCTAGACACTCAGATGTGACTAAAGACTGAAACAAAGTCAAAGAAGATATTATATATATATATTATTTTACTCTGCAACAAGTGTTTCAACTCTGGATAATAATATTTGCCAACTAAATTTAACTTATTTTATATAAAAATAGTACTTTATTGGGATACATAGCTGTGGAGGGGAGCCATGGACAGTCTGTTTAAATTAACTTAAAAAAAATAAACTCTGTAACATATCCTGGAACATGTTACCAAGAGTTTTGATAAAGCATATATATATATATATATATATATATATATTCAGTATATCTGCTTTTATAGAATTTCAATTGCATCTCATATATAAAATGTGTCTTGGGGGTGTTTTTGTGTTAACATTTTATTATATCTGGAATCTACTTTGCAGTATTCTCAAGAGCCCTGAAAAGTCTATGCATTTTACCTGTGAATGAGGCTAATTATAAAAATTACCTAAGAATGTAGTGAGAACAGAAAGAGCTAAAAACTTAAAAAGCATTCCCCTTAGATCTTGACATATCTCTAGATGAGATCATTTCAGTTATGCTCTTCATTTTCAGCAAAGATTGATTCAGACATGTTGTGAATCAATAGCAGTTTTAATTTTATTTATATTGAAAAGATAAATATTATAAAATTATTAAGGTCATTTTTGCTGCACAGATTTCACACTATATCAGGATGAATCTCGCACAGATAATTCTCCTTGTTCTGTCTATCTCAATCACCTGGAATGATGTTAATCTATCATAGAGATGATATGCTTAGCACATTGGTTTTAACAAAGGTCTCTTGCACTTCAGTAATATAAAGACAGATTACTTCATTTCATTCAGCCTGTTTTACCTGTGAATGAGGTTAATTATGATAATTGCTGCCTAAGAATGTGGTGAGAAATGAAAGAGCTAAAAATTTAAAAAGCACTTCATTTATATCTTGGCACTTTGTAAGTAGTAATTCAATATTAGCCCTTGTACCAGTATTTTTAAAGTTGATATCATTAAGTTTAATCTTCCTGTCTTTTGAAACTTAAAAACTGACTTCTGCAAGCACCTAAAGTCAAAAGGCATCATGAGAAACATATTGTGATGTACATCTTAAAAATCAGTAAATATATCATTTGTAGAGCTTATCGAGAGTAATGTGAGAGTCACATTTTGAGGTTTTGAAATTATTTCTAATATAAACAATACAAAAATGTTTCAAACTTATATTATTGTCTTTTAGTGTATTTCAGTATCAACATACTAGAACTATAAACACAGTCAACTGATATACCTTGACACTTGAAATTCTATTAAATTCAGTATAATCACTGTTCTTTCATAAAAAAATTTGAATCCTTGATCTACTTTCTGGTGTCTACTTATACCTCTATGTTTACATTTGCATTGAATTCTTGATCTTCTCATTTGCTATAGCTATTCTCTTCTCCAGGGCTTTCCTGAAAGCTCAGCTGGTAAAGAATCCGCCTGCAATGCAGGAGACACAGGTTTGATTCCTGGGTTTGAGCCTCCTCCCTGGAGGAAGGCATGACAATCCACTCTAGTATTCTTGCCTGGAAAATCTCATGGAAATCTCATTGACAGAGAAGCTTGTTGGGCTACAGTCCATGGGGTTACAAAGATTCAGACAGAACTGAGGGACTAAGCACAGCACACAGCACATAGGTATATAAATAATATTTGTTGAAAGAAAGGTGAATTGTGAATTGTTAATTTCTCTAGTTGCTTTACTTTATACCCCAATCTTGTTCTTCTCACAATACTCACAACCTGCCTGAATGAACTTAACAATAGTTACTAAACTATAGAAGCAAAATTAATTTCAGTGTTTAGCAGATTAATATCAATGCATGATATCATATGTATACATGTTTATATAATGAATGTAAATAAACTTGTTTGCGATTTTCATGGCTCTCAGAACAACTTATAACTCTTTTAAGATAAGAAAAGTGATAGTGGAACTAAATTTATTTCCCCTTTTCCATAATAGCAATAGGAGGGGATACATCAGGTAATGTGCTTTTTGTTATCTGTATGAAGTCATATATTCAATAATCATAAAGCAGGTTTGCTATTTCAAATACTAACTGGGAAGAAAAAGTTTTCTGCTTTGTGTATATTCACTTTCAAGGTTCTTGTTTCTATTCAATAAGTTATCTCATTCTATCTGGTATGGAACACTGTGGTGTTATTTGCACTGCTATCTAGATTGTTTATGTAAAGACACAGTAGGGGAGAACACTTGTTTGATCATGTGAAGTTATGTTAAAATAAGACAAATAAATGCCCACAGGTAGTTCATCAAGGTGAAAATTAAACTGTCTTTCTAAACTAGAAGTCGAAAGCAAGGAAACAACATGAAAATAAGAAAAGAAAGGTGTCTGTGTATAAAGAGAAATTGAATGAATCAGGCAGACACTGAGCATGGAATCTAAGTATCCTGAAAGAGTGTTTGAAATGTTAAGATTCATTCTTGTCTCTTTTCTTAATGACTTTCCCACCTTTATCAAAAATTGCTACAATAACATTTACCAGATATTTGGGACACAAATGTAAAGACCATACTCTAGGACACAGAACTGTAAATAACCTTTTTTGTAAGATTCTTCTAAAAGGATGATAAATTATTCCACATGTGAGAACATTAAATAAATGTGAAACAAAATAAAAATTGGAAAATACTCTGGACACACTCTCAAAAGATTTGTAATTAATTCTTCAGAGCAGAAGCCCTCCCTTCTAACAAATATGTATCACTTAATCCACTTATATGATTTAAAGTATCCTAGATCAATTAGTGGAGAAGGAAATGACAACCCACTCCAGTGTTCTTGCCTGGAGAATCCCAGGGATGGCGGAGCCCAGTGGGCTGCCGTCTGTGGGGTCACACAGAGTCGGACACGACTGAAGTGACTTAGCAGCAGCAGCAGCAGATCAATTAGATCAGCCACCTATAAAAAGCAACTCAAAATATTCCAGCTTAGATAAAATGAAACTTTAGCTTTCATGTGAAAGAATTCTCAAGTTGAGCAGGTAGGATAATTCTCAAAATCATCAGGGACATAGATTCTAGTTGTCCTCTACTTTGTCTTAGCAAATGGCTTTTAATTGCAAAGTGATTGCAAGCTTCTAGATAACACTTGAAGCTTACATCCCTCCCTCTGCGTTTGAGAAAGCAGAGGTGAACTTAAGGTGGGTAATGAGGCTGTATACCCTTGCCTGGAAAATCCCATGGATGGAGGAGCCTGGTAGGCTACAGTTCATGGGGTTGCAAAGAGTCGGACACGACTGAGCGACTTCACTCACTCACTCATTACAACTCCCACTAAACAACTGCTTGTAGTCAGAATCGGTTACAAGTTTACAGCTAGTGGCAGGGGAGACTGAGAACTATAGTCTATCAACTTGGAAACCTGACACAACCAATAGTACAGTGTTATTATTATTAAGGAGGAACAGGTGAAGGGATATATGTGTGGGCAAATAAGTCTCTGCCAAGGTCATCAGTAGAGTTAGATTACACTTTATTTTCTAGCTATTAAAAAAATTACCCTTTTCTATATTATTTTATAATCAACATGTAATGATGGGATTATTTCCCCAAACCATGAGGTTTTATAAACCATTAATCTTAATAAGCCATTGCATTTAGTAATAGATTACCTGGATTCCTGTTTGTTCTTTGTCATAATATTTTTATATATGATTTTGGGAGGTTATTTCATGGCACTGAGCTGTCAATTTATTTAATCCAAAATGCCTATTATTTCTAAATTCAATTACCCATCAATATGTTTGCTGTCCTTTATATGTTTTTCTACTTGACACACATAAAATGATTACATATTGATAAACATTTTTCTGGAAACTGCCACAATCATAATTCTTAATGTCATTTAGAAGGCAAATTCTAATATAATTTTTTTAAAAAAGTAGACACTATATTTAAGAGTAATAATATATTCTAAACAGTTGATAGTTTCCTAAATTTTCATTTTCATTGTGACTTTCAACAAATATAATGTGAATTTAATTTGTTTTCATAATAAGTGATTGGTAAATTCATTAATTCATTTTACAAATAATCACCTATTATGTGTCTATTATTCAAGTGCTTAAAATATATAGTAAGAAAATAGCAATTGATTAGTCTATCAGTTAATAGAGAAAATATGTAAATAAGACAAGAAATATGGTTGCATGGAAGCATATAGCTAACAGAATAATTATGTTCAACAGATATAGGAAATCTTTTCTTAGCAGGATTGGAGTGCCTATCAACTACCCACATAAAGTTAGTGGAAAGAACATTGGACATATGAATCTGGAGTTCTGGTGAGAGAGTTAGTTTTAGCATAAATCTTTGGAACACATCAGCATATTGAGAAAGCCATGGAAATGGATATGGAGTTAGAATCCCAACATAAAAAGAGAAAATTTGTAATATTAATCATCATGATATACAAGCATCCATCCAAAGATGTTGAAAAGAAGTAGATAGAGAGACAGGGAAAAGAAAACAAGCACTTCTGGAAAATGTTTAAGTGAAAGTACAGTTTCCCAGAGAAAGATGTGTTCAGTTCAGTTGTTCAGTCCTGTCTGACTCTTTGCGACCCTGTGGACTGAAGCACGCCAGGCTTCCCTGTCCATAACCAACTACCAGAGCTTACTCATGTCCATTGAGTCAGTGATGCCATTCAATAATCTCATCCTCTGTCGTCTGCTTCTCCTCCTGTCTTCAATCTTTCCCAGCATCAGGGTCTTTTCTAGTGAGGAAGTTTTTCGCATCAGGTGGCCAAAATATTGGAGTTTCAGCTTCAGCTGAATATTCCAGAAAGTGAGTCCTTTAGTGAATATTCAGGACTGATTTCCTTTAGGATGGACTGGTTGAGTCTCCTTGCAAACCAAGGAACTCTCAAGATCTTCTCCAACACCACAGTTCAAAAGCATCAATTCTTCAGCATGCAGCTATCTTTATAGTCCAACTCAAACATCCATAAGTGACTACTGGAAAAACCATAGCTTTGACTAGATGGATCTTTGTTGGCAAAGTAATGTCTGCTTTTTAATATGCTGTCTAGGTTCATCATAGCTTTCCTTCCAAGGAGCAAGAGTCTTTTAATTTCATGGCTGGAGTCACCATCTGCAGTGATTTTTGAACCCAAGAAAATAGTCTGTCATTGTTTCCACTATTTCCCCATCTATTTGCCATGAGGTGATGGGACTAGATGCCATGATATTCATCTTCTAATGTTGAGTTTTAAGTTAACTTTTTCACTCTCCTCTTTCACTTTCATCAAGAGGCTCTTTAGTTCTTCCACACTTTCTGCCTATGGGTGGTTCATCTGCATACGTGAAGTTATTGACATTTCTCCTGACAATCTTGATCCCAGCTTGTGCTTCATCCAGTCTGGTATTTCACATACTGTACTCTGCATAGAAGTTAAATAAACAGGGTAACAATATTCAGCCTTGACATACTTCTTTCCTAATTTGGAACCAGTCTATTGTTTCATGTCCAGTTCTAACTGTTACTTCTTTACCTGCATACATATTTCTCAGGAGGCAGGTCAGGTGGTCTGGTATTTCCATCTCTTTCAGAATTTTCCACAGTTTATTGTGATCCACACAGTCGAAGGCTTTGGCATAGCCAATAAAGCAGAAATAGATGTTTTTTCTGGAACTCTCTTGCTGTTTTGATGATCTAAGGGATGTTAGCAATTTGATCTCTGGTTCCTATGCCTTTTTTAGATCCAGCTTTAACATCTGGAAGTTTATAGTTCACGTACATTTGAAGCCTGGATTGGAGAATTTTGAGCATTACTTTGCTAGTGTGTGAGATGAGTGCAATTGTGCGGTATTTGAACATTCTATGGCATTGCCTTTCTTTGGGATTGGAACGAAAACTGAGCTTTGCTAGTCCTGTGCTCATTGCTGAGTTTTCCATATATGCTGGCATAGTGAGTGCATCACTTTCACAGCATCATCTTTCAGGATTTGAAATAGCTCATCTGGAATTCTATCACCTCCACTGCTTTCTTTGTAGTGTTTCTTCCTATGGCCCACTTGACTTTGCATTCCAAGATGTCTGGCTCTAGGTGAGTGATCACACCATCATGGTTATCTGGATTATTAAGATCTTTTTATTAATAGTTATTCTGTATATTCTTGATACCTCTTATTAATATCTCTTGTTTCTGTTAGGTCCATACTGTTTCCATCTTTATTGCTCCCATCCTTTCATGAAATTTTCCCTTGGTATCTCTAATTTTCTTAAAGAGATCTCTAGTCTTTTCCATTCTATTATTTTCATCTATTCCTTTGCACTGATCACTGAAGAAGGCTCTCTTATCTCTCTTAGCTATTCTTTGGAACTCTGCTTTCAAATTGATATATCTTTCCTTTTCTCCTTTGCTTTAGCTTCTATTCTTTTCTCAGCTATTTGTAAGGCCTCCTCAGACAACCATTTTGTCTTTTGCCTTTCTTTTTCTTGGGGATGGCTTTGATCACTGCCTTCTGTACAATGTCATGAACCTTTGTCCATAGTTCATCAGGCACTCTGTCTATCAGATCTAGTCCTTTGAGTCTATTTTGCACTTCCACTGTATAATCATAAGGGATTTGATTTAGGTCATACCTGAATGTTCTAGTGGTTTTCCCGACTTTCAATTTAAGTCTGAATTGACACTAAGGAATTCATGATCTGAATCACAGTCAACTCCTGGCCTTTTTATGGCTGACTGTATAGAGCTTCTCCATCTTTGGCTGCAGATAATATAATCAATCTGATTTCAATATTGATCATGTGATGAGTGGTCATTTCTAAATGCTGCTGATCATAAGCTGAAGCCTGGTAAACAGCCACTAGGTTCACCAATATGGAGGGCAATGAAGAACTTGATAAAAACATTTTCAGAAAAACTGTGTTTGGGGCAAAGCTAGACTGAAGTAGATAAGGAGAGCATTATTAATTCATATTTATGGAATCTAGAAAGATCATACCAACGATCCTTTGTGCAGGGCAGAAAAGAAGACACAGACATAAAAAACAGACTTTTGGACACAGTGTGAAAAAAAGAGGGTGGGATGATTTGAGAGAATAGCATTGAAACTTATAGATTACCATATGTAAAATATACGGCAGGTGGGAGTTTGATGTATGACACAGGGAACCCCAAACTGGAGCTCTGTGACAACCAAGAAGGATGGAGTGCCAAAGGAGGTGAGGAGGGGCTCACAAGGGAGGGGTCACAGGTATGCCTATGGCTGATTCATGTTCATGTATGGCAGAGGCCATCACAAAATTGTAAAGTAATTATCCTCCAATTAAAGTAAATAAATAAATTTTAAAAGAGAGAAAAGGGAAGAAAGAAACCTAGCATTTCAAAAAGAGATGACTCTTTAAGGAATTTTACTGTGAGGGGATTTATGTATTTGCAGTGCCTGTAAATGATATCAAGATTTGTCTGATTGCTTAAAAAATGAAAAATATGACATGCCATATTGATAACATTTGAGAAAAGGGCATAATAAATGATACAAACACAAAAAGGGACAAGTACTGGATCAATGGCCGTACGCTGGCTAGAAGAAATAAGAGCCAGTGTGTAAGAAGAAAGAATGGCTTTTGAATACAGATGATTGACAGCTCATGTATTATGGCATAGAGCTGGGATTAGAGAGAAAGAGGTGTCAAGAATGGCAGTGCTGACTTATGTAACAGAATAAATCTAGTTGGGCTGCCCTGGTGATTCCTATGGCAAAGAATCCACCTATAATACAGGAGACCTGAGGTTCATCCTTGGGTGGGTAAGATCTCCTGGAGAAGGAAATGGCTACCCACTCTAGTACTCTTGCTTGGAGAATTTTGTGGACAGAGGAGCCTGGTGGGCTAGAATACATGGGGTCACAAAGAGTCAGACACAACTGAGTGACTAAGCACACTCACATGAATCCTTTACCAAAACCGAAATATGAATTTATTATGAAATGGATTGTGTTTGATCTGCCTCAGAGGTATTGAAGCGAAGTTATGCACTAGTTACTTAGATCAGTTCAGTTCAGTCACACAGTCATGTTCAAATCTTTTCTACCCACGGACTGTAGCATGTCAGGATTCCCTGTCCAGCACCACCTCCTGGAGATTGCTCAAACACTTGTCCACATCAAGTCCATTATGCCATCTAAGCATCTCATGCTCTGTCATCCCCTTCTCCTCCTGCCCTCAATCTTTCCCAGCATCAGGGTCTTTTCAAATGAGTCAGCTCTTCATATCAGGTGGCCAAAGTATTGGAGTTTCAGCTTCAACATCAGTCCTTCCAATGAACACCCAGGACTGATCTCCTTTAGGATGGACTTGCAGTCCAAGGGACTCTCAAGAGTCTTCTCCAACACCACAGTTCAAAAGCATCAATTCTTTGGCACTCAGCTTTCTTTATAGTAAGGAGGCAGGTCAGGTGGTCTGGTATTTCCATCTCTTTCAGAATTTTCCACAGTTTATTGTGATCCACACAGTCGAAGGCTTTGGCATAGCCAATAAAGCAGAAATAGATGTTTTTTCTGGAACTCTCTTGCTGTTTTGATGATCTAAGGGATGTTAGCAATTTGATCTCTGGTTCCTATGCCTTTTTTAGATCCAGCTTTAACATCTGGAAGTTTATAGTTCACGTACATTTGAAGCCTGGATTGGAGAATTTTGAGCATTACTTTGCTAGTGTGTGAGATGAGTGCAATTGTGCGGTATTTGAACATTCTATGGCATTGCCTTTCTTTGGGATTGGAACGAAAACTGAGCTTTGCTAGTCCTGTGCTCATTGCTGAGTTTTCCATATATGCTGGCATAGTGAGTGCATCACTTTCACAGCATCATCTTTCAGGATTTGAAATAGCTCATCTGGAATTCTATCACCTCCACTGCTTTCTTTGTAGTGTTTCTTCCTATGGCCCACTTGACTTTGCATTCCAAGATGTCTGGCTCTAGGTGAGTGATCACACCATCATGGTTATCTGGATTATTAAGATCTTTTTATTAATAGTTATTCTGTATATTCTTGATACCTCTTATTAATATCTCTTGTTTCTGTTAGGTCCATACTGTTTCCATCTTTATTGCTCCCATCCTTTCATGAAATTTTCCCTTGGTATCTCTAATTTTCTTAAAGAGATCTCTAGTCTTTTCCATTCTATTATTTTCATCTATTCCTTTGCACTGATCACTGAAGAAGGCTCTCTTATCTCTCTTAGCTATTCTTTGGAACTCTGCTTTCAAATTGATATATCTTTCCTTTTCTCCTTTGCTTTAGCTTCTATTCTTTTCTCAGCTATTTGTAAGGCCTCCTCAGACAACCATTTTGTCTTTTGCCTTTCTTTTTCTTGGGGATGGCTTTGATCACTGCCTTCTGTACAATGTCATGAACCTTTGTCCATAGTTCATCAGGCACTCTGTCTATCAGATCTAGTCCTTTGAGTCTATTTTGCACTTCCACTGTATAATCATAAGGGATTTGATTTAGGTCATACCTGAATGTTCTAGTGGTTTTCCCGACTTTCAATTTAAGTCTGAATTGACACTAAGGAATTCATGATCTGAATCACAGTCAACTCCTGGCCTTTTTATGGCTGACTGTATAGAGCTTCTCCATCTTTGGCTGCAGATAATATAATCAATCTGATTTCAATATTGATCATGTGATGAGTGGTCATTTCTAAATGCTGCTGATCATAAGCTGAAGCCTGGTAAACAGCCACTAGGTTCACCAATATGGAGGGCAATGAAGAACTTGATAAAAACATTTTCAGAAAAACTGTGTTTGGGGCAAAGCTAGACTGAAGTAGATAAGGAGAGCATTATTAATTCATATTTATGGAATCTAGAAAGATCATACCAACGATCCTTTGTGCAGGGCAGAAAAGAAGACACAGACATAAAAAACAGACTTTTGGACACAGTGTGAAAAAAAGAGGGTGGGATGATTTGAGAGAATAGCATTGAAACTTATAGATTACCATATGTAAAATATACGGCAGGTGGGAGTTTGATGTATGACACAGGGAACCCCAAACTGGAGCTCTGTGACAACCAAGAAGGATGGAGTGCCAAAGGAGGTGAGGAGGGGCTCACAAGGGAGGGGTCACAGGTATGCCTATGGCTGATTCATGTTCATGTATGGCAGAGGCCATCACAAAATTGTAAAGTAATTATCCTCCAATTAAAGTAAATAAATAAATTTTAAAAGAGAGAAAAGGGAAGAAAGAAACCTAGCATTTCAAAAAGAGATGACTCTTTAAGGAATTTTACTGTGAGGGGATTTATGTATTTGCAGTGCCTGTAAATGATATCAAGATTTGTCTGATTGCTTAAAAAATGAAAAATATGACATGCCATATTGATAACATTTGAGAAAAGGGCATAATAAATGATACAAACACAAAAAGGGACAAGTACTGGATCAATGGCCGTACGCTGGCTAGAAGAAATAAGAGCCAGTGTGTAAGAAGAAAGAATGGCTTTTGAATACAGATGATTGACAGCTCATGTATTATGGCATAGAGCTGGGATTAGAGAGAAAGAGGTGTCAAGAATGGCAGTGCTGACTTATGTAACAGAATAAATCTAGTTGGGCTGCCCTGGTGATTCCTATGGCAAAGAATCCACCTATAATACAGGAGACCTGAGGTTCATCCTTGGGTGGGTAAGATCTCCTGGAGAAGGAAATGGCTACCCACTCTAGTACTCTTGCTTGGAGAATTTTGTGGACAGAGGAGCCTGGTGGGCTAGAATACATGGGGTCACAAAGAGTCAGACACAACTGAGTGACTAAGCACACTCACATGAATCCTTTACCAAAACCGAAATATGAATTTATTATGAAATGGATTGTGTTTGATCTGCCTCAGAGGTATTGAAGCGAAGTTATGCACTAGTTACTTAGATCAGTTCAGTTCAGTCACACAGTCATGTTCAAATCTTTTCTACCCACGGACTGTAGCATGTCAGGATTCCCTGTCCAGCACCACCTCCTGGAGATTGCTCAAACACTTGTCCACATCAAGTCCATTATGCCATCTAAGCATCTCATGCTCTGTCATCCCCTTCTCCTCCTGCCCTCAATCTTTCCCAGCATCAGGGTCTTTTCAAATGAGTCAGCTCTTCATATCAGGTGGCCAAAGTATTGGAGTTTCAGCTTCAACATCAGTCCTTCCAATGAACACCCAGGACTGATCTCCTTTAGGATGGACTTGCAGTCCAAGGGACTCTCAAGAGTCTTCTCCAACACCACAGTTCAAAAGCATCAATTCTTTGGCACTCAGCTTTCTTTATAGTTCAACTCTCACATCCATACATGACCACTGGAAAAGCTATAGCCTTGACTGGACAGACATTTGTTGGCATAGTAATGTCTCTGATTTTTAATATGCTGTATAAGTTGGTCAGAGACTTTCTTCCAAGGAGCAAATGTCTTTTAATTTCATGGATGCAGCCACCTTCTGGAGTGATTTTGAAGCCCAAGAAAATAAAGTCTCTCACAATTTTCATTGTTTTCCCATTTATTTGCCATGAAGTGATGGCACTGGATACCATGATTTTACTCTTCTAAATGGTGAGTTTTCAGTCACCTTTTTCACTGTCCTCTTTCACTTTTATCAAGAGGCTCTTTAGTCCTTCACTTTCTGCCATAAGGGTGGTGTCATCTGCATATCTGAGGTTATTGATATTTCTCCCAGCAATCTTGATTCCAGTTTGTGCTTCATCCAGCTTGGCATTTCTCATAATGTATTCTGCATATAAGTTAAATAAGCAGGGTGACAATATACAGCCTGGACATACTCCTTTCCAGATTTGAACCAGGCTGTTGTTTCATGTCTAGTTCTCACTGTTGCTTCTTGACCTTCATACCAATTTCACAGGAGGCAGGTCAGGTCTGGTTTTCCCATCTCTTGAAGAATTGTTCACAGTTTATTGTGATCCACATAGTCAAATTCTTTGGTATAGTCAATGAAACAGAAGTAGATATCTTTCTGGAATTCTCTTGCTTTTTTGATAATCCAACAGATGTCAATTTGATCTCTGGTTCCTCTACCTTTTCTAAATCCAGCTTGAATATCTGGAGGTTTTAGGTTCCCATACTGTTAAAGCCTGGCTTGGAGAATTTTGAGCATTGCCTTCATAGCGTGTGAGATGAGTGTAGTAGTGTGGACACTCCTTGGCATTGATTTTCTTTGGGATTGGAATGAAAACTGACCTTTTCCAGTCCTGTGCCCACTGTTGAGTTTGCCAAATTTGCTGGCAAATTGATTGCAGCACTTTCACAGCATCACCTTTTAAATAGCTCTGCTGGAATTCCATCACCTCCACTAGTTTTGTTCATAGTGATGTTTCCTAAGGCCCACTTGACCTCACACTCCAGGACGTCTGGTTCTAGGTGAGTGATCACACCATTGTGGTTATTTGGATTATTAAGATCTTTTTTGTATAGTTCTTCTGTGTATTCTTGCCATTTCTTGGTTACATAAGAATATATGCAATATATGTAAATATATGTAAATACAATCTAGAGTTATTCATGCATTATTTAATCTGTGAATTGTCTGTCATTAATCATAAAATAGTGACTGGTTAATTTCAGGATACAAGATGAAAAGTGATAGAGGGCTTAAGTATAAGCCGTGTTGTATTCAGGCTATATACATATCTTTTGAAAAATTCTAACAGTGTAAATAATTTATTACATGATTTTATTTTAATCAGCCAGTTTTAAAGTTATTTTATTTATTATTATTATATCTTCTTTAATTTCACTAATAGCATTCCTTC
>SJYT01042467.1:35632-55264 GCA_006410635.1 Cephalophus harveyi
TAGCTCTCTAAGAAAAAAGTTTTCTCAAAATCTTGTTAGTAAGTGTCTCTCTGTTTATGTTATCTTTACCATAACTGAAATGAATTGCTTTAAGTAATCTATTTTCAAAAAGAAGCTGCTGTCAGTGTATAGACAATCCTTAACTCACTCCCTAGGTTTCTCTACTATATTTATTATCTTGTATACATATTGCAAAATTTTTTTTTAAAAAAAACTTTATCTTTCATTTGTCCCCACCAAATATAATATACTTGACCACTTCTCATCCTCTTCAACCATTATCATACAGTTATACTAAATCACTCCAGTTGTGCTTCTTGGAAAATAAAATTAACCTTCTTATGTTGGTTTTTGAAATAGAATTTCTCAGTACAAACGTCAGTGGTTTCTTTCTTCATAGAAACCAAATATTGGCTAAAGTGGAGGAGAAAAAGGTTTTTTGATAATAATGTCCTTTAATATTTCTGCATGTGTAATTTCCTACAAATTTTAATGCCTTTGAAAAGTTATAGACTAGTTTTTACTAAGGAAAATAAAGTCCACAAGAATTTATATCAGACTTGTCCTTTGGTTGGAATATATAGTAATGCATTTGGCTTTAGCTATGAGTCTGTTAAGCTTATATTTCAAACATAGTAGCTTGGAATTCTATTCCATCTTTGAGAAAAACAAGATATTAAACATAGTCTCTGAAATTGTTCTTTGATACAAGACTTTATATCCAGAGGAAAGAGTACATATGAGATGCTTCTCCCTCACTTTGTTATATATATTGAATAAAAGCATTTTTGAAAACATTTTGAAAGACATTACAGGATAAATGAGAAAACTCCATAAACACTATAAAACAAGAATAGGTCCAGATCAGTGATGTCTACTGGCCTATATCTATCTGTAGGTATAGATAAATATAAATCTTCCTTTCTGCGGTATACCTTTGTTCTGAACATAATATGTGGAGCTTAAGGCAATTTAAAGATTTTAGTAAGACCTAAAATATATTTCTAGAAATACATTTTCATACATGTATAGTTAATTTTATTAGGCCACAGTTTTTAACAAATGTTTCTCAGTTTATATAATATATATGCACTGAAATATTTCAATTTTTTTCATAACTATTTTTACAGAGAGAAGGCAGTGGCACCCCACTCCAGTGTTCTTGCCTGGAAAATCCCATGGATGGAGGAGCCTGGTAGGCTGCAGTCCATGGGGTCGCTAGGAGTCGGACACGACTGAGCGACTTCACTTTTTACTTTTCACTTTCATGCATTGGAGAAGGAAATGGCAACCCACTCCAGTGTTCTTGCCTGGAGAATCCCAGGGACAGGGGAGCCTGGTGGGCTGCCGTCTCTGAGGTCGCACAGAGTCGGACACGACTGAAGTGACTTAGCAGCAGCAGCAGCAGCAATCTGCATGAGGAAGATTTAGAGACCAGAATAATCACTACCTCAGATTCAATATTTCAGAGGCCCTTTTTCTAAGAGTTTTTATAACACTATATAAAACATCAAAATTAAATTGGGTTTGGGATAATTCTTGTGGCAAAATATTAACTTCAAAGCTATTTTAAAAAGAGAGAGAAAATATTGTTTGTGAAGTTGGTCATTTAAGTAATCTTGTTATCACTTCTGTAAGAGTCACAGTTTTGGATTATATTCTTATGAAAGGGAAAACATTAAAATAATACTTTTTGATATGTGAGGCCTTGGATAAAGGAGCAATTCCATGTTAGGATAATCTCAGCTAAGGCCCATAAGAATGCTGTAATAAACCTGCTTGGTTTCCCTTTGGAAGCAAAGAAGTATCTGTGACAGGTAGATAATTATCCATAACTCTTTACTTCCTATTTATGTTATAATTATGTGATGCTGCAATGCCTACTGCTAGTTACATGGGCTTGGCCATGTAAAAGAATATGGTTGTATAATTCTAGCTGAAACTTTAAAACATATGTAAATTTTTTGTCAGCTCTCTCAAGCTTGCCAGGTGAAAATCATGCCTCAGGGAGCCATTGTTCCTTCTGCTTGAGATTCAGAATGAAGACACGTGGATCATAGAGACTCATAAGAGACACCAACGCATTGAATGACGTAGAAGAAATGAATAAATTCCTAGTTACCTATAACCTACCAAGACCAACTCATGAAGAAATGGAAAATCTGAACACACTAATAATTGATAAGGAGATTGAATCAGAATATTTTCTAAGTAAAATTTGGCTCTACTCTTCGGCATCTCCTTAACCAATGTTTCTCAAACTTCACTTAGAGTCGGAATTAGATTTCTAGATGTTATTGTCTGTTTATTAGTTTTCTGGTATTGAGTGTTTCCCTTAAAGTATTTCATATTTTATTTGGTTTTAATGAGAATGTTTAATGATGTTAACTATATTTTATTAAAATTTAAATAATGTCTATTTTATTTTTAAGAGACATAAACCATAATATAAAGTCTATAACAAATGGTTCTATTCCTTAGCATAATGGACCTTGCCATAAACACAAGAAAATCAGACTGACTGTATTTGTAAGTATGAAAAAGAACACTTTAAACGTTTGGTTATTTTTGGACTTAAAGGAACCCAATTTTATAGTCTCAAATGTTTCTATATAAACCTATTCTACTTACCCAGAGGCAATTCTTTTTGTTCTAAAATTCCTTGAACTATGCAATAACAGTGTTTGTTGCTCAGTCATATCCAACTCTTTGTGACCCCATGGACTATAGCCCACCAGACTCCTTTGTCCTTGGATTTCTCCCAGCAAGAATACTGAAGTGAGTAGCCATTCCCTTCTCCAGAGGATCTTCCTGATCCAGGGATCAAACCTGGGTGTCCCACATTGCAGGCAGATTCTTTACCATCTGAACCTCCAGGGAAGCCATGCAATAATGTTAACAGTTAAATTAGAAAATCTTTCAAAATAATCTTAAATTTATAAAAATATTTTATGAGTTTTGTGTTTGCAGTTTTTATTTTGATAAGTGAAAACTCTAACCTATTCAATATTAACACATGTGTCTGTGGATCTAAAGAAATTATAAAAATATATTATCAACTTTTATTTTCACTAAGGTAATCAAGCCTTGAGGCAATGGATTCTAGAAAATTTTACAAATTTGGCATTATATCTCTCTCAATAATATATATTCATCATATCAAGGGAAAATTTTAAAGAGATTGGATATAATGTTTGACATTCTAACTCTTTCTTGACATAACTGCCTTAATGGTAACAAAAGGAGGTGTATTTTCACAAAATCTTACAAAGTGACTTAAATAATAACACTGTTTATTACTTACACAGCAAGCATTCTGGAGTCAGGGATGTTCAAATTAATTACTTTATCTAAGAGCAATAATTCTGGAATAATAATAATTCTGGAAGTCCCCTCCCTCTGGTGCTTGGGAGGAGGAGGATCAGAGTATGGCTCTGGACATGGATGTGGCATATTAGGGGTAGGATACTACCCTCCCATTCTCAGTGCCCACAGTCAAGAATACATGTTTCCCCATGGGCCTAAAGGACCAGCTGCATTTGGATCTGTGTGTGTACCATATTTTCTTGGCAGTTCTTGAAAAGACACAAGTCCATGTAGGTTATGGCCCTGTTAACCCAGGGCCTGGCACAGTTAGAGCTGGATAAGGACCCACAAGTTGGGGTGTGATGGCCCAGAAGGAGGAAAGGGTGCCATGGATCCAGGAGGTGGTCTCGTGGGAGGCACAGAGGAAGACATTCTGTTGCTGTGGGTCCAAAATGCAGAGTGGACGGTGCTACACTTGGTGGAGTCCAGGAACATAGAAAGTGGAGTACTTGGGTTATTCCAAGGGTTGGAACCCAGCCAACCTTGAGGAGGTTGGCCAGGTTTTGATTACTCACAGCAGAGGTTTTGGCAGGGTAGGTTCAGGTAGTGCATCTGCCAAGGAAAATTCATGAGACATTTTCCCGACAGGATCTGAACCTGCAGCAAGATCTAAAAGCAACGGCTCCCAGGGAACTGGGTGCTGAAGGGCTGTCACAGAGGTGTCTCCGATAGAGGGTGATGGGGTTAGGGGAATTCCTGGGGCGGGTCGGTAACATCACCAGTAGCATCAGCGGCAGGCAGCTCCTCCTTTAAACAAGTGTAAGTAAATGGATAGACTTAATTTTATTCCTATTATAAGAATTCTATTTTTTTTGAATAGCCATGAAGTTGATCTCTTTATTTATTTTATAATATAAATTTATTTATTTTAATTGGAAGCTAATTACTTTACGATATTGTATTGGTTTTGCCATACATCATCATGAATCCGCCACAGGTGTTTTGCATGAAAAAAACTGCTAATGTTGATGTGACAATGTTGGTGAGTTTTTCTCACTTATAGACTATGTCACTGCTGTATTCTACATTTTTTTGATCTCAAACACTATTGTATAGCTAATATTGGAATCATCATTGTCAAAGCAAGGTTACGCTTTTAAAAAACAACTGCAGTGTCTATAAGTTTCAGAGAACATAATGGTGTTTGGTATAAACAGTTTAATTTTAATTGCATGGCTGAGCAAAATAAGATTTTTATTACTCTTAAAGTCATATTTTATGGCAAAACGATTACGTTTCAGAAAACAATTCTATAATCCCAGGGAAACATAATTATAGACATTGTTTTAAAATTGTCATATTGCCACCTACTTTGCTTTCTGGAAATTAATAAACAAAGCTCTATAACTGTACCTGAAGGATACAGAGAGTTAAACGATGCACTAAAGTTAGCTCTGGTGGATAAATATTAGCTTTTTCACATATGAATGATACATATCAAATAGAAAAACAAAACTTGTAGACAAAAATAAAACTTTGAAATTGCATTTGTAAGATGATTAAGTAGTGCTAGCACTGAAGTGTGTAGATGAAGTTTTTTAAATCTACTTTAGTGATTACTCTGAGTTTTTATTGTAACTTCTTGTTGGGTAGTTGCTATTTAGTATTTTCAGTAAATAAAATAAAAGTCATTTTTTATAGTTTTCAGCAAAATAAAATAAATTATTTTATTAACATCTTGGCTGAAAACAATTTCTTTATCTTCAAACTACAATCAGCTCTTAAATATGCATGTACTTGTAGATACATATATACATATATGATGCTTATCATTTCTTTAGTATATATTTAATTTGAAATATATTTTCTTAGGTAATATTTATCATTTTAAATGATATATGTTACCTACCTAAATTACTTCAAACTCTAGGTTAGACGTTACATTTGTTCAGTCACTAAGTCATGTCTGACTCTTTGCAACCCCATGGACTACAGCATGCCAGGCTTCCCTGTCCTTCACCAACTCCCAGAGTTTAATCAAGCTCATGTTCATTGAGTCAACAATGCTAATCAACGAACTCATCCTGTCCTCCCCTTCTCCTGCCTTCAATAGTTCCCAGCATCAGAGTCTTTTCCAATGACTCAGCTCTCACATCAGGTGGTCAAAGTGTTGGAGCTTCAGTTTTAGCACCAGTCCTTCTAAAGAATATTCAGAGATGATTTCCTTTAGGATTGACTGGTTTGATCTCCTTGCAGTCCAAAGCACTCTCAAGAGTCCTCCAGCACCACAATCTGAAAGCATCACTTCTTCAGTGCATAGCCTTCTCTATAGTCCAATTCTCACAATTGTTCCTGTGAAATTAAAAGACACTTTCTCCTTGCAAGGAAAGCTTTGATAAAATTAGACAGCATATTAAAAACAGAGATAACACCTTGCCAGCAAAGGTCTATAGAGTCAAAACTATGGTTTTTCCAGTAGTCATGTACAGATGTGAGAGATGTTGCAGACATAATATTAATTGGAATATACAGGCCACCAACACCCAATAAATTAAATAGAAGAGAGAAGCACAAATAAGTGGCCAGAATGGATGTTATGAAGGATGGTTCATGTGATAAATACAAGGTTCTGTATGAGTAAAAACATCAGTTCTTTTGGATGTCTTCCAGATGAAAAAGGGTATGTAAAAGTAAAATGTAATACAGGTTTGTTATATCTAAGAATGTGGAAGATGTCCTTTACAGCTTGAACATGAACTTTGAATAAGGGTGTGGTCAGACCAAGTGAAGTGAAAATAACTCAGTCATGTCTGACTCTTTGTGACCCCATGGACTATACAGTTCATGGAATTCTCCAGGCCAGAATACTGGAGTGGGTAGCCTTTCCCTTCGCCAAGGGATCTTCCCAACCCAGGGATGGAACTCAGGTCTCCCACACTGCAGGCAGATTCTTTACCAGCTGAGCTATAAGGGAAGCCCAAGAATACTGGAGTGGGTAGCCTCTCCCTTCTCCAGAAGAGTGATCAGCCCAAACACAGATGTAAAAGGAATTATGCTTTAGGATACTGATGATTCTGTCCTTAAGTCTAGAAAACACTGAGAGAAATGAGGAATCACAAATGCATTTTAGAAGACCACAATAGCTGCAGTGTAAAACATGAATGGATGGACACAAAACAGAGAAAGGGAAAACTGCTTAAGAATATGTGCTAATAATCCAAGAAATAAACTTTAGTTTGTTACATATCACTGGCTTAAAATTCACCATTCAAAAAAGTGAAGATCATGGCTTCTGGTTCCATCTGCTGCTGCTGCTGCTAAGTCGCTTCAGTCGTGTCCGACTCTGTGCGATCCCATAGACGGCAGCCCACTGGGCTCCCCCATCCCTGGGATTCTCCAGGCAAGAATACTGGGGTGGGTTGCCATTTTCTTCTCCAATGCATGAAAGTGAAAAGTGAAAGTGAAGTCGCTCAGTCGTGTCCGACTCTTAGCGACCCCATGGACCGCAGCCCACCAGGCTCCTCCGTCCATTGGATTTTCCAGGCAAGAGTACTGGGGTGGGGTGCCATTGCCTTCCCCATCTGGTTCCATCACTTCATGGCAAATAGATGGGGGAAAACTGGAAACAGTGGCAGATTTAATTTTATTGGGCTTCAAAATCACTGTGAATGGTGATTGCAACCACAAAATTAAAAGACTTCTTGGAAGAAAAGCTATGACAAACCTAAACAGAGTATTAAAATGTAGAGACATCACTTTGCTGACAAAAGTCTGTATAGTTGAATCTATGGCTTTTCCAGGAATCATGTATAGATGTTAGAATTCTGAAGGATGAAAAATTGATGCTTTTGAATTGTGGTTCTGAAGAAGTCTCTTGAGAGTCCCTTGGACAGCACTGACTGGAGGTCAAACCGGTCAATCCTAAGGGAAATCAACCCTGAATATTCACTGGAAGGACTGATGCTGAAGCTCAAGCTCCAATAGTTTGTCAAACTGATGTAGAGAATGAACTTATTGAAGAAGACCCGGATGCTGGGAAAAATTGAGGGCAAGAGGAGAAGGGGGAGACAGAGGTTGGGATCGTTGGATGCCATCACGGAATCAATGGAGATGAGTTTGAGCAAACTCTGGGAGATAGTGAAGGACAGGGAAGCCTCACATGCTTCAGTTCATGGGGTTGCAAAGAATCATGCATGATTTAGAGACTGAACAACAGAAATGATAGTGGCAATGAGGAAGGGAAAAAGTAAACAGGCTTGGCAGCTATTTAGGGGGTAAAATTATTTTAAAAAATTAAAATTAATTTAATATTCAGTGAAGTGAAGTGTTAGTCATTCTGTCATGTCTGACTCTTTGTGACTCCATGGACTGTAGCCCTCCAGGCTTCTCTGTGCATGGGATTCTCCAGGCAAGAATACTGGATTGGGTTACCATTCCTTTCTCCAGGGGAACATACAGTGGCTGAGGGAAATAGATGAATAAAAGATGTCTTTTAATTACTGATTTAATCATATAAATGAATGGAAGATCATTCAATGAAATAAGAAACATAGAATCACATAACAATCTTGCCGAAGATAGGATTAGGGTTTCAGTTTGGGGCCTGCTGAGTTAAAGAGAATTGAATACAGTTAGGCATAAATTATACCAAATGATTTCATTTATTTGCAGACACTGAGAACTGATATCAGTTGTGAAATATAGGATAGATAAAAGGAAGATAGTAAAAATAGCTGTAAATCAAAAATAAATTCTGGAGATCTGATGTACATCACAGTGTCTATGTTATAGTTAATACTGTGTTGTTTTTGTTCAGTTGCTCAGTCATGTCTGACTCTTTGCGACCCCATGGACTGCAGCATGCCAGGCCTCCTTGTCCCTCACCATCTCCCAGAGTTTGCCCAGGTTCATGTTCATTGCATCATTGATGTTGTCCAGCCATCTCATGCTTTGATGCCCTATTTTCCTTCTGCCCTCGATCTTCCCCAGCATCAGGGATTTTTACAATGAATCGTCTGTTCCCATTAGATGACCAAAATGCTGGAGCTTTAGCTTCAGCATCAGTCGTTCCAGTGAATATTCAGGGTTGCTCTCTGTTAAGATCAACTGGTTTGATCTCTTTGTTGTCCAAGGGACTTTCAGGAGTCTTTTCCAGTACCACAGTTCGAAGGCATTAATTCTTTGGTTTTTCAACTTCTTTATGGTCCAGCTCTCACAACCATACATGACCACTGGGAAGACCATAGCCTTTACTATACAGAACATAAGTCTATTATGGATTATAGTCCATAAGTCTGTTATTATTAGAAGCAAAATTTAATGGCTTATCTTTTGTATTTTACTCAAGGCTTTCAATGAAGTTAACAACTATAATTATTTGTACTCATTACATTTCTTTGATTTCTAATTTTGTGATGTTTAATATGTGTGCTATTATAATGAAAGATCATTAAATGTATTAGAATACTGAAAATTCAAGTTGATTTATTTTAGGCCATGAAAACTCGGGCAGAAATTGCGACCACTATTATTATGGAGTACAGAAATTGATCTGGGATAGTACAGGGAGTTGAAATCATTATCACAGTGCTAACAGACTAACAATGATAAGGAAATAAATTATGGTGTAAGTTTTTTAAAAAAATAGATTGTGCCTTTGCATTTTAGTAGAAGGTTTATGCTAATAAAGTTGTTTTAGTTAGAAAACTTAAAAAGAAATTATTCCAAAAGTAATAATTAAAATCAGTAGTGGCCAAGGTTATTCTTGGCTGAAAAATGTTTATATCTCAAAATTTAAGTTTTGAGTTTAAAACTTACATATAAAGGGATAGATGGAGATATACATATCAACAGCAATACGATTATAGGTATAGATACAGGAAGCTACATTAAAACATGTAATTTACAACAATATCTAGATTTAGAAAGTGAATTGATGATAGAATGTGCAATTGATTTCTTTAAAAGAAAAAGTGTAAGAAAATACAATATGTGATCACAGCCTTCTCATGGTGAAGGAGCTTGTGTAATTCAATGAAGTTACGAGCCATACCATGCATGGCACCCAAGATAGATGTGTCATAGTGAAAAGTTCTGACTACACTGGGTCCACTGGAGGAGGAAATGGCAAACCACTCCAGTATTCTTGCTGCAAGAATACCATGAACAGTATGAAAAGGCAAAAGATATGACAGAAGAGCCTGGTGTGCTACAGTCTATGGGGTTGCAAAGTTGGACATGACTTAGTGACTGAACAACTACAATGTATGCAAGGAGTGAGATTTGCTCTCTGTTACATTACTTCTACTTTTAACTATCCCAAGGCTGTTTACTGCACAAATATTATGGGCAAGGTAATATTTTTTGTTGTTGCCCTTGCACAAGCTTTTGAAAGAATAAAATGTAAGTAAGACAGAGGCAATGAAATTCAGCTAACTATACCAGCACAAGCAGCTGAAAGTAAGAAAAACAATACTAAAGGCAGGGAGAATCAGTGATTGATATCCTTGTTGGAAAGATGGATGTGATCAGGCTGAGAGATTCCATCTAATATTGAATTTCCTGCTACTCAAGCAGCTTAATTTCATTTATTTTTTAAACATTATGACCTTGCAGAAAGTGTTTCAAAAGATTATTTTATCTTTTTAAGTTTATAATTAAACTATGAGGATTTTTTTCCTTGCTTAATTTTGTGTTGCTTTTCTTTGTGCCCTGAGTTGGAAGGAGATAAGTTCTATGTTCCTCACTTAGTGTCAATATATCCCATATATGTCTTGGGTTGAAAACACAACAAACATGCCTCTCTCTTTGAAGTTTCCATTTGTCTCTCTTTCCCATATTTTCAAGACAGGTATCTCCTGAGAAGACTAAGTGACATAATAGGAGATCAGCAGGAAACGTAAGCTCCGTGTTCTGTGTTAATGCATCAAATGTGCCAGCATTAAGATGAGGAATGACTTCCTGGTATGATGATTAGAATGTGTTTTCAGAAAGAAAGCAGCCCTGTGTGAATTACATTTCTTGCTTAGAGACCAAATGCAGAAATTTAATTGTATTGTTAATGTACTTTCCACAGAGACATAAAAATCTGCTTTCTGTTTTCATAGCATAATATTATAGACTGTTAATGAATTCTTCTTTGCTTATCTTTTCCAATCCTGTGGGATGTCTTAAGTTGAAAATTACATACTGATTAGTGAAGGAAGCTGAGTTAAGTACTAAGGAGTGCTTTCAGAATCTATCTAATTAAATGATCACAGACCAAGAGTTAAGCACTAGAGGGAATATTTACACTATTTTTTGGTGAAGACACAAAATCTGTTATACGGAAGATAAAGAAAACATGAAGCAACATTTGATTTCTACAGTTATTCACTTGAGACTGGTTATATAAATAGATATTCTTGGGCACCCCTATAAAAGTTAAAACATAGGAATCAATCTTTGAGAGACTTCCAAAATTGTATTTGTTCATTAAATGTGTTCATTGAGTGGCAAACATGTTTGATGTAGATTATAGCAAGATACGGCCATTACTTTCAAAGATACTAAGCACTGTGGGGCAGGAGAGTAGCTTAACAATAAAATAAACAAAATTAAGCAATGCTTAACTGACAGTTTTTATTTAAGAGCATTAAGAGGAGAAAGGTATGACTTTAGGTGAAAAGAAGAAAAAATAGGAGAAATGTATGCTTTTTAGAAAAGTTTTTTTTTTTTTTTTGTACTGTGCATCTGCCAGAAGAGTATGCAATTTACTGAAATTAAGAAGAATTTGGGGAAAAGCAAATCTTGACAGTTGGAACAAAAAATTCTTTTGTGGTATGCTTAATTGCACACTTCTACTAAATATTAAAGGTGAACCCCTGACCCAAAGACAATCAATCAATAGACTGATCATGATCAATGATCTATTCTACCAAGAGGTTAGTCTTCCAACTGAGCTGAGCTATCTAGAAAAGTGAAAAAGTGAGAGTCGTTTAGTCATGTCTGAGTCTTTATTTATTGTACTTACTTCAATTTATTGTACTTCAAAATTGTTTATTCTCTAAAGCACTCCAAATGCATTCATGTCCCCTGCACCATGAAATACACTAAAAAACAGGATAGATGATTCAAAAAGGCATACTCAGAAATGGTGTCATTTCATGTAAATGTGCTTTGACTAAACAAGTAAAATGCCTATTTTTGAATTTTTTAGAGGTTATTTAATTGAATATTTCTTTTATAATTATTACTTAGAGAAATGACTGATAAAACTCAAGGTATAAGCTTAATGGCTATTAAGAATTGAATCATATGCATTTTCTAGCCCTGTATTGACAATTAATGTGTCTTCATAACTTAGACTATCAGATTTTTAGAAACATGAAGTAGTTGAGGATCAAAATCTATGATTCTCTGCACTTCCTTTCACAGATTGTAGTTTCAGAGGTGAAATGGGTGGAACGTGATCACTTTTGTAGCTACAATTTCACACTGGGAGACTGCTTTTTCCTTTTTTTTTACTTCCTCAATTAAATTGAGAAGTTGCAAAGCAGCAAAATGTTGCAGCTAATCCACTGGGAGAAAAATTATATGCATATAAAATAAAATATACTGCCTTTTTCATGAACAGTGTGTGAGCTATTTGAAAATTTTATGCTATTAGCACTTTCAATATGTCATTAACCTAGAAAATAAGAGGGAATAATGAAAGTCATTAAAAGCAATTGAGTGGCCTGCTGTAGCCTGGCCAATAAGAGAATAAAGAATGAGAAACAGAACACGACATTCTATTACATTACAATCTGGCAGGACTTTGTGTACAATGTGTATGTATATATATATATTTCTGCCTCCATACTATGCTTTTTATGTATATAGGACAAAGAAGGTTTTTTGACAGAATTGCCAAGTGCTAGACATAAAAAATGTCAGCTAAATCTAAAATGAAGGTCATTATTCTAAATTTGAAGCACTGAGAACATCACACTCTGTATCTCCCTGAAACCTATTCTGTCACAGCCTTCTAAACTACTGTGTTCAGGCAAATTTTGAGTTTAGAAGAATAATCATGAACAAAGATGATGAGGAAAAAAAAATGTATATAATGGCTACTTTTGCTATGGCTCCAAAATTTATGTACTTATCATTGTGTTATGAGACAAAAGACATTTTATTTCTTTTGGGTACCACCCACAAAAGCCAAACTTCTTTTCCTTGGCTATAGATTCACCTCAGCTATGACCAGCCCTGGAAACTCTCAGAATCATCTGATTTTAAGCTAACTTTGATATAAACTAGTTTTAATTTTGTACTATTCCTTAGAACTTACCAGCTTTTTGTGGGTATTAAATTGATGGCATATTCAAGATTCTCACTGAATTCCTAAGCAATTTGGGACAAATGCATGGAAGATTATGTTCTCTTTGGTTTGGTAAACTTTGGTTCTGTTTCTCTAAAGAATTCTAATTGTTGTTGTTTAGTCACTCCTTGTGTCCAACTTGTGGCAACCCCATGGACTGCAGCATGCCAGGCATCCCTGTCCTTCACCATCTGCCGCAGCTTGCTCAAACTCGTGTCCATTAAGTCAGCGATGCCATTCAAACATCTTATCCTCTGGCATCTCCTTCTTCACCTGCCTTCAATCTTCCAAACTCTAATATAAAAGTTAAAATAGACATATGGAGAAAATTACAAGACAAAGGCAAAGGCAATGGAAGTAAACAGAACTAAGACTTTAAAAGTATTAATAATAATAATGTTATTTATTTCTTTATTTACTTTTTGCTGTGTTGAGTCTTTGTTGCTGTATGAGCTTTTCACTAATTGCTGTGAGTGGAGGCTCCTCTCTAGCTGTGGTGTATGGGCTTCTAATCGCAGTGGATTTTCTTGTGAGGCACAGGCTCTTGGGAATGCGGGTTTCAGTAGCTGCAGCACATGGACTCTAGAGCACAGACTCAGTAGTTGTGGTGCATGGGTTTATTTTTCCTGTGTGGCATGTGGGATCTTCCTGGGCCAGGGATTGAGCCCATGTTTCTTGCATTGCAGATTCATTATCATTGAGCCACCAGGGAAGCCCAGTGGTAAGATTTTAAAGTGCTGATGATTCAATAACAGATATGGGATTGTTTAGAAAGTAATACCGTATATACTGGGCTTCCTAGGCGGCACTGGTTGTAAAGAACCTGTCAGCCAATGCAGGAAACAAGGGACGTGGGTCCAATCCTTGGGTTAGGAAGGTAATCTGGAGGAGGTCATAACAACCAACTCCAGTATTCTTGCTTGGAGAATCCCATGGAGAGAGGAGCCTGGCAAGTTTTGCTCCATAGGATCTCAGAGAGTCAGACAGGAATGAAGTCACTTTGTATGTATCCCATATACTGTAATAACTTGTCATCAGGTACAAAAGGTCATGGGAAAATAGTGTTAGAGTTGAGACCTAAGCTGATCTATACAAAATTTTCTTCCTTAACAAGGCAGCTGTTTTGACAACTTTCTAACAATAGACATTGACTCTGTACTAAATATCCTCCAGTCCTTATTTTCAAAATGGGAAATGTTAGGAAATTAAATATATGCATGTTCTCAGTCACTCAGTTGTGTCAGATTCTTTGTGGCACCCCAGGGACTGTAATCTTGCCAGCTTCCTCTGTCCATGGGATTCTACAGGCAAGAATACTGGAGTGAATTGCCGTTCCTTTTTCCACATATATGCATATATACACATATACCTTACATAACAATTGTTTATTCTGATATTATTTGAAATAGTGATGCTTGAAAGTTTGGGGTTTTCTTGTCATTTTGTTAAAATAATTTTACTTATAAGGCAAGTTAAATCATTTTAAGAAATGAAATTCTACCATCAGAGTTTCAAGTAAAACAGCTTCCAATTTACTCAATAAAAAAGTTTTTGGCCGACAATATCATATGAAAAATTTTGAACAACATGCTATATTCTGAAAAACTTAAAAAATGTGTGTGTGCATGTATGTGTACACACAAATGCTGAGTAAAAGTGATATTCATGTCAGGCAATTACATAATTGTAATTATAGGAAAATAATTTTGTCATGAAAGATCCCTGATTTTAGTATCGAATCTTCATATTTTCTCCAGGAAAATTCAATCACCTGATTCTACTACTTTTCCTTTACATCCTTCTTCACTGCTCACTACCCATCAGCAACTATCAGCTTCTTTTTTTGGCAAATCAATGCACATATTTAAAATTAAATTTTATATGCCAATTTATTTATTTTAAACTTTATGTTTATTGCTTATATAAAACCTAGTGTTTAAACAATACATTTCATTATCTTTGAAAATCATTAGGGGATCTTGTCTTGGAATAGATGACATGCTTATTTTTTCCCCATTAAACTTATGAATCACCACCTACTGCCACTTAGTGGGAGTTTACATAAAGAAACAAAAGACCTATAAAACACTGGTGAAAGAAATCAAAGAGGACACTAATAGATGGAGAAATATACCATGCTCATGGATCAGAAGAATCAATATAGTGAAAATGAGTACACTACCCAAAGCAATCTACAGATTCAATGCAGCCCTATCAAGCTACCAATGGTATTTTTCACAGAGCTAGAGCAAACAATTTCACAATTTGTATGGAAATACAAAAACCTCGAATAGCCAAAGCAATCTTGAGAAAGAAGAATGGAACTGGAGAAATCAACCTGCCTGACTTCAGGCTCTACTACAAAGTCACAGTCATCAAGACAGTATGGTACTGGCACAAAGACAGAAATATAGATCAATGGAACAAAATAGAAAACCCAGAGATAAACCCATGCCCCTATGGACACCTTATCTTTGACAAGGGAGACAAAAATATCCAATGGAGAAAAGACAATCTCTTTAACAAGTGGTGCTGGGAAAACTGGTCAACTACTTCTAAAAGAATGAAACTAGAACACTTTCTAACACCATACACAAAAATAAATTCAAAATGGATTAAAGATATAAACATAAGACCAGAAACTATAAAATTCCTAGAGAGAACATAGGCAAAACACTCTCTGACATACATCACACCAGGATCCTCTATGACCCACCTCCCAGAATATTGGAAATAAAAGCAAAAATAAACAAATGGAACCTAATTAAAAGTTTCTGCGCAACAAAGGAAACTATAAGCAAGGTGAAAAGACAGCCTTCAGAATGGTAGAAAATAATAGAAAATGAAACAACTGACAAATAATTAATCTCGAAAGTATGCAAGCAACTCCTTCAGCTCAATTCCAGAAAAATAAATGACCCAATCAAAAAATGGGCCAAAGACCTAAACAGACATTTCTCCAAAGAAAACATAAAGATAACTCACAAACACATGAATAGATGCTCAACATCACTCATTATTGGAGAAATGCAAATCAAAATCACAATGAGGTACCATTTCACGCCAGTCAGAATGACTGCAATCCAAAAATCTACCAACAATAAATGCTGAAGAGGGTGTGGAGAAAGGGGAACCCTCTTACACTGTTGGTGGGAGGGCAAACTAGTACAGCCACTATAGAGAACAGTGTGGAGATTCCTTAAAAAACTGGAATTAGAACTTTCATATGACACAGCAATCCTACTGCTGGGCATACACACCTAGGAAACCAGAATTGAAAGAGACACGTGTACCCCAATGTTCATAGCAGCACTGTTTATAACAGCCAGGACACAGAAGCATCCTAGATGTCCATCAGCAGACGAATGGATAAGAAAGCTGTGGTACATATACACAATGGAATATTACACAGCCATTAAAAAGAATACATTTGAATCAGTTCTAATGAGGTGGATGAAACTGGAGCCAGTTATACAGAGTGAAGTAAGCCAGAAAGAAAAACAATACAGTATACTAACACATATATATGGAATTTAGAAGGATGGTAATGATTACCCCTTATACAAGATAGCAAAAGAGACACAGATGTATAGAACAATCTTTTGGACACTGTGGGAGAGGGCAAGGGTGGGATGATTTGGGAGAATGGCATTGAAACATATATAATATCATACGTGAAAAGAATCGCCATCCAGGTTTGATGCATGATACAGGATGCTTGGGGTTTGGTGCACTGGGATGACCCAGAGGGATGGTATGGGGAGGGAAGAGGGAGGGGGGTTCAGGGTGGGGAACACGTGTACACCCGTGGCAGATTCATGCTGATGTATGGCAAAACCAATACAATATTGTAAAGTAATTAGCTTCCAATTAAAATAAATACATTTATATTAAAATGAAAAAAGAACTCTAAAACATTAAAAGGAACATTGTTCTATTCATATATATATATGGTTTTATATGTAAATATACATGAATACCTATCATAAATATGAATATATATTCATTTTTAACTCAGGCTTTTCCACAGAAGATGCTCTTGAGCATAACTGATATTTGGTAAATTTTCTCACTCACTTCCACGGTGTTTGTTAAAATGTCATTTCAGTGTCCAGCTTGAGAGTTCCATCTGAAATTCAGCTTGCTTTTCAGAACTCCTTTGGAATGTAGCACTGCTGTTTATTTGAAACTTGCTAATGTCCTCACACGGTCAATGCAAAAAAAAAAAAAAATTGCTGTGTTTGTGATTTTTGAATCAGAAAACTGCTGGCACTGAAAAATGAAGAACAAACCCTTGCATTCTGGCAAACTCCAAACAGCACTGAACTGTTAACACTAAATCATTTTGAGTCAAATATGCTTTCTTTAGATTCGATCTCTTTCCTGAATGATGTGGTTTGTCAAAAAAAAAAAAAAATGCAGGTGCATTTTTAAAGAATGGAAAGTAAATGTGATTTTTTTTTTAAATGACCATAACAACTTTAAGATGACTCAGTATATAAAAGTAGCAAACAGATTTGCTTGCTAGAGTTAGCTTCACTGTTGCAATCTTTTGATTTCTACATTGAAATTCTGATACCACTGAAATTAGTCTGTATTATGATTTTTTTGCATCTGGGATGTTCAACTTTGGGCATTAAATAGAAAGCAATGTGAAGTTGTGTACTTAGTATAAGCAGACACATCTCAAATCTATGATGAAAAAAAACATTGACTTAAAATAATCTGAAGGGACTTCTCTATTAAGTACATGCATGCACATATGTGTAAAGGTAACTTTAAACACCGTTTTATCATTGATGTGATACCATTAAGTTATATTCTGACTAGTCACAGAACAGCAACCAAGTGGAAATGACAGTGACTGACAATTATAGAAAAAATAAAATGGCTTCCAAAGTGCACAGAGACCTCCAGACCTCAATCAACTGAACTACAAACCCATTAAATAGCTTAATTTTGTGTATCCAACTGTGAGATAAATTTACCACTAAGTCACCATGAACTATAGATAATAAATGCATTCTTCAATACAATTCACCTCCTAGTACATGTATTTCCCAGGCTGAGTGATCTGTCTAACCATCTGACACTGTTTATGGGCAAAAACTGATAATGACTCATAGATCTTAAAAGAAAACAAAGGCTAACTAATATGAATGACTAATATCATCCATCATTCATTTAAAAAAAGGTAAATTTCAAATTAGAAAAAAGTTAATCACCACATTAAAATGCAGGTATATCTTATTTTATTGCACTTTGCTTTATTGTGCTTTATGGATATCACATATTTTACAAATCAAATATTTCTGGCAAAGCTGCATAGAGCAAGACTATTTTTCCAACAGATTTTACTCACTTGTGTCTCTGTGTTACATTTTGGTAATTCTCACAGTACTTCAGACATTTTCATTATGATGCTATCTGTTATGGTATCTGTGATCAGTAACTACAGTAGAATGCAAGCATAGCTTTCACATGTACTGGGAATCGCCAAAAATTCTGTGACTCAAATTTATTGTGTTATTTTTATTATGATGGTCTGGAAAGAAATCTACAATCTCTGAGGTAAGCATTTATTCTCATCAATCAAGTATTAACAAGATGTGTTGAATCATTTAGAATCAAAGTCTTTTAAAGTTGGCTAGGTCATCAAAGAGGAAGAGATGGTCAATAACTTTAAATCAGGCTTGTTCTATTTCTATGTGTCTTGAAGACTGGGGCATATAAGAAATGCTGAATTTGCTAAAAGATACTTTCTTAAATATACTATACTATAATATATACTATAGTTGATACTATAGTACAATATATTAAACTATATATATAATGTAATACTAAACTCTAACATAGAATTCAAACTCTTGCCTACATCTGTCTCTTATACACATCTTTTATATGATGAATGAGTCTTATGCATGTGTTAATTTATTTGCCTGTTTTTCCCATATGACTATTCTAGAATTTCAGCAATTATCATCAATTTTTTATCTCAAAATACTGTAAAAATGTAATTTAGTTTAATTTACTTTGGCATTGTAACTGTTGGCTGTGAAGTAAAATAAACAAACTGCAGCTAATGCATACATCTTCTATGCTACAAAGAAACACATATGATGATTAATTATTAGAAAAACCTTTTACAATTAAAAAAAAGCTATAACCAAATAGATGATAGAAAATTAGTCAGCATAAAGTTTGGGGAAGAATCCAAAATAAGCCTACAGCAGCAGCAGCATAATCCCCTTATTTCCTTAAATGGAAGACAAATAAGACGATGCAAATGCCACAGTATAAATATCTAGTTAATTACACTAAATGATTAAGCTGGAACCACTGAAGAAAAAATATAGCAAGACCATGAAACAAGTAGACTGTACTTGCTTTCAAATGCTGTGTGTTCTCAGGTGCTCAATTGTGTTGTACTCTTTATGACCCCATGGTCTGTAGCCCACCAGGCGCCTCTGTCCATGGGATTTTTCAGAGGATTGGATTGCCATTTTGTTCTCCAGGGGATCTTCCTGGGATCCTGGGATTGAGACATGAGATCGAACCCATGTCTCTTATATCTCCCGGATTGGCAGGGCCATTCCTTACCACTGAGCCATCTGGGAATCCTTGCTTTCAAATAATTTGTTTAAATATATTTTCTATAAATTTATAAAATATATTTGTACATATATATATATATATACATATATGTGTATGGATGTGAGAGTTGGACTGTGAAGAAGGCTGAGCACCGAAGAATTGATGCTTTTGAACTGTGGTGTTGGAGAAGACTCTTGAGAGTCCCTTGGACTGCAAGGAGATCCAACCAGTCCATTCTGAAGGAGATCAGCCCTGGGATTTCTTTGGAGGGAATGATGCTAAAGCTGAAACTCCAGTACTTTGGCCACCTCATGCGAAGAGTTGACTCATTGGAAAAGACTCTGATGCTGGGAGGGATTGGGGGCAGGAGGAGAAGGGGACGACCGAGG
>SJYT01042467.1:56129-79234 GCA_006410635.1 Cephalophus harveyi
CAATATAACATATTACAATTAAAAATATAAATAGAATAATTTAAAAAATTGTACTGAGTTGTTGGTTATCCTTTGTTGTTATGTATTTCCCCAATAATTTCACACAAAAAGGACTATATAGTGAAAGATTTTACATTAAAATGGGATCCTTATTATAGGTGAGGTTAAGCACCTCTAAAATAGCATAATTATTTCTCAATATTAAGCTATCAGGAAAGACAAAGAATTAATTAAAATACAGCCTTAGGAAAGAACATTAGGAAGTTACTTCTCCCCAGAATTGTACATCCTAAGGAATGATTTCAGTTGCTCTTTTACACTTGAACATTCATGGTGGTGGTTTAGTTACTAAGTCATGTCCGACTCTTGCAACCCCATGGACTGTAGATAGCCAGGCTCCTCTGTCTATGGAAGAAGAGAAGATACCTTCCTCTCCAAGGTATCTTCCAACCCAGGGATCAAAAGAGCACCTCCTGCATTGCAGATGGTCTCCTGTTTGCAGGTGAATTGTTTACTGGTGAGCCACCAGGGATGCTTTGACATTCATATTCATTAACATATTACTCATCTAATTAGATAATAGTAGATCAATACTGCGGAGAAGTAAATGGCACCTCACTTCAGTACTCTTGCCTGGAAAATCCCATGGAGGGAAGGCCTGGTGGGTTGCAGTCCATGGGGTCGCTAAGAGTCGGACACGACTGAGTGACTTCACTTTCACTTTTCACTTTCATGCATTGGAGAAGGAAATGGCAAACCACTCCAGCGTTCTTGCCTGGAGAATCCCAGGGAGCGGGGAGCCTGATGGGCTGCCGTCTATGGGGTTGCACAGAGTCAGACATGACTGAAGTGATTTAGCAGCAGCAGATAAATACTGAGAGATTAGCACTTTCAGCCAGTATCATATATTTTCTAGTCCATGAAGAACATATTCATGAACTATATAATACCTTCATTATATTAAATGACATAGCTCTCCTTCATTTCAGTAAGCTTTGGTATTTTGCTGCCATTCTAGATTGTTTGCTGGATTATAATTTAAGTTTACAATTTCTCCATAATTCATGATGATATAGATATATCTCCTCAGATTTCAAACCACAGACATAGCACCTGTGAAGGCATGAGTTGCCTTGTTCTTGTGTCAAAGCTGACCAACATTTTCTTGCCCATGTTTCTGGGTTTTATCTTAGATTAGGGAATGTTCTCATGTATTTAAACTCTGAAGTACTTTATGCATTGCCAATTTGTCTCAAGGTTTGGAATTTTGACAGAAATATTTTAAAGTTTTATTTATATATTTCTTCACTATATTCAGTAATGACAGGAAAGCAAGTCATTCTGTAAATATAATATTTTAAAATGTTTATTCAGAATTTTTGTCTTTGAAAGGAAAAATAAGATTAAAATAGGGCAAACTTTTAAAAATTTGATTGAATTTTGCTTTAATATAAATAATATATTCGGTTCAGTTCAGTTCAGTTGCTCAGTTGTGTCTGACTGTTTGAGACCTCATGGACTGCAGCATGCCAGGCTTCCCAGTCCATCACCAACTCTCAGAGTTTGCTCAGACTCATGTCCATCAGAGTGGTGATGCCATCCAACCATATAATCCTCTGTCATCCCATTCTACTCTTGTTTTCAATCTTTCCCAGCATCAAGGTATTTTCTAATGAGTCAGTTCTTCACATCAGGTGACCAAAATATTGGAGTTTAAACTTCAGCAACAATCGTTCCAATGAATAATCAGGACTGATTTCTTTTAGGATTGACTGGTTTGATCTCCTTGCAGTCCAAGGGATTCTCAAGAGTCTTCTCCAGCACCACAGTTCAAAAGCATCAATTCTTTGGTGCTCAGCTTTCTTCATGGTCCAACTTTCACATCCGTACATGACTACTGGAAAAACCATAGCTTTGACTAGATGGACCTTTGTGACAAAGTAATGTCTCTGCTTTTTAATATGCTAAAAATAATTTACCAGCCAACAAATACTGAGAAGAGTAAATATTGATCCCCACAATTGCTAAACCATTTCTAATTAAGAAAAATTTGTCTTTAAATAAATATATTCTGCAAATTTATGAGTTAGTAGAAAATAATATAATACCCTCCTTCTTATTCTGTAACAACATTGAGACAGGGTTATACAAGTCTCCTCAGCCTTTAACTGAAGCCAAGAATCAGTATTTGGGCATAGGGAAACACAGGTCTACATTGGTAGGTCATCTTACTGAGGTTTCTACTCCTTGGAATTTTAGTCCTCATGGTTTGAAAATGTACTTGAATGCATGCATGGTAAGCCACTTGTCACATCAGATTCTGTGATCCTATGGACAGTAGCCCTCCAGACTCCTCTGTCCATGGGGATTCTCTAGGCAAGAATACTGCAGTGGGGTGCCATTCCCTCCTCCAGGGCATCTTCCCAACCCAGGGGTAAAACCCAAGTCTCTTATATCTCCTGCATTGACAGGCAAGCTCTTTACCACTGGTGCCACCTGAGAATACCATAGATTTTTAATGGATTGGTTTAAATGTATATTAGACACAAAGAGAAGTACTGTGAAATGAAAGACAAGTTAATGGAAAATATACTTACTGAAGCAAAGAAACAAACTAATGGAAAGTATATAAACAGTAAAAGTCATGTGGAATAAGGCAGTAAGGATCACTACGTACAGTTTAAGTTCAATTTGGAGAAGAGGACAAAAATGCAGGCAGTTCAGTTCAGTTCAGCTCAGTTGCTCAGTCGTGTCCAACTCTTTGTGATCCCATCAACCACAGCACGCCAGGCCTCCCTGTCCATCACCAACTACGGAGTCCAACCAAACCCATGTCCATTGAGTCGGTGATGCCATCCAACCATCTCAGCCTCTGTCGTCCCCTTCTCCTCCTGCCCTCAATCTTTCCCAGCATCACGGACTATTCCAATGAGTCACCTCTTCGCTTCAGGTGGCCAAAGGATTGGAGTTTCACCTTCAACATCAGTTCTACCAATGAACACCCAGGACTGATCTTTAGGATGGACTGGTTGGATCTCCTTGCTGTCAAAGGGACTCTCAAGAATCTTCTCCTATACCACAGTTCAAAAGCATCAATTTGTTGGCTCTCAGCTTTCTTTATAGTCCAACTCTCACATCCATACATGACCACTGGAAAAAAATAGCCTTGACTAGACGGACTTTTGTTGACAAAGTAATGTCTCTGCTTTTCAATATGCTGTCTAGGTTGGTCATAACTTCCCTTCCAAGGAGTAAGAGTCTTTTAATTTCATGGCTATAATCACCATCTGCAGTGATTTTGGAGCCCCCAGAATAAAGTCAGCGACTGTTTCCAAGTGATGGTACTGTATGCCATGATCTTAGTTTTCTGAATGTTGAGCTTTAAGCCAACTTTTTCACTCTCCTCTTTCACTTTCATCAAGAGAGTATTTAGTTCTTCTTCACTTTCTGCCATAAGGGTGGTATCATCTGCATATCTGAGGTTATTGATATGTCTCCTGGCAATCTTGATTCCAGCTTGTGCTTCCTCCAGCTCAGCGTTTCTCATGATGTACACTGTGTATAAGTTAAATAAGCATGATGACAATATACAGCCTTGATGGACTCCTTTTTCTATTGGGAAACAGTCTGTTGTTCCATGTCCAGTTCTAACTGTTGCTTCCTGACCTGTATATAGGTTTCTCAATAGGCAGGTCAGTTGGTCTGGTGTTCCCATCTCTTTCAGATTTTTCCAGTTTATTGTGATCCACACAGTCAAAGGCTTTGGCATAGTCAATAAAGCAGAAATAGATGTTTTTCTTGAACTCTCTTGCTTTTTCCATGATCCAGCGGATGTTGGCAATTTGATCTCTGGTTCCTCTGCCTTTTCTAAAACCAGCTTGAAAATCAGGAAGTTCATGGTTCATGTATTGCTGAAGCCTGGCTTGGAGAATTTTGATCATTACTTTACTATCGTGTGAGATGAGTGCAATTGTGTGGTAGTTTGAGAATTCTTTGGCATTGCCTTTCTTTGGGATTGGAATGAAAACTGACCTTTTCCAGTCCTGTGGCCACTGCTGAGTTTTCCAAATTTGCTGGCATATTGAGTGCAGCACTTTCACAGCATCATCTTTCAGAATTTGAAATAATTCAACTGGAATTGCATCACTTCCACTAGCTTTGTTCATAGTGATGCTTCCTAAGGCCAACTTGACTTCACATTCCAGGATGTCTGGCTCTAGGTGAGTGATCACAACATCATGATTATCTGGGTCATGAAGATCTTTTTTTTTTACAATTCTTCTGTGTATTCTTGCCACCTCTTCTTAATATCTTCTGCTATGTTAGGTCCATACCATTTCTGTCCTTTATTGTTCCCATTTCTGCATGAAATGTTCCCTTGGTATCTCTAATTTTCTTGAAGAGATCTCTAGTTTTTCCCATTTTATTGTTTTCCTCTATTTCTTTGCATTGATTGCTGAGGAAGGCTTTTTTATTTCTCCTTGCTATTCTTTGTAACTCTGCATTCAAATGGTATATCTTTCCTTTTCTCCTTTGCTTTTTGCTTCCTTCTTTTCACAGCTATTTTTAAGGCCTCCTCAGACAGCCATTTTGCTTTTTTGCATTTCTTTTCCATGGGATGGTAGTAATCCCTATCTCCTGTACAATGTCATGAATCTTTGTCCGTAGTTCATCAGTCATTCTGTCTCTCAGATCTAGTCCCTTAAATCTATTTATCACTTCCACTTATAGTCATGAGGAATTTTATTTAGGTCATACCTGAATGGTCTAATGCTTTTCTCCACTTTCTTCAACTTCAACTTGAATTTGGTAATAAGGACTTTATGGTCTGAGCCACAGTCAGCTCCTGGACTTGTTTTTGCTGACTGTATACAGCTTCTCCATCTTTGGCGGCAAAGAATATAATCAATCTGATTTCGGTGTTGACCATCTGGTGATGTCCATGTGTAGAGTCTTCCCTTGTGTTGCTGGAAGAGGGTGTTTGCTATGACCAGTGCATTCTCTTGGCAGGATTCTATTAGTCTTTGCCCTGCTTCATTCTGTACTCCAAGGCCAAATTTACTGTTACTTCAGGTGATTCTTGACTTCCTATTTATGCATTCCAATCCCCTATACTGAAAAGTACATCTTTTTTGGGTTTTAGTTCTAGAATGTCTTGTAGGTCTTCATAGAACTGTTCAACTTCAGCTTCTTCAACATTACTGGTTTGGGCATAGATTTGGATTACCATGATATTGAATGGTTTGGCTTGGAAACAAACAGAGGTCATTCTGTCATTTTTGTGATTGGATCCAAGTACTGCATTTCAGACTCTTGTTGACTATGATGGCTACTCCATTTCTTCTATGAGATTCTTGCCCACAGTAGTAGATATAATGGTCATCTGAGTTAAATTCACCCACTCCAGTCCATCTTAGTTTGCTGATTCCTAGAATGTCGATGTTCAGTATTTTAACAGACAAAAGAACCTTTCGAATGATTCTTTCTGAATACTGTTCATTTTGCTGTTTAGTTTCTTTTTTCTTTTGCTTTAATTTTTAAAATTTATTTATTTCAATTGAAGGTTAATTACCTTACAATATTGCATTGGTTTTGCCATACATCAGCATGAATCCACCACAGGTATAAACGTGTTCCCCATCCTGAACCCCCCTCCCTCCTCCCTCCCCATACCATCCCTTTGGGTCATCTCAATGCATCAGCCCCAAGCATCCAGTATCATCCATCTAACCTGAGCTGCCGAAAGATAAATAGCCTGTTTCTTAATTAAAGAAAACACAAATAATGTATAGTACATTTTTAAATAGCAACAATGAGTCATTTATACTACTTTTGTTTTCCTATTCAGTTCAGTTCAGTCGCTCAGTCGTGTCAGACTCTTTGCGACCCCATGAATCGCAGCACGCCAGGCCTCCCTGTTCATTACCATCTCTCGGAGATGTTTTCCTACTAAGTAGCATATAATCTCCTGTCTCAGTTGTTCTAAGCCAAATGTTCACAGCACCTAAATGGAATTAGGTAAGTTTAAAACTTTAGGATCCATGAAAGTGAAAGTTGCTCAGTCATGTATGACTCTTTGCAACCCCATGGATATAAAGTCCATGGAATTCTCCAGGCCAGAATACTGGAGTGAGTAGCCATTCCCTTCTCCATAAGATGTTCCCCACCCAGGGATCCAACCCAGGTCTCCCACAATGCAGGTGGATTCTTTACCAGCTGAGCCACCAGGGAAGCCTAAGAATACTGGAGTAGGCCTATCCCTTCTCCAGCGGATCTTCATGACTCAGGAATCGAACTGGTTTCTCCTGCATTGCAGGTGGATTCTTTACCAGCTGAGCTCTCAGGGAAGCCTATTATAAAAAGGAAGGGTTAATTAATTCAAAGGAACAGAAAGAACAGAATATTCAATACAACATGACTGGCTATTCATAATAAATTAGTACTGTTATAGTAGATGTAAACTGAAGTATAAGTATCAATAATTACACAAAATATGATAGAATAAATGTTCAAATAAAAGACCAAAATGATCAGGCAGCTAAAATACAAAATCTTTATATTTGCTTTACACAAGAGACATATGGGGGAAAAAAAATTGAAAGGATGGAAAAAGACTTCACTGTCCAAACTTCACAACCCAAAACAGAGTTGCTGTAAATATAGTGATATTTGATGTAATATTTTTTAATGCTAAAAAAATCACACTGTGTTAACTGATACAGTATGTCTTCAGCTCAGTAGAAGCACTACACAATTGTAAATATAGATACATACAATAGCGTGCCTTCAAATGGTTTTAATCGACAGGGTTATAGAGAAATCCAGTCTTCAAGAAACACCCTTTAAAATAACATCTGACAATGAATGCATCAAAATAGAAACTAGAAATATTGCTATGTGAATGAAAAAATGATATATCATAGAAATACTTGTCAAATGTATTTAACAGTGCTTAACAATAAGTTTACTGATTTATGGGTATATATTTGTATTAGCTAGTACTGTATTACTAATCCCCATAGACTGGTGAATTGAACAATAGGAATCTATTTTTCACAGTCTGGAAGTTAGGAAGAACAAGATATCAGTTGACTTGTGAGAACTCCCTTCATGAATAGTTCATGGCTACATTTTTGCTGGTTCCTCTCATGGTGTAGAGAAAGAGGAAGCAAATTCTGTTGTCTTTTATAAGGGCACTAATCTTGTCATGAGCGGTGTATCTTCACAATCTCATCTAAACCCAAGGTGCCATTCCAAATAACATACCTTGGGCTTAGGGCTTCAACATATGAGTCTGGAGGGTAGACAACCAGTCAAAGCAATATTAAAATAGAGTAAACTCTAAAAACTAATGAAATAGGCTTCTATTGCATGAGGCTAGAAAAAGTACAGTAAGTCAAGGTCAAATCATAGAAGGAAGTAAATAAAGTGCAAAAAATTGGTAAAGAGTAAAATCAACAAAAGGCAAAAATCAGTAAAGGGCAAAAATCAATAAAATTGGAAAATAGTACAATAAAGATTATTTTAAATATAAATTTAATTTACTTTATTTATTTTTTTCAATGAATATTTAATAGCAAGGTAGATAACATATGCTTATCTAATATTTTTATATCACTGACTAAACAAGCAAAATGTCTTGTTTACTTGGTAAGTATGACCTGCTGTATGTGGACACTGCAGTGCAATTTAAAAAATACTGTAATTATAATTTCAGAACTTCAGAATCTGAATAGGTGCCAGTGTTCTCTCCTTTTTTAATATGGGAAAAGAAAATCCTTTGAAGATCATTTGAAACTTGGACCAAAATTCCATAGCTATATTATTAGGATCACTCTGTAGTCTTCAGGATTCAGATACAAGGGAAGCTTCAACTCAACCTTTTAGAGAAGACATTCCAGCTCTCATGATCTCATCAACCAGGAGAACGTTGGTGGCAATCACAGTGCAGGAGTGAAGAAACTGTTTCTTTACACAATAGTTATCCCATATGCCTGCTTCTGCTGCTACCATTGGTTCACCAGTGTTCAAGTCCACATCCACAAGTTGACTGGTTTCTGAATGTTCTGCTTTAACTTTAACTAGTGTTTCCTGAAGGTCAAAACCAGAGTTCTGAGCAAGAACCTTGGGAATAATGAGCAATGCATCAGCAAATGCTTGAACTCCAAGCTGGGCCCTGCCCTTTACACTGGGCTTGTATTTAACCAGAGCTTCTGTTGTTGCCACTTCACTGCGCCAGCACCTGGGACTACACAGCCATCATCAATTGCATTTTTAACAGCCCTCAAGCCAACTGTTATTGCATCTTTGATTTGAGTAAGTGTGTGCTTATTTGGTCCTTTGATCAATAATGTGACAGAGTGAGGATTGTTATATTTCTCAATAAAGGTGAACTTCTCTTCTCCCAATGTTTATTCATAGACAAGTCCTGCATGTCCCAAACAATCAGGATTTAGGTCATCAAGAGGATTTAGGGCTATCCCACCACAAGCAAGAGTCAGCCTTTCCATGTTTCTCCTTTTAGCTCTGCACAGAGCTATTATGCCTTCTTTGGTAAGAGCATCTAAGGAAAAGGGATCAATTCCCTTTTGATTAATAACAACAAAACCTTTATCTGAATCATCACAGACTTTCTTTTTCAGGTCGATTTTTTTTTTAACTTTGTCTTTGATGAATTTCCTTTCACCTTTCACTAATTTATCTCTCTCTTCTGCACTCTTGTAAAAAAAGCCAGAATTCACTTCTGTTTTTTCATATTCTAATGACATGTTGCACGTGAGGATGTATGCATCTTCTACTCTCTTCTTCATATCAGGATGCTGTGCCCCATGGTCCAAAACAAGACCTCTGATTAAGCTTGTAAATGTTTCAGAATTATGTTTCATCTCCATGAGCTCAACCATGAAGAGGTCAATAGGTTCATCTTGTTTTTTAATGGCCAAAATGGAGTCCACTAAGGCCTCTGTTAAGACATCAGCAAGTTCAGCATGAACTTTAGTATGTAGAGATGTTCTGGCCACATCTATAAGTGTTTCCCTGTCCATCTCTTTGCTTACTTTGACTTGTTCCAAAAACTGAAGTGCCTTTTCCTTTGTAGCTTCAAATCCTTCTGTAATTATTCTGGGATGAAGACCTTCAGAAATGTAGAGATCTGCCTGCTTCAGCAGCTCCCCAGTGATGAGGACATTGGAAGTGGTACCATCACCAGTTATGTCATCCTGGGCTATTGCTACTTTGGCTATTAAGGAGGCTGTTGGGTGTTGCATTTGCATGTCACGAAGTAGCACATTTCCATCTTTAGTGAGTTTGATGTCTCCAGCACCAGAAACAAGCATCTTCATGGTGCCCTTAGGTCCCAGGTTGGTCCTCAGCACGTCGTGCAGCCCCTGGCCCATGCTGATGTTGACCACCAACACTGCCTGGACTCGGGCCACCTCAGTCTTGGGGTTCAGGGTCTTCACGGCCACCATAGCTGACCCAGCAGAGGAAAATAAGGGGACATGGCATGGCGAAAAGCCCTGAGCCCAAATCTAGTTTACTTTAAAGCTGATAAAATAATGCAAGACAGACTGATGAGGAAGAAAAAACAGAAAATTATTTACATAAGCATGCAAAAGAAACCATGACTAATAGTTACAATGTTAACAAGATAAGTTATTATGCAAAATTTTACACTGATAAGCTTGGCACTTTAGATGAAATGGCTGAACAGATTCCTAAAAACGTAATTTGACAGTGATGTAAAAAGAAAAAAAGAACTTTATATTCCAAAACATACTAAATAAAAGTTTTTTGATGAAAATTTCTGGCTTAAAAGGATTCACTGTTTTAAACTTGTAGATGTTCTATGCATTCTTCTATGCATTTTTTAATGAGGACAAATATCAGTTTGGCCTCCAGACTCAAAGAAAGACTGAAAAGAGACAAAAGGAGATTGAAAAAGAGACAGAACACTCCAGTTTACTATGTAGTGGTTTCAACTAGCAAGGATATTTACACAGGAAGTTTTTCTTGGGCAGCCACAAGATCAGTCATTCTCTGCACCCACCCACCAGAATCTTAAATGTTTTTATTGCGGTCTAAACCAGATTCGGCGGAGAAGGCAATAGCAAGCCACTCCAGTACTCTTGCCTAGAAAATCCCATGGATGGAGGAGCCTGGTAGGCTGCAGTCCATGGGGTCGCTGGAAGTCGGATGCGACTGAGCGACTTCACTTCTTTTCGCTTTCACACAATGGAGAAGGAAATGGCAACCCACTCCAGTGTTCTTGCCTGGAGAATCCCGGGGACGGGGGAGCCTGTTGGGCTCCTGTCTGTGGGGTCGCACAGAGTCGGACATGACTGAAGCGACTTAGCAGCAGCAGCAAACCAGATTCGGAGAAGGCAGTGGCAACCCACTCCAGTACTCTTGCCTAGAAAATCCCATGGACAGAGGAGCCTGGTAGGCTGCAGTCCATGGGGTCGCTAAGAGTAGGGCATGACTGAGCGACTTCACTTTCACTTTTCACTTTCATGCATTGGAGAAGGAAATGGCAACCCACTCCAGTGTTCTTGCTTGGAGAATCCCAGGGACAGAGGAGCCTGGTGGGCTGCCGTCTATGGGGTCACACAGAGTTGGACACAACTGAAGTGACTTAGCAAACCAGGTTCAGTCACATACAGTCCATATGGTCTCCACAACACATTGCTTTCTTAAGTCTACGTCCTTGAAATGGCTCTGACTTTGGCAATGTTGGGTGACCTTACATTCCAAGGACAAGGGTAGGGGTGGTGAGCTTCTGGATAGATCCAGATCACAAGTCAACAGGTTGTTACATCCTCTCCACAACCTCCTCCAATAGAAAAATATCTATTTTTTATTTTCTGTATTTCAGGAAACATAAAAATAAAAAGCATTATATTTCACTCTGTGAAGTGATCAAACCTTTATATCAAAACCTAAAAACTATGTTTAAGAATGAAACATTAAAAAATATATCTAATAAAGATGGAAGAAAAATCTTAAAGAAAATATTAATAACAGTTAAATATATAAATTGAACTGTTCCAGGAGTGCAAAGACAATTTAATATTAAAAAAAAAAAAAATCTACCAGGCTCTGCTTAGAATATAGATATATAGACTCTGGAAGCATCAGTATCATCATTCCCACTCTTAAAAGAAAATTCTGCAATTTTCAACAGCATGGATCAAATTGGAAGGATTATGTTAAGTGAAATAATCCTGATATTAAAGAAATATATACTGACTCACTGGAAAAGACCCTGATGCTGGGAAAGATTGAAGGCAGGAGGAGAAGGGAATGACAGAGGATAAGATGGTTGGATGGCATCACTGATTCGATGGACATGAGTTTGAGCAAGCTCCAAGAGTTGGTGATGGACAGGGAAGCCTGTTGTGCTGTAGTCCATGGGGTCACAAAGAGTCACACATGACTCAGTGACTGAACTGAATTGAACTGTATGATTCTCACTTCTATGTGGAATCTAAAAAAGTTAAATTCTTGGAGCTAGAGAGTAGAACAATTGTTACCAGGGGCCAAGAGATGGGAAAATGAGACATATTAGTCAAAGTCCACGAACATTGAATTATAAGATGGGTAAATTCTAGACATAGCATAAAACATGGTGATTAGAGTTAATAATATGGTATTGTATATTTGAAATTTGCTAAGAAAATATATCTTAATTGTTCTCACTATATAAAATGCAACTATGTGAGGTGATAGCCTGACTGTGGCAATCATTTCCAAATATATACATATATAAAATCATCATGTTATATACTTTAAGCATATACAATTTTGCCAATTATATACCAATAAAGTTGGTAAATATAAACCAAATCAAATAAAAAATAGATAATTTCTAAAATAACAAATTACCTTGAACTCATGAGACTTAAAAGCCTAGGTCACATGGCAACCAGCAAATGAGAAATCTAAGGAAAATAGGTGCCTACAAGGAAAGGCAGAATTCAAACTCTTGCCTACATGGAGCAATTATTGGTTTACTATTACTTGTAAGAACAATTTTATCTTAGAAATTGCTAAAAGCTGACTAAATGAACATCAGGATATGGAACTCCTTGGAAGTATAAACACAGGCAAAAATATCACTCACTCAGGGCTACTAGACATGATATTGAAAAACAGAGACATTATTTTGTCAACAAAGGTCTGTCTAGTCAAAGCTATGGTTTTTCCAGTAGTCATGTATGGATGAGAAAGTTCAACTATAAAGAAACCTGAGAGCTGACGAATTGATGCTTTTGAACTGTGGAGAGGACTCTTGAGAGTCCCTTGGACTGGAAGGAGATGCAACCAGTCCATCCTAGAGGAGATCAGTCCTGGGTATTCATTGGTTGGACTGATGTTGAAGCTGAAACTCCAATACTTTGGCCACCTGATGTGAAGAACTTACTCATTTGAAAAGACCCTGATGCTGGGAAATATTGAGGGCAGGAGGAGAAGGGGACAACAGAGGATGAGATGGTTGGATGGCATCACTGACTCAATGGACATGAGTTTGAGTAAACTTTGGGAGTTGATGATGGACAGGGAGGCCTGGTGTGCTGCAGTCCATGGGGTCACAAATTTTTGGACACAATTGAGCAACTGAACTGAACTGAACAAGGGCTACTATCCTTTTCTCTCATCAGGTATTCATGAGAATGACTGGAAGCAGGATCAGAGAACAGAGAACATTCTTTGTGGAGCAGATTTAGAGAAAGGAAACACCCCTCTCTGCAAGAAAGACATTTGGTGATTCCCAATTCTCCCTCATGGCCTATCTGGAAAACAATGTGTGTGCATATTCAGTCATGGCCAGCTATTTGCAAACCCATGGACTGTAGCCAACCAAGCGTCTCTACCCTTGGAATTTTCCAGGCAAGAATACTGTAGTGGGTTGCCATTTCCTACTCCAGAGGATCTTCCCAACCCAAGGATTGAGCAATGAAAACAACTAAAACATCTAATCCAGAGACTAAGCAGCTACTTCTGTAGCCTCACGAAGGCAGCTGGGCTTCTTCCCCTACAAAGGCAGTTTAGTGTCATGTGTGTGTTAGATTTAACAGATTCACCAAAGAACACACTTTTTTTTCCACCTAATTTTACAGAGTCCTTTTCTTTCCTGATAAATTCCATGACATTCCCTTGACAGTCTTACAGAAGCCATGAAGTTAACTGATTATTAACTCTGCTGGCCCTGCAGATACCAAAGTTAAATATGTTTTTAAGGCCATCAGCAATATTTTGAGCTAAAACCTTAAATCTCAGAACTTATTCTGAGAGTTACTCAGAGGCTTTGGAAACAGCCTTCCTCACTGCCTCCACTAACTACAGAGTATCATAATACAGAGTATCATATCACTTAGTCTCCTAAATTCTAGTAGTATTCCTCATGGTCTACTTTGAGTAGACTGAAATATGCCCAAGAAGAAAAATTATGACCAACCTAGATAGCATATTGAAAAGCAGAGAAATTACTTTGCCAACAAAGGTCCATTTAGTCCCTTGGACTGCAAGGAGATCCAATCAGTCCATTCTGAAGGAGATCAGCCCTGGGATTTCTTTGGAAGGAATGATGCTAAAGCTGAAACTCCAGTACTTTGGCCACCTCATGCAAAGAGTTGACTCATTGGAAAAGACTCTGATGCTGGGAGGGATTGGGGGCAGGAGGAGAAGGGGATGACCGAGGATGAGATGGCTGGATGGCATCACTGACTCGATGGACGTGAGTCTGAGTGAACTCCAGGAGTTGGTGATGGACAGGGAGGCCTGGCGTGCTGTGATTCATGGGGTTGCAAAGAGTTAGACACAACTGAGCAACTGAACTGAACTGAACTGATGGCACGTGGGCAGTGTCAGTTACTTTGCTTCAGATCATAAAAGTTTTTGGCAGTTCATACTGAGCAAGACCTAAACATTGCTGAATGTCAATAAATGCAAATTGCCAGTATGAGCCAAAAATTGACATATGATGTTGATGATGACACAAATGCAAGATGCTACTGAATAGCAAAGGGAATTAATTATACAGAGGTAGGCTCAAATTTTCAGTCTTTTAAAATATATTTTAATCAGTTTTAAGGGAAAACCATTCAGTAAGGTATTTCAAAGCAAAATTGGAATTTTGAAAGTAAATCCCTTAAGTAGGAAAAGCATGATTAAAGTACTTAATTGCATCCTTGTAGTCAGTCACAAAGAAAAGGAACTTAAGTTAAAATCTAGAAATGACCCAATTCATAGTTCAGGGGCAATATTACCAATTTTATACCTTTCTTCACTCTGATTTAATAATATGTGCATAAGCATCCATTAAAAACAAACTTCATAAGTCTGCAGCTGCACCAGTCTGAATACACCCGATCTTGTCTAATCTTGGAAGTTAAGCATGATTGTATCTGGTTAGTAATTGGGTAGGAGATTACCTGGAAATACTGCATTCTGAAAGATTTAAAAAAAAAGAAAAAAAAGAGATCAGAAATATTGTTTGATTGTTTGCTACAGTGAACAGGCTAGACAGAAACAGTGACTTCCTCCATTTTCTACATTATAAGTCTCCATTAATTCTGTAAGATTAAGTACTAAAGTTTCTCTGTACTTAAAAGTGACTCATTTTCTTATTTCATTGGGTCCAAAAACACTTATCTTTTTTTACTTCCTGTTATTAACTGTTTATTAATTTTAAATACATATCTTTTCCTCCAGTATAGTATATACAAGACAAAGTAACTTTAGATGAAAATAGCTTCTCAAAAACTTACCTTTCTTTGTAAAAATAACTTTGAGAAAATGTGTATAGTAAAAATAAATAAATCAGTTGTGAATTTATAAAAATATGTGTGTGTATGTGTGTGTGTGTATTTACTTAGCAATATGATTAGGAAAGTTATTAAATACTGATTTTTTTTAAAGCAGCTATCATTAAATTAACCCAATTGAATATATTTTTCCAGAAATTAAAAAAAAAACACTATAAAATAGAATTAGGTGACAACTAAAACATATATACATCTATATTTAACTCTGTATACATTCCCTCTTGTTGTTGTTCAGTCTCTCAGTCATAACTGACTCTTGGCAACCCCATGGACTGCAACACACCAGGCTTCCTTGTCCTTCACCTTCTCCCAGAGCTTGCTCAAACTCATGCCCATTAAGTCAGTGATGCAATCCAACCATTTTGTCCTCTGTTGTCCCTTTCTCCTCCTGCCTTCAATCTTTCCAGCATCCAGGTTTTTTCTAATGAGTCAGGTTTTGCATCAAGTGGCCAAAGTATTGGAGCTTCAGCTTCAGCATAAGTCCTTCCAAATCAGAAGATTCGTAATTGTTTATTAATTGCATGTATACAATATATTTTAGCTATATATGGATATATAGGTAGGTACACACACACATGTGTGTGTTTAATGAAGACACAAATACAGTTTATGTGTAGTTGGACTGTCTTGTCTCTGGTTAAAATTATTTCTTTTTTCTTAAGTGAATAATGTCTGTAATCAATTATTGCTAACTATAATATTAATTGAGCACTTCTAGAAAGGTATATGGGTTTTTTTTATTAATTAATGGTTTCATTGGGAATTATAAGCATATACTTATATAGAGCATAAGTATTTCCTTACATGAATCTTGGCCATTTTTATCCTTTATGACTTTTCCCTTTACTACTCTTTCAAAGTTTGATTTTGTGCAAATGGATATTTAAAAATAGCCTTATATATCAGACTTCCCTTGTGGCTCAGCTGGTGAAGAATCTGCTTGCAATGAGGGAAACTTGGGTTCAGTTCCTGGGTTGGGAAGATCACCTGGAGAAGGGAAAGGCTACTCACCCCAATAATCTGGTCTGGAGAATTCTGTGGACTGTGTATAGTCCATGAGGTCACAAAGAGTCGGACATGACTGAGCAACTTCCACTTTCACTTTATTTTCATACACATTTAAAATGAAAGAATGGGAAAATTTGCCAGTTGGTATAAACCACTGAGACATCATTTAAATAACCACAAAATCCTGTCTCTTTGATAGTCATTCCTGCCAATATGATTTTTCCATATTGATTCAATACAGGAGTCCTTTCCATAAAGCCTATATTTCAGAAGTTCTGATGGATTTGGAAGATCATAGAGAGGTGTATTATATTTACTAATAGATTATATTTCATTATTTTGTATAAGTGATTTTAAATAGTTATATATCTTTTACAGAAAATAACTATATTATAAACATATGTAGTCAAAATCACAAGTCCTTATGCATTATTCAATAATAGAAAGTGCTTACTATTTCTGAACACCAAAAAAGAATTTCCCTTTGGTTACTTAAATAAAAAACGAAGAAATGCATTTCCTTCAAACTTTCTGAATTATTTCATTTTAGGTTAAGAACCAGCATGATGAAGTTTATCCCCAAAGGTACTCAGTGGAAAAGCTATAAGCCATGGAAAATGGGGCTTAAATTCAAAGTGCCATCTCAGAAAGCATAATAAAAATAGATTTTCAGTCTGTCCCAAACACAAACAGTAATGCCATAAAATATGAAATATTGAGAGTATGGTATTTCTATCTTTAATTTTTATAGTGGAGATTTTTTCAGATCTTCCCCTATGGAGAAAATAACCTTATATCCTGTGAAAGTCATCCACTTCTTTTAGAGGAACTAGAAACATGGATGAAGTCTCAAAATGTGTTAATGAACATATGTGGTGATTTTGAAGACTCAAATACATTGCTGCAAATTATATTACCAAAAAAATTAAATGACAAATAATTAGATACTATCATTTCCATGTAGCTCTCATCTGCAGGCCTATATGTAGCCAAATCAAATTGTTTGCTAATCAATCCCTTAAGAAAACCATCCCCCTCGTCTCATTGTTTCCTTAAAAACTATTTTTAAAACATGCATATGGTGCTGCATGATTTTTCCATTAACAAATATCAATAAACAGCCATATTGCAAACTCTTCAAAGCAATATTGCAGAGTTTAAAAGGTTTCACTCTATGATAATCGCATGTCAAGAGTAACAGCAACTCTAACACTATTTATTGCAACTAAGTTTCTAATATTGGAGAAGGGAATGGCAAACCACTTCAGCATTGTTGTCTTGAGAAACTCATGAATAGTATGCACAGGCAAAAAGATATGACCCTGAAAGATAAACTCCCCAGGTTCAGTTCAGTTCAGTTTAGTCACTCAGTTGTGTCTGACTCTTTGCGACTCCATGAATCGCAGCAATCCAGGCCTCCCTGTCCATTACCAACTCCTGGAGTTCACTCAGACTCACATCCATTGAGTCAGTGATGCCATCCAGCCATCTCATCCTCTGTCGTCCCCTTCTCCTCCTGACCCAATCCCTCCCAACATCAGAGTCTTTTCCAATGAGTTAACTCTTCGCATGAGGTGACCAAAGTACTTGAGTTTCAGCTTTAGCATCATTCCTTCCAAAGAACACCCAGGGCAATTCTCCTTTAGAATGGACTGGTTGCATATCCTTGCAGTCCAAGGGACTCTCAGGAGTCTTCTCCAACACCACAGTTCAAAAGCATCAATTCTTCGGCACTCAGCTGTCTTCACAGTCCAACTCTCACATCCATATATGACCACTGGAAATACCATAGCCTTGACTATATGGACCTTTGTTGGCAAAGTAATGTCTCTGCTTTTCAATATGCTATCTAGGTTCATAACTTTCCATGCAAGGAGTAAGTATTCTTTAATTTCATGGCTGTAGTCACCATCTGCAGTGATTTTGGAGCCCCCCAAAATAAAGTCTGACACTGTTTCCACTTTTTTTCCCATCTATTTCCCATGAAGTGATGGGACCAGATGCCATGATCTATGTTTTCTGAGTATTGAGTTTTAAGCCAACTTTTTCACTCTCCTCTTCCACTTTCATCACTTTTTAGTTCCTCTTCAATTTCTGCCATAAAGGTTGTATCATCTGCATATCTAAGGTTATTGATATTTCTCCTGGCAATCTTGATTCCAGCTTATGCTTCTTCCAGCCAGTGTTTCTCATGATGTACTCTGCATATAAGTTAAATAAGCAGGGTGACAATATACAGCCTTGACGTACTCCTTTTCCTATTTGGAACCAGTCTGTTGTTCCATGTCCAGTTCTAACTGTTACTTCCTGACCTGCATATAGGTGTCTCAAGAGGCAGGTCAGGTGGCCTGGTATTCCCATCTCTTTCAGAATTTTCCACATTTTATTGTGATCCACACAGTCGAAGGCTTTGGCATAGTCAATAAAGCAGAAATAGATGTTTTTCTGGAACTCTCTTGCTTTTTCCATGATCCAGCGGATGTTGGCAATTTGATCTCTGGTTCCTCTGCCTTTTCTAAAACCAGCTTGAACATCTGGAAGTTCACGGTTCACGTACTGCTGAAGCCTGGCTTGGAGAATTTTGAGCATTACTTTACTATCGTGTGAGATGAGTGCAATTGTGTGGTAGTTGGAGCATTCTTTGGCATTGCCTTTCTTTGGGATTGGAATGAAAACTGACCCTTTCCAGTCCTGTGGCCACTGCTGAGTTTTCCAAATTTGCTGGCATATTGAGTGCATCACTTTCACTTCCCAGGTTGGTAGGTACCAAATATACTACTAGAAAAGAGTGGAGAAATACCTCCAGAAATAATGAAATGAGGGAGCCAAAGCAAAACAACAACACCACCACCCAGTTGTGAATGTGACTGATGATGGAAGTAAAGTTCGATGCTGTAAAGAACAATATTGCATAGGAACCTGGAATGTTAGATCATGAATTAAGGTAAATTGATAGTGGTCAAAAAGGAGATTGCAAGAGTGAAAATAAACATTTTAGGAATCAGTGAAATGATTGGAATGGACAGGAAAGGGCAAATGTAATTCAGATGATCATTATATCTATTACTGTGGGCAGGAATCCCTTAGAAGAAATGGAGTAGCCCTCATAGTCAACAAAAGACTCCAAAATACAGTGCTTGGTTACAATCTCAAAAACGACAGAATGATCTCTATCCCTTTCCAAAGAAAGTCATTCAAAATCAGCATAATCCAAGTCTACACCCAACCACTAATGCCAAAGAAGCTGAAGTTGAATGGTTCTGTGAAGACCTACAAGACCTTCTATAACTAACAGCAATAAAAGAAGCCTGTTTCATCATAAGGGACTGGAATGTAGGAAGTCAAGGAAGTCTAGGAAGCTACCTAGAGTAACAGGCAAATTTGGCTTTAGAGAACAAAATGAATCAGGGCAAAGGCTAACAGAGTTTTGCCAAGTGAACACACTGGTCATGGCAAACACCTTCTTCCAACAAGACAAGAGAAGACTTTACACATGAAAATCACCAGATGGTCAGTACTGAAATCAGATTGATTGTATTCTTTGCAGCATAAGATGGAGAATCTCTATAGAGTCAGCAAAAACAAGACTGGGAGCTGACTGTGCCTCAGATCATGAACTCCTTATTGCCAAATTCAGACTGAAATTGAAGAAAATGGGGAAAACTACTAGACCCTTCAGATATGACCTAAATTAAATCCTTTATGATTATATGATGGAAGTGATAAATAGACTCAAGGGATTTGATCTGATGGCTAGAGTGCCTATAGAACTATAGACAGGTGTTTTTAACATTGTGCAAGAGGCAGTGATCAAAACCATCCCCAAGAAGAAGAAATGCAAAAAGACAAAATGGTGGTCTGAGGAAGCCTTACAAATAGCTGAGGAAAGAGAGGCAAAAGACAAAGGAGAAAAGGAAAGATATATCCATCTGAATGCAGAGTTTCAGAGAATAATAAGGAGAGATAAGAAAACCTTCCTAAGAGATCAGTGCAAAGAAATAGAGGAAAACAATAGAATGGGAAAGACTAGAGATCTCTTAAAAAAAAAATTAGAGATACCAAGGGAACATTTTATGCAAAAATAGGCACAATAAAGAACAGAAATGGTATGGACTTAACAGAAGCAGTAGATATTAAGAGGTGGCAAGAATTCACAGAACAACAGCAACAACAACAATAACAACAAAAAACGAACTTGGAAAAACGGACTGGTTCCAAATTGGGAAAAGAGTATTCAAAGCTGATTATTGTCACCTTGCTTATTTAAATTATAGGAGAGTACATCATGCAAAATGCTGGACTGGGTGAAACAAGCTAGAATCAATAACCTCAGGAGAAATATCAGTAACCTCAGAAACCCAGATGACACCACCATTATGGCAGAAAGTGAAGAGGAACTAAAAAGCCTCTTGGTGAAAGTGAAAGAGAAGAGTGAAAAAGTTGTCTTAAAACTCAACATTCAAAAAACGAAGATCATGGCATCTAGTCTCATCACTTCATGACAAACAGATGGGGAAAAAATGGAAACAGTGGCAGACTTTGTTTTCTTGGACTCCAAAATCACCTCAAATGGTGACAGAAACCATGAAATTAAAAGATACTTGCTCCTTGGAAGAAAAGCTATGACCAACCTAGACAGCATATTGAAAAGCAGAGACATTACTTTGCTGACAAAGGTCTGTCTAGACAAAGCTATGATTTTTCCAGTAGTCATGTATTGATGTGAGAGTTGGAACATAAAGAAAGCTGAGCACAAAAGAATTGGTGTTTTTGAACTGTGGTATTGAATAAGATTTTTGAGAGTCCCTTGGACTGCAAGGCGATCAAACCAATCAATCTTAAAGGAAATCACTCCTGAATATTCATTGCAAGGACTGATGTTGAAGCTGAAGTCACCTGATGTGAAGAAATGACTCATTGGAAAAGACTGTGATGCTGGAAAAGATTGAGGACAGGAGAAGGTGATGACCAGAGGATGAGATGGTTGGACGGCATCCCCGACACAATGGACATAAGTTTGAGCAAGCTCTGGGAGTTGGTGACGGACAGGGAGGCCTGCCGTGCTGCAGTCCATGGGTTCACAAAGAGTCAGACATGACTTACCGAACTGAAATGAAGTTTGAAATAAATATTTTCTTAAGCTTCATTATATAAAATAGGCCAAGATAAAGAATGAGAGACTTTAAATCACCCAGACAGCCAGTTTCAACATTTCCAACATGAAGGTAAGTTACTGTATGAGCTCTTACAAACACCTCAGGCATCTAAATCTAGCAGAGTGGCTCAGTGGTAAAGAATTTGCCTGCCAATGCAGGAGATGCAGGAGACTGAACTTTATCCCTGTGTCAGGAAGATTCTTTGGAGGAGGAAATGTCAACCCACTCCAGTCCTTGCTTGGAAAATTCCACTGGCAGGGGAGCTTGGTGGGGTACAGAACATGGGATCATAAAGAGTTGAACACGACTGAGTATGCACACATACAGGGATTATAAATGCTATAAACAACAAATATATGCCAATAGATAAAATTGACATAAAGTTGTACCCTAGTTTTGGATTGGAATCCAAGAGTTCAAACTGCAAAATTAGTTCTAAAGAATGAGTAACAATTCGCCTGTCAATACCTTATTTGCTGATTTGATTCCTGGGTGGGGAAGATCCGTTGGAGGAGGGCATGGCCACCCACTCTAACATGCATGCCTGGAGAATCCCATGGACATAGAAGCCTGGTGGGCTACAGTCCATAGGGTTGCACAGAGTCAGTCACGAACTAGCATGCATGCACTGAGAAGGATTAACCAACAGGAGTAAGCAAGGCATAGTGGCAAAGTTAAGAATTTTTATTTAACCCTGATAGCAATTGGGTTCAATTATAAATGTTTAAAACAGAGAAAGTAACTAGATAATATATTTGTTTTGTAAAGATCACTTTGTCTTTCCTGTGGAACAGATAGGCTTGAATAGAACCAGAATTAATTTGAAAAAACTACTGATGTATTGATGGGAGGTTCTTAATAGGTTAAATGACCCAGGCAACAGTGGAAATGCACATTTGGATGGCATGTAGGAATAAATTAATTAAGATTTAGTCACACTTCACTTCAGCCATAATTTAGATATAAATATTGAAAAAAACAATGTTTTTAAGAAGACAGATTTCAGAAAAAGGCTGTCTAGAGATAAAATTTAGGAATGATTTGTATTTCATTGAAGTTGGAAGTTACACAGTGATTTTGATAGCATAAGGGGAATGAGAGGAGTGGAAAGTTAGGGCAGTAAAGGGGACAGTGGCAGAAGACAAAGGGGGTGAGAAAGAGGAATTAGCTCTAAATTCAGCTTCTATGTGTGTTCGTTTCATTAAAAGAATTACGTGAATGCTCAGTGCTGCTGCTGCTGCTGCTAAGTCGCTTCAGTCGTGTCCGACTCTGTGCGACCCCACAGACGGCAGCCCATCGGGCTCCGCCATCCCTGGGATTCTCCAGGCAAGATCACTGGAGTGGGTTGCCATTTCCTTCTCCAATGCAGGAAAGTGAAAAGTGAAAGTGAAGTCGCTCAGTCGTGTCCGACTCTTAGTGACCCCATGGACTGCGGCCCACCAGGCTCCTCCGTCCATGGGAGTTTCCAGGCGAGATTACTGGAGTGGGATGCCATTGCCTTCTCCGGAATGCTCAGTAGTTGTGTTCAATTCTGTGACGGCATGAACTGTAGCACACCAGGCTCCTCTTTCCATGGGATTCTCCAGGCGAGAATACTAAAATGGGTTGCCATTTCCTTCTCCAGAGCATCTTCCTGACCCGGGGACTGAAGCACTGTCTCCTGAGAAAGCCTTAAAGAAAATGAGACCCAATTAAAGGCATATATTCTCAAACTGCAATATAAAACAAAACCCAACTGTACTGTTTACAAATGACAGAGATAAGTGTGTGACACAGAGCACAGATAACCATAAAAGGAAAGATACATTACACATGAGGAAAAAAGAAGAAGAACGGCATGTCAATATTGATGTAAGTTCAGTAATATAAAAGGGGAAAAATAAGTATGTTAGAAGAGATGGGGACATTTAAATTTACAAAAGGTATATAAAAAACATAACTATTTATTAGGAATAAAACAGTATGAATATTTAGTAAGAGAATATAACTTAAATGCTTTAAACATACATTATATATGTTATATATTGTGTGATAATTAACTAGATGGGTGAACCCTATCAAAATGTATATGCTGTCTCTTATACACATCTTGTGTCAGGAAGATTCTTTGGAGTGG
>SJYT01042467.1:79485-122965 GCA_006410635.1 Cephalophus harveyi
TCTATCTTCAAGTTTTGACAAATCTATTACAATACAGTCTTGTGTCTTTAGCAATTTCTGTATTAAATATGAACTTTATTTCCAGATATTAATTTCTGAGAAAATTTTCTATTGCTAGCAAAACTTTCCATGTGTAGGCTTTCTGTTCATTATAATTTGATTTTCAACCTGGTAATAAATCAGCAAAAATAAAAGCAGAACATAAGGAAAAAATATCAAATATATGAAACACAAAAGGAAAACATAAGTTGAAAGACCAAGACAGTAAAATAGGAGAGTAGAGTATATAAAAATAATTTCCATAATGAAGAAGAGAGATCAACAAATAATTGTTAGGGTATAATTCATGAAAGTGAAGTTGCTCAGTCGTGTCCAACTCTTTGCAACCCCATGGACTGTAACCTACTAGGCTTCTCCGTCCATGGGATTCTCCAGGCAAGAATACTGGAGTGGATTGCCATTTCCTTCTCCAGGGGATCTTCCCGACCCAGGGATCGAACCCGGGTCTCCCACATTGGAGGCAGACGCTTTAACCTCTGAGCCACCAGGGAAGTGACAACCCCATGGACTGTAACCTACTAGTCTTCTCCGTCCATGGGATTCTCCAGGCAAGAATACTGGAGTGGATTGCCATTTCCTTCTCCAGGGGATCTTCCCGACCCAGGGATCGAACCCGGGTCTCCCACATTGGAGGCAGACGCTTTAACCTCTGAGCCACCAGGGAAGTGGATAGGGTATAATTAATAGCCTTTTTTAACATTTTATTTCAATTAATAAGATATACTCAGCATTATAAAGTGGAAACATAAAGCATGAGGTTCATAGATTAAGCAATGTGTTCATTTAAAACATAATTGATTTTTCATGAGTGTTGGTTACTATTCTTTCATCTTTGTCATTAATATAGAAATATATTCATTTTTAAAATTTTACTTATATTTTCATAATCAATTCATTGCAAACATCTGTAGTATAATCTCTATATAGAAATTAAAATCATTATACTGACATTGATCTCTATTAGTTCCAATAATAGTTCTTTATTTTTGTTATGATTTTCTCAGCTTTTGAACTGTTTCCTCTAAATAATGGTAAAGTTTTATGCAAAGTATGTAACAATCTATTTTCTAGGTGTTCCTTCCTAAGGACAATTCTGAGAAAGGGATTTAATTTGAACTTCACAGCAAATTCTGAGATCTGTAGGAAATAACTTGGTTTAGATACAAAGAAATTAATTGAATCTGTCTTCTATGTAAGTTCCAGGGACTAGTTTCATTCAGTTCAGTTCAGTCGCTTAGCCGTGTTCAAACTCGTTGTGACCCCATGGATTGCAGCACACCAGGCACCCCACTCCAGTACTCTTGCCTGGAAAATCCCATGGATGGAGGAGCCTGGAAGGCTGCAATCCATGGGGTTGCTAAGGGTTGGGCACGACTAAGTGACTTCACTTTCAATTTTCACTTTCCTGCATTGGAGAAGGAAGTGGCAACCCACTCCAGTGTTCTTGCCTGGAGAATCCCAGGGACAGGGGAGCCTGGTGGGCTGCCCTCTATGGGGTTGCACAGAGTCGGACACAACTGAAGTGACTTAGCAGCAGCAGCTGCTTCCCTGTCCATCACCAACTCCTGGAGCTTACTCAAATTCTATGATGCCATCCAACTATCTTATCCTCTGTTGTTCCCTTCTCCTCCCAACTTCAATCTTTCCCAGGGGACTGGAATGCAAAAGTAGGAAGTAAAGAAATGCCTAGTAACAGGCAAATTTGGGCTTGGAGTACAGAATGAAGCAGGGCAAAGGCTAATAGAGTTTTGTCAAGAGAACACACTGGTCATAGCAAACACCTTTTTCCAACAAGCTGCATTATGAACATCTGTAATTTTAGTCATTGTATACAATAAATTAAACTTTCGGGATTAACATTGCCTCAAACACTATGTCTTTTGCTCTGGCTGCATGGAAAGGAAACTCAGTAGGAACAAATTCAGATGTTTTTCTTCCTTATTTCTATGTGTGCATGCTCAATCACCAGAGAAGAAAACGGCAACCCATCGCAATATTCTTGCCTAGAAAATCTCGTGGACAGAAGAGCCTGGTGAGCTGCTGTCCATAGGGTTGCACAGAGTCGGACACGACTGAAGCAACTTAGCAGCAGCAGCATGCTCAGTCACTCAGTTTTCTCCAGCTCTTTGTGACCCATGGACTGCAGTCTGCCAGATTCCAGATTCTTCTGTTCATGGGATTCTCCAGGCTAGAATACTGGAGTGGGTTGCCATTTTGTACTCTGGGAGATCTTTCCAGCCCAAGGATCAAATAGCATCTCTATTTGTCTCCTGCACTGGATTCTTTACCACTGAGCCACCCGGGAAGGCTCCTTATTTCTATATATAGCCATTTACTCAGATTAAAAAAAAAAAAAATCCTTATCTTGACTGTCTGCTTAAATTGATGTCATTTTATGGCAGTTTGGGGCTTCTCTGGTGGCTCAGATGGTAAATAATCCTCATCCAATGCAGGAGATCCAAGATCCAAGTTCAGTCCCTGAGTCAGGAAGATCCTCTGGAGAAGGGAATGGCAACCCACTTTAGTATTCTTGCCTGGAGAATTCCATGGACAGAAGAACCTTGTGGGCTTCAGTCCACGGTGTCACAAAGAGTCAGACATGACTGAATGCTTACATAACAACAACAAAACAATGGCTGCTTAGGACAGCTTTAGGTTCATGGAAAAATTTAGAAGTATAGAGATTTTCCATAAGCTCCCTACCCCCACACAGAGTGCAAAGTCTCCCTCACTATCAACACCTCACACTAGAGTGGTAAATTTACCACAACTGACAAACTGACATTGACTTATCACTCAACATCCTTTGTTTACATTGCAGTTTATTTTGGCATTGTAAATGCTATGGATTTTGACAAATATATAATGATACATATTCATCATTGTGGTATCATACAGAATAGTTTTATTGTCCTAAAAAATGCTTTGTGCACAAACTATTCATTTTTTCTTCCCCCACAGTCCCTGGTAGGCATTAAACTTTCACTGTCTCCATAGTTTTGCCTTTCCCAGAATGTCATGTAATTGAAACAATACATACAGTATTCTTTCCAGACTGACTTCTCTGAATTAGAATTATGCATTCAAGTTTTCCCCATGTCTTTTACCTTTTATTTATTTTTTTAGTTTATTGGGGTATAGTTGCTTCACAGTGTTGTGCTAGTTTCTGCTGTATAATGAAGTGAATCAGCATGTATTTCCCTTCCATCTAGGTCACCACAGGGTGCAGAGTTCCTTATGCTATACAGGAGGCTCTCCCTAGACCTATTTCATACATACCAGTGTGTATATGTCAATCTCAATGTCTCAATTCATACCACCCTCCCTCCCCCTCCTTGGTGTCCATACATTTGTTTTCTACATCTGTGTTTCTATTTCTGCTTTGCAAGTAGGTTCAGATGTACCACTTATCTAGATTCCACCTATATGCATCAATATATGATATTTGTTTTTCTCTTTCTGACTTACTTCACTCTGTGTGATAGTCTCTAGGTCAATCTGAATCTCTACAAATGGCTTAATTTTGTTCCCTTTTAATTTCATGATAGTACATTTCTTTTTAGTGTCAAATAATAGTCCATACTCTAGATGTACCATAGTTAATTTATCAATTCACCTACTGAAGACATATTTGGGTCCAAGTTTTGGCAATTAAGGATAAAGCCACTATGATCATACAGATTTTTGTATGGACATAAGTTTTCAATTCATTGGAGTAAATACTAATATCAAGAAGTGTGATAGCCAGATTATATGGTAAGAGTGTGTTTAGTTTTGTAAGAAACTGCCAACCTGTCTGCCAAAGTGGCTATACCATCTTGCATTTCCACAGAAGCAAATGAGAGTTTCTGTTACTGTCCATCTCTCTCAACATTATTCTGGAATATCCGGGTTTGTTCAAGGCAATCACAAAAATTCTTTGAAAAATTATTGGAGTATGGTGGCTTTACAATGTTGTTGTAGTTTCAAATGTACTGCAAAGTGAATCAGCTATATGTATACATATATCCCCTCTTTATAATTTTCTTCCCATTTACATCACCAGAGAACATTGATTAGAGTTCCTTGTACTATACAGTATACTCTCATTAGTTAGCTATTCTATACATAGTATCAATAGTGTATTAATATATATGTTAATTATGAACTCCCAGTTCATCCCACCCCTCCTTCCCACCTTGATATCCATGTTTGTTCTCTACATCTGTGTTTCTATTACTGCTTTTTAAATAAAATCATCTATACCTTTTTTTTTTTTCAGATTCTGTGTATATGAAATAATATACAATATTTTTGTTTCTCTTTCTGACTTTCTTCACTCCATATGACAGTCTCTAGTTCCATCCGTGTCTCTACAAATTCCATTCCTTTTATAGCTGAGTAATATTCCATTGTCTATGTGTACCATATCTTCTTTATCCATTCCTCTGTTGATGGACATATAGGTTGTTTCCCTGTCCTGTCTATTATATAATAAATAGTGCTGTAATGAACATTGACGTGCCTGTCCTTGTTTGAATTATGGTTTTCTCAAGGTATATCCCAGTAGTGGGTCACATGGTAGTTCTATTTTCAGCTTTTTAAAGGAAACACCATACTGTAATCATAAGAGTTCTCATAAGAGGAAAACAAGAGGATCAGTCGTGAAGAAAAATGTCCTGATGGAGGCAGAGATCATAAAGATGCAGACACAACCTGAGGAATGGAGGCAGCTGATAAAGCTGGGCAAGGCACAGAACAGATTCTCCTGCAGAGCTTCTAGGAAAAAACATAGCTCTGCTGACACCTTGGTTTTATCCCTGGTAAACCTATTTCAGACTTCTGACTACTAGACTGTAAGACAGCCCATTTGCTTTGTCTTAAGACCCTACGTTTGTGGTAATTTGTTGCAACAGCAATAGGAAAGCAATACACTAGTATATTTCACAGTCAGGTGAGATATGTGTTTGGTATGAATCCACTTCAGAGTGTGAAAGTGAAGTCGCTCATTCGTGTCTGACTCTTTGCGACCCCATGGACTGTAGCCTACCAGGCTCCTCTGTCTATGGGATTTTCCAGGCAAGAATACTGGAATGAGTTGCCATTTCCTTCTCCAGGATATCTTCCTGACCCAGGGATTGAACCTGGGCCTCCCGCATTGTAGGCAGATGCTTTACTGTCTAAGCCAACAGGGAAATAGTCCTCTGTTTATCAGTCATTGTGCTGCCACAAAATGCCATAGAGATTACTCACCAAAAGGAATTATTTGGTAAGTCTCTACATTTTGTAACTTTTAATATATTTAATAACTTTTAATATATTTAATATACAAAATCAAGTATAATCTGCACATGAATTTCCATGTGTTTGTGTGTTTATCTTCATTTTGAAAAATAACCTATGTCTCACTATGGTGAGGACATGATTCAAGTATTTTTATCACTATTTCTTATTTCCAGTGTGACTTTCTCTATTTTCACAGTTTCTAATTGTTTTCTTTTTATGTTAACTTACATTTCTTAGGTTACTATTTTGCAAGCAGATACTGTTTTCTGTTCTCAACCTAACATATGATGGTCAAAGATAACTTTCACATCAAAATTGGTCTAAAACTCCCTTTTGGAGACAGACTTTACAATTTGGCATGTTTTGATATGTAGCTATTCAAATTATTTTTATATTCAAATCCTCCATAATGTGTGATTTGTTATCTATAAAATTATACTTATTTGAGTAAAAATAGATGCTGGACATTTTAAATCTAAATAAATGATTTTCAAAACTATTATATAATAGAGAGTTGGTAGGAAAACTTGAAGCCTATATAATTTGGAATTTATCCTGTAGTGAACTTTATTGGTCCACAAAGTAGCAACCTTAGGTTTATATACAAATTGTAGCTTCTGGTTGTATTTAGATACTAACTACACAGTCCTACCACTCTTACTTTATTTAAATCAGCTTAATTGTTTCAAAATTTAAAATTTTTGAAATATTTGCATTTTTTAGAGCGATGTTCTTCCTTCTCAGGCCTTGAGAAAAAAGAGTAAATCCTATTTTTACTTTACTCCACGTCTGGATGTCTGAGGCAATTTTGCTTCAATGCCACTTTGAAAGTAAGAGGTCTTTTCATTCCCCTCCATCAGCTGAAAGCAATGAACCATCACAATTCTCTGCCCATTCTATTAATAGATTTGCAACTGAAGCAAAAGAACTTCAAGGCCATTTTTAGATCATGGAGAATTTTACAACAGTATCACCAGCAAAAGCCTATAGAAAATAGCACGCAGGGCAAAACATACTTTTTGATGTGATAGAAAATTCAGTGTGCTTATCAAACTCTTTATACTGATATAGCATTTTTTCCCAAGCTAAAAGCACAATGCATAAATTCTCTTTTACTGATATTTTTAAATTAAGAAAATCTTTAAAATGTGAATATTAAGAGAACAAGTGAACACTTTAATAATTCAGGAACATGCAATTTGAAATGAATATAAATTTCCTTTGGATTTGTATCCCATAGAAGTATTGATACCATAATTTATTACTGTCAAAACATAAACTTAGTGGTAGAGCATAATGACTGTAAACTATATCATTTAGTTTGTTTTCATATAATTTCTCAAATATACATTAAAACAAATCAACAAGTCTTTGCGAAACTTTAGCTTAATATAAATATGGAAAATATCTAAATATTGCATCTCGAGATGGCTTTGCAAAGATTCCAGAAGTAAGTTAACCACACACTATACATGACTAAAGGAGGAATGTGCTTGTGCTTAGTCGCTCAATCATGTCTGACTCTTTGTGACCCCAATGAACTGGAGCCCACCAGGCTCCTCTGTCCATGGTGATTCTCCAGACAATACTGGAGTGGGTTGCCATGCCCTTCTCCAGGGGATCTTCCCAACCCAGGGATCGAAACCAGGTCTCCTGCATTGTAGGCAGATGCTTTACCGTCTGAGCCATCAGGGAAGCAAACAAGCAAGTCAAATAGTGAAGAAATAGTGATTAAATGATAAATTATGTTGCTCCATATGAACTAAAGTATTTACAAGTTAATTATTCTCTCCTACTATTGAGAAAAGTAGAGAAAGCTCTACTTTCTCTCTAGCCAAACTTTAGATTTTACTGAGATGGGATTAAATCTGATCCACAGTTATTGTGTTCTCTCTAAAGGACTAAATCTAAATCTAAGGGCTATCAGTCCAGGCTATACAATAGAGTATTTTGAAAGTTTTTTTTTTTTTTTTTTATAATATTCAGGTTTGGAAATTGAGCAGATCTATGAGATCATTCCTAGCTTCAATATATTTTGTTCAGGTGTGATTCTAATATAAAAGTGTAATTGAAGCCCATTGAACTAAACTAATCATATCAGTCTTTTCATGGTGAATGGTTCTGTATGCACCCTTCTAAATCAATCAATGGGATGAGATGTACTGTTCAGTATGTTGATACAAGAGTAAAGATCAGTGTGGATATCAGAACATTATCTAATAAGTCTGGGGGCACAAATGATCTTCCTCTTGAAAGTTTGGCATATCAATATGGTATATGAAATTGCTTCAGTAACTCAGAAGCCTAAGCTAGCACAATGAGTGATGAAAGCCCAAGAGAATCATAGAAATGTTGCTTTAGTCTTGATTATGCATCACTTGCATATCCAACTTTAATTGTTTGCATTTAAGCCAATAACCAAAATTTGTTGTCATTCTTAATTGAATTTGAGCTAAATATACTCTTGCATAAAATTTAAATTCCCTGAATGATATAAAAATAAAGCTTTTTAAATCTTGCCTTGCCATTTAATATTGCTTTAAATTATTTTTTAGTCTTAAGCACTATGCTCGTTCTTGATCTTAAACTTTATCATATTACTTCAAAAGGTCTGCTATGTTAATCTAGTCAGAAGAGAAAACTTTGGGAATATAGTAAGAAAAAAAAATATCACTTTGTTGTAGTTTTACAATATCTAACCAGGAACACAGAAAAATCCCCTTGACATGTTTTTCAAAATACAGGTCCTTATTTTTGGATACAGTATACTAAAATTTCACTGGGAATTCAAATTAGAGCTTTCATTTGTTAAAATTATAATTTATTTCTGTAATTACTGTTTTTTGCTGAAGATCATTTACCTTGAAATGAAAGTACAAAATGTCTAAGATAAAATGAGATAATCACCATGCATTGTGAATTGCAGTATATGGCAAAATCACCAGCTTCAAACATTCCTATGAGCAAAATAGAAATAATATAATTTAGAAACTAAACATTTTTTCAAGTATAAAATAGCAAAACAAAATTAAGAAAAGCATAACAAAATTACTTTAAAAAGGGAAACAAAAATTAAAGATTCAAATGTAGGAAACAGTATTAAAATAAGTATCCTACTAAATGAAACCAATCCATCCTAAAGGATGTTCATTGGAAGGGCTGATGTTGAAGCTGAAACTCCAATACTTTGGCCACCTCATGCGAAGAGCTGACTCATTTGAAAAGACCCTGATGCTGGGAGGGATTGGGGGCAGGAAGAGAAGGGGATGACAGAGGATGAGATGATTTGATGGCATCACTGACTCAATGGACATGAGTTTGGGTAAACTCTGGGAGTTGGTGGTGAAGAGGGTGGCCTGGCTGTGGTTCATGGGGTCGCAAAGAGTTGGACATGACTGGGTGAATGAACTGAACTAAACTGAACTAAATGAAAATTTTAAATGCTTAGTTAATCACAAAAGCATGAAAATCATTTTTAACACTTTAATTTGATGGCATCACTGACTCAATGGACATGAGTTTGGGTAAACTCTGGGAGTTGGTGGTGAAGAGGGTGGCCTGGCTGTGGTTCATGGGGTCGCAAAGAGTTGGACATGACTGGGTGAATGAACTGAACTAAACTGAACTAAATGAAAATTTTAAATGCTTAGTTAATCACAAAAGCATGAAAATCATTTTTAACACTTTTGGCAGAAATGGTGCTCCAGAAAATACCAAAGTAATGTTTTAGAAATTTCTGAGAGTATGAATAACATTTTGTTAATATTTTTATTTTAATATGTGTGTTATATCTACAAAAACAAAATGAAATAAAATATTGTGAGATAAAATGTCAACAGTTTTTTTACACTTGCCATTTCAATTTTTAAAAATAAAACACATATGTTGACTTGAATGTGCCCTGTACCATTTTTTTTTTAAACAAACATGCACAATATTATAGAAGAAATGAAGATGTTTAGTGGTACAGACCACTACAATAAGAAAAAAAAAAACTAAAAAATTTAAACATTTTATAATTAACTGTCATTCAATCTATAACTTCCAGGAAATAAAGTATTAAAACCACAATAAAGAATTTTTGTTTCATTAGCTATGGACATTTTAAGCCCCATGAAAATAAACTGATACAGTTTGTAAGCACTATAATATTAATAGAAGGTAACACTTCCATAGGACAACTCCTAAGACACAACACTAATAACGTGGAGCCATAAATCCTATGAACCATGGATATTCCAATCAAAAGGGTAACAACCAGGGTCTAAGATGTCATGAGGTTGTAATAGAGCTCAGCACTCCTATGAACCATATCCCTTTGTTTTATGGGGAACATGTATCAATACTTGCTTATGGGATTTATGAGCATATAAATAGAAAGACATTAAAGTAATACAGAATAATTGCAACAGTGACATCTTTAATATTAAGTTATCCAGAAATTTCCTCTAATCTACTTATACAAAATAATATATGCTGTATTATTACAAAATACAGTAATAGATAATAATACATATAATTCTTAGCTCTTAGGAATATTAGCTAAGCACATTTCTTTATGCCTGCTGTACATATATCACAATAGACCTGCCCCCAATCCTGTCTCTTATACACATCTAGATGTGTATAAGAGACAGATAAAGTACTTTTCACGATAGATTAAAAATTAACTAAATAGTGAGTTTCAGTCAGCATATGAGGTAAACTGTAATATGATACATACATGAGTTTTTCCTGACATCTAACCAGCTGTGCTCAAGATTTAAATATTTATCTTATTAATCACAAGTGTTAAACCTTCTTTTGGTCATAATCTACTTTGAAAAATGTTTACACTTTTGCTTATTGAAGGCAACAAATATATCAAACATTGCAAAATCAATCACCCCATTAAAATATATTTTGCTTTTATGAATGAATCACATATTTAACTACTAATTTTTTTAAGTTTTAAAAAGTAAACAGTATCTTTAAAATGTCAGTCCCTGATAAAGTTCATTTTGTAGTTGTTGGTCAGTCATGAAGTTGAGTCCGACTTTTTTGACCCCATAGACTGGAGCATACAAAGCTCCCCTGTCCTTCACTATCTCTTGGAGAGTGCTCAGATTCATGACCATTTGACTGGTAATGCTATCTAACCATTTCATCCTCTGCTGCCCTCTTTTCCTTTTGCCTTCAATCTTTCCCAGAATCTGGGATTTTTCCAAAGAGTCAGCTCTTTGCATCAGGTGGACAAAGTACTGGAGCTTCAGCTTCAGCAACACTCCTTCCAGTGAATATTCAGGGTTTATTTCGTTTAGAACTGATAGGCTTGATCTCCTTATAGTTTAAGGGACTCTCAAAAGTCTTCTCCAGCACCACTACTGGAAAAATCATAGCTTTGGCTTTATGAACTTTTTCGGCAAATTTCATTATATTTGACATGTAAAGAATGCACAAGAACTAGGTTAATATAGCACAGGAAGTGCATCTAGATAGACCAGCAGGTTTGGTGGCCCTGAAGTGGGTGTTGGCAAATTCAAACAATCGAAATAAAAGCTAAATCCTAGGGAAACTGTGGGAGAGAATGAAGCTGAAAGGGAGCTGTGACCACTCTGAGCCATGTTAAAGCGTTCGTATTATAAACATGGTCTCCTATAATGTTCTTTAACAGTTACTCATTCATTCATGCAAAAATTGCACAGAATATAAAATTTGATTAGTGTTGAAAAATTATTTATGTAATTTCCATGCAGCAAAAGAACAAAAGAATATCTACAAGTGAATGACATACCAATAATATGAGATTTAACAGAACTCGTGATGACATACAGTAAATCATATTTACAGTAAAACATGAAAAATCAAGCATGTGAAATGAGATATTTAATTTAAAAATAAATTATGAAAAATAAAAGAAATCCAAGTAAGTAAAAAAATAAAATGTAAAATGAAAGGAGAAGCAAACAACTGTTATCAATCAAAACCTGTTACACTGAAAAAGATGAGTAATAGAGAAATGCTACTGAGGAATGTCATCAAGGAAAGGGAAAAAGAATGTGCAACTTTGAATGCAAAAATAAGAGGTGCATGGGTACAGTTGGATTATTTTTTTTCATTGAAATATGGTAGCTTCTACTTCTGCTTTGTTGATTGTGCTATGCCTTTGACTGTGTGGATCACAACAAATTGTGGGAAATTCTTAAAGGGATGGGAATAACAGACCACCTTATGTGCCTCCTGAGATATCTATATACAAGTCAAGAAGCAAAAGTTAGAATGATACATGGAGCAAGAGACTGGTTCCAAATCAGGAAAGGAGTATGTCAAGGCTGTATATTATCACCCTGCTTATTTAACTTATATGAAGAATATATCATGTGACCTATGATGCATGGACCTAATAGAAGCAGATGATATTAACAAAAGTTAGCAAGAATACACAGCAGAACTATAAAAAAAATATTTTCATGACCCAGATAACTGATGATGTGATCAGTTATCTGGAATGTAAAGCCAGACATCCTAGAATGTAAAGTCAAGTGGGCCTTAGGAAGCATCACTACAAACAAAACAAGTGGAGGTGATGGAATTCCAGTTGAGATATTTCAAATCCTAAAAGATGATGCTGTAAAAGCACTGCACTCAATATGCCAGGAAATTTGGAAAATGCAGCAGTGGCTACAGGCCTGTAAAAGTTCTGTTTTCATTCCAATACCAAAGAAAGACAGTGCCAAAGAATATTCAAACTACCTCACAGTTGCACTCATCTCACATGCTAGCAAAGTAATGCTCAAAATTCTCCAAGACAGGGTTCAGCAGTATATGAACTGTTAATTTCCATATGTTCAAGCTGAATTTAGAAAAGGTAGAGGAAACAGAGATCAAATTGCCAACATCTGTTGGATCATCAAAAAAACAAGAGAGTTCTAGAAAAACATTTATTTCTGCTTTATTGACTATGCCAAAATTTTGACTCTGTGAGTCATAACAAACTATGGAAAATTCCTAAAGAGATGGGAATACCGACCTCCTTAACTGCCTCCTAAGAAATCTGTATGCAGGTCAACAAGCAAGAGTTAGAACTGGACATGGAACAATGGAGTGGTTCCAAACCCGGAAAGGACTACATCAAGGCTGTATATTATCACGCTGCTTATTTAACTTATATGCAGTCAGTTCAGTTCAGTTGCTGAGTTGTGTCCAACTCTTTGTGACCTCATGAATCGCAGCAGGCCAGGCCTCCCTGTCCATCACCAACTCCTGGAGTTCACTCAGACTCAAGTCTGTCAAGTCATTGATGCCATCCAGCCATCTATCCCCTGTTGTCCCCTTCTCCTCCTGCCCCCAATCCCTCCCAGCATCAGAGTCTTTTCCAATGAGTCAACTCTTCACATGAGATGGCCAAAGTATTGGAGTTTCAGCTTTAGCATCAGTCCTTCCAAAGAACACCCAAGACTGATCTCCTTTAGGGTGGATGGTTGGATCTCCTTGCAGTCCAAGGGACTCTCAAGAGTCTTCTCCAACACCACAGTTCAAAAGCATTAATTCTTCACCTCTCAGTTTTCTTCACAGTCCAACTACTACATCCATACATGCCCACTGGAAAAACCATAGCCTTAACTAGACGGACCTTTGTTGGCAACGTAGTATCTCTGCTTTTGAATATGCTATCTAGGTTGGTCATAGCTTTCCTTCCAAGGAGTAAGCATCTTTTAATTTCACGCCATGGCATGATGGCATGATGTATATGCAGAGTACATCATGCCAAATGCCAGTCTGGATGAAACACAGGCTGGAATCAAGCATAGGCTGGAATCAAGATTGCCAGGAAAAATATCAATAACCTCAGACATGCAGATGATACCACCTTTATGACAGAAGTGAAAAGGAACTGAAGAGCTACTTGATGAAGGTGAAAGAAGAGAGTGAAAAAGCTGGTTTAAAACTCAACATGAAAAAATGTAGAGCATGGCATCTGGTCCCATCAGTTCAGTTCAGTTCAGTCAGTCAGTCGTGTGCAACTCTTTGTGACCCCATGAATCGCAGCACACCAGGCCTCCCTGTCCATCACCAACTCCCGGAGTTCACTCAAACTCATGTCCATTGAGTCAGTGATGCCATCCAGCCATCTCATCCTATGTTGTCCCCTTTTCCTCCTGCCCCCAATCACCCCCAGCATCAGAGTCTTTTCCAATGATTCAACTCTTCACATGAGGTGGCCAAAGTACTGGAGCTTCAGCTTTAGCATCAGTCTATCCAAAGAAATTCCAGGGTTGATCTTCAAAATGGACTGGTTGGGTCTCCTTGCAGTCCAAGGGACTCTCAAGAGTCTTCTCCAACACCAAAGTTTAAAAGCATCAATTCTCAGCACTCAGCTTTCTTCACAGTCCAACTCTCACATCCGTACATGAAGACTGGAAAAACCATAGCCTTGACTAGATGGACCTTAGTCAGCAAAGTAATGTCTGCTTTTCAATATGCTATCTAGGTTGGTCATAACTTTTCTTCCAAGGAGTAAATGTCTTTTTATTTCATGGCTGCAGTCACCATCTGCAGTGATTTCATGTTCTTCGTTTACTGAATGTCGAACTTTAAGCCAACTTTTTCACTCTCCACTTTCACTTTCATCAGGAGGCTTTTTAGTTCCTCTTCACTCTCTGTCATAAGGGTGGTGTCATCTGCATATCTGAGGTTATTGATATTTCTCCTGGCAATCTTGATTCCAGCTTGTGCTTCTTCCAGCCCAGCGTTTCTCATGATTTACTTTACATATAAGTTAAATAAGCCGGGTGACAATATACAGCCTTGACGTACTCCTTTTAGCAAATAGATGGGTTAACAATGGAAACAGTTAGATACTTTATTTTCTTGGGCTCCAAAGTCACTGCAGATGGAATTGTAGTCACTGCACCCATGAAACTAAAAGATGCTTGCTCTCTGGAAGAAAAGTTATGACCAACCTACACAACATATTATAAAGCAGAGACATTACGTTACTGACAAAGGTCCATCTAGTCAAAGCTATGGTTTGTCCAGTAGTCTTATATGGATATGAAATCTGGACCATAAACAAAGCTGAGCACAAAAGAATTGATGCTTTTGAACTGTGGTGTTGGAGAAGACTCTTGAGAATCCCTTGGACTGCAAGGAAATCAATCCAGTCAATCCTAAATCAGTCCTGAATATTCATTGGAAGGACTGATGCTGAAACTCCAATACTTTGGCCACCTGATATGAAGAGCTAACTCATTGCAAAAGACCCTGATAATGAGAAAGATTGAAGGCAGGAGAAGGGGACAACAGAAGATGCGACGTATGGATGCCATCAGCGACTCAATGGACATGAGTTTGAGCAAGCTCTGGGAGTTGGTTATGGACAGGGAAGCCTGGTGTACTACAGTCCATGGGATCACAAAGATTTGGACATAGCTGCATCTGGTCCCATCGCTTCATGGGAAATAGATGGGGAAACAGTGGAAACAGTGTCAGACTTTATTTTTTTGGGGCTCCAAAATCACTGAAGATGGTGACTGCAGCCATGAAATTAAAAGACGCTTACTCCTTGGAAGAAAAGTTATGACCAACCTAGATTGCATATTCAGAAGCAGAGACATTACTTTGCCGACAAAGATCCATCTAGTCAAGGCTATGGTTTTTCCTGTGGTCATGTATGTATGTGAGAGTTGGACTGTGAAGAAGGCTGAGCGCCAAAGAATTGATGCCTTTGAACTGTGGTGTTGGAGAAGACTCTTGAGAGTCCCTTGAACTGCAAGGAGATCCAACCAGTCCATTCTGAAGGAGATCAACCCTGGGATTTCTTTGGAAGGAATGATGCTAAAGCTGAAACTCCAGTACTTTGGCCACCTCATGCAAAGAGTTGACTTATTGGAAAAGACTCTGATACTGGGAGGGATTGGGGGCAGGAGGAGAAGGGGACGACCAAGGATTAGATGGCTGGATGGCATCATTGACTCAATGGACATGAGTCTGAGTGAACTCCGGGAGATGGTGATGAACAGGGAGGCCTGGCGTGCTGTGATTCATGGGGTCGCAAAGAGTTGGACATGACTGAGTGACTAAACTGAACTGAACTGAGCCACTGAAATGAACTGAACTGAACATCTTCGTAACAATAAATGTAAAAACAATATTATACAGGCATACTGTATAAAAATATGTGAATGGCCTAGTAAAAAAGCAATTATATTTTTTCTTTTCCAAATATGTTAAAATTTGAGTTGCATTACCAATATTTTATGTGAGTATGGTTTCAGTGTGTCTGCCCTCTGATGCCCTCTTGCAACACCTACTGTCTTGCTTGGGTTTCTCTTACCTTGGACGTGGGGTATCTCCTCACGGCTGCTTCAGCAAAGCACAGCCACTGCTCCTTACCTTGGATGAGGGGTATCTCCTCACCACCACCCCTCCTGACCTTGAACGTGGAATAGCTCCTCTAGGTCCTCCTGCACCCGCACAGCCACCGCTCCTTGAGGAGCAACCTGGGGTTGCTCCTCCTAGCCACTGCCCCTGACCTCAGACTGGGGTAGCTCCTCTGGGCTTCTGCCCCTGACCTCAGACATGGGGCAGCTCCTTTCAGCTGCACTAAGTGTGCCGGTCGCAGCACCCATGCCAATCACACTAGGACCACAGCCTTGTTAAACTCAATGAAACTAAGCCACGTCCGTGAGGCCACACAAGACAGGCAGGTCATGATGGAGAGGTCTAACAGAATGTGGTCCACTGGAGAAAAGAATTGCAAACCATTTCAGTATTCTTGCCTTGAGAACTCCATAAACAGTATGAAAAGGCAAAATGATAGGATACTGAAAGAGGAACTCCCAGGTCAGTAGGTGCCCAATATGCTACTGGAGATCAGTGGAGAAATAACTCCAGAAAGAATAAAGGGATGGAGCCAAAACAAAAACAATACCCAGTTGTGGATGTGACTGGTGACAGAAGCAAGGTCCGAGGCTATAAAGAGTAATATTGAATAGGAACCTGGAATGTCAGGTCCATGAATCAAGGCAAATTAGAAGTGGTCAAAAAAGAGATGGCAAGACTGAACATTGACATTCTAGGAATCAGCGAACTAAAATGGACTGGAATGGGTGAATTCAACTCAGATGACCATTATATCTACTATTGCGGGCAGGAATGTCTCAGAAGAAATGGACTAGTCATCATGGTCAACAAGAGTCCAAAACGCAGTACTTGGATGCAATCTCAAAAATGGCAGCATGATCTCTGTTCATTTCCAAGGCAAACCATTCAATATCACAGTAATCCAAGTCTATGCCCCAACCAGCAACGCTGAAGAAGCTGAAGTTGAACAATTCTATGAAGACAAGTTAGAACTGGACATGGAACAACAAACTGGTTCCAAATAGGAAAAGGAGTACATCAAGGCTGTATATTGTCACCCTGCTTATTTAACTTATATGCAGAGTACATCATGAGAAACTCAGGGCTGGAAGAAGCACAAGCTGGAATTAAGATTGCTGGGAGAAATATCAATAACCTCAGATATGCAGATGACACCAGCCTTATGGCAGAAAGTGAAGAGGAACTCAAAAGCCTCTTGATGAAAGTGAAAGTGGAGAGTGAAAAAGTTGGCTTAAAGCTCAACATTCAGAAAATGAATATCATGGCATCTGGTCCCATCACTTCATGGGAAATAGATGGGGAAACAGTAGAAACAGACTATTTTGGGTGGCTCCAAAATCACTGCAGATGGTGACTGCAGCCATGAAATTGAAAGACGCTTACTCCTTGGAAGAAAAGTTATGTCCAACCTAGATAGCATATTGAAAAACAGAGACATTACTTTGCCAACAAAGTTCCGTCTAGTCAAGGCTATGTTTTTTCCTGTGGACATGTATGGATGCGAGAGTTGGACTGTGAAGAAAGCTGAGTGCCGAAGAATTAATGCTTTTAAACTGTGGTGTTGGAGAAGACTCTTGAGAGTCCCTTGGACTGCAAGGAGATCCAACCAGTCCATTCTGAAGGAGATCAGCCCTGGGATTTCTTTGGAAGGAATGATGCTAAAGCTGAAATTCCAGTACTTTGGCCACCTCATGAGAAGTGTTGACTCATTGGAAAAGACTCTGATGCTGGAAGGGATTGGGGGCAGGAGGAAAAGGGGATGACAGAGGATGAGATGGCTGGATGGCATCACTGACTTGATGGACGTGAGTCTGAGTGAAGTCCGGGAGATGGTGATGGACAGGGAGGCCTGGCGTGCTGTGATTCCTGGGGTTGCAAAGAGTCGGACATGACTGAGTGACTGAACTGAACTGAACAAATATTTTATGCATCTATTAATATAAGACAAGTATCTTAAATAAAATGCAATTCTTTATACTTGGCTATTTATTCAAATCATTGTTGTTCAAGGAAAGTTTTAAGCTTTTTGTTGACAACTTCGAGTTGCCAGCATTCTGATAGCTCTTATAAGATAATAATTTAAATAAAGGTAATTTTAATAGATATATAAGAAAATGTGGTTATATAAATTATTAGATTATTAATTTATTGTTTGAACTACTATTCATGATTATATAGCAAATGTTTACTTAGATGTGGGAAAATGTGAACATTACTTTTTCTCCAAAAAAAAAAAAAGAAAAGAATTAAACTATCGGCTTTTAAAATCATCAAATAAAATGGGAAATAGTGATCTTTAACTCATCCCTATAAGCCTGGAGGATATAAAATTTAACATAGTCCTTATGAAAGAGTAAAGTCTTGGTTTAGAGCACCTTGCCATTTAGATTATCTGCTGCTAAGTTGCTTCAGTCGTGTCCGGCTCTGTGCAACCCCATAGACGGCAGCCCACCAGGCTCCCCCGTCCCTGGGATTCTCCAGGCAAGTACACTGGAGTGGGTTGCCATTTCCTTCTCCAATGCAGGAAAGTGAAAAGTAAAAGTGAAGTCGCTCAGTCATGTCCGACTCCTAGTGACCCCATGGACTGCAGACTACCAGGCTCCTCCATCCATGGGTTTTTTCAGCCAAGAATATTGGAGTGGGTGCCATAGCCTTCTCCGTTAGATTATCTAAATGTATACAATTATCAATAGTCATAGTGGTATAAACAGTGAGGTACCAATGGTACAGTATACTACACATTGTTAAAATCAGAAAAATTTAATTAATATTTGCATTCATTTGCTAGAAATGCCATAGCAAAGTACTACAATGGCTTAAAAATCTCACACTTCTAGAGGCTAGAAGCTCATATCATGTATTAGCAGAGTTGGTTTCTACTGAGACTTCTCTCCTTAGCTTATAAATAGTCCTTTTCTTGCTCTATCTTCTTGTGATCTTTCCTCTATATGTGGCTGGATCCAAATTTTCTTTTTATAAGGGCTAAACTGAAAGATACCATTTTAACTTGATTTTCCCTTTTCAAGTGTCCGTTTCTAAATGCAGTCACATTCTGAGGTACAGAGTGTCAGGACTTCAACATAGGTAGTTTGGTGAAACACAACTCATACAGTGACAATATTTTAACATGAAGTAATTGCTATCAAATTTGTGCATGGGAAAAATTAACAGTAAAACTGCACAGAATTATACTGAATATATCAAACTCATTTTGAGTGATAAGAGAAAGGATTTAGTAATTATGTTAACATTTAAATTTTATGGCAAGTATGCATTTTATGCATAATTAAAATTATAACAAATTATAAATACAGCTGCTGAAAGTATTAAAAAGGAAAATGCACTAAATAAATTTAAAAAAATTATGACATAAATATAAGCAGAAATAAACTGCAAACTCTAAAAAAAACTATTAGCATCAAATAAAGGTTGTTCAAGAGCAAATTATTAAGAATTAAAATTGGTGGGACTTCCCTGGTAGTCCACTGGCTAAGACTCTGCACTCCCAATGCAGGAGGCTCAGGTTCAATCCCTGGTCAGAGAATTAGATCCCACACACTATGACTGTTTGCATGCTGCAATGAGGAGTTCATACGCCAAATAAAGATCCTACATGCATGCTGTAATGAAGGTTGAAGATCCCATGTGCCACAACCAAGACCTGGAACATCCAAATGAATGAATGAATAAATAAATATTTTTAAAATAATTAAAATTGGTAACTATTCAATATAAGCAGAAATATCAAATGGCCTATAACTATGAATAATGTGAGGATGAATTTACTTTATAAACAAGTAGGTGCCAGGAATGTCCATTTTTAAGTAACAATTCCAATTAAATTCCTTTTACAGTTCTTCTCCATTGAAAATAGAAATAAGTTTAATAGACTTACTAAATGCCCCAAAGACATCAGTGACCCAACCTTGGTACCTGTAAATATATTAATTTACATGGCATGAGTTTTTGCAGATGTAAATAGATTAAGGATTTTGAGATAAGGAGCTTATTTTGAATTTGCTGAATGGACCCCAAATAATCCAGAGTCTTTCTAAAAGGGATTACCCAGGGTCAAGGTGATTAAAAAACAAAGAGAAAAGGTGATGTAATGACAGAAATACAGACAGAACTGAAGATGCTACATTGCCTTTGTCTTTCAGTATGTTCAAAGGAATCACAAACCGTGAAACCAGGGCAACCTCTGAAAGTTGAAGGCTTCCCTGGTGACTCAGATGGTAAACAATCTTCCTGTAAAGTGGGAGACCTGGGTTCGATCCCTGGGTTTGAAGTTTCCATGGAAAAGGGAATGACAACCCACTCCAGTGTTCTTCCCTAGAAAATTCCATGAACAGAGGCAGCTGGTGGGTTATAGTCCTAAAGTCTAGGGGATCACAAACAGTCAGACATGACTGAATGACTAACACTTTTCTGGAACTTGGTAAGGTTAAGGAAACAAACCCTCCAGAATGAACTAATTCTTCTAACAGCTTTGTTTTGAACAGTGAGACTGATTTTGTATTTCTGACTTCCAGCACTATAATTTAGTAAATTTGTGCTGTTTTAAGATGCTAGGTTTGTGGCAATTTGTTATAGCTACAAGAGTAAATTATTGCACCTGGGAATTGGAGCAAACTTTCTGAAGGCCACATGGAAATGTGGGAGCCCTTCTCTGAGCTTAGAGACAACAGGGAAAGTCTCTTTTCTTATCAGTCATGGAATGATCTGAGTCCCTTTCTCAAAATATGAAAGCTAAAGGTTCTCTCTCCCATCATTCCTTGATTGAACAGAAAAATCCTTGAAATTGTTGTATTTCAATACTCAGAATTGAACTACCCTAGATAAACTGCAAGCCATTCTTTCTGAGGTTATGCTTCTGAGCTTGAGTGTGGTTACAAAACCTGGCTTTGTGCTGTCAGTCTGGATCTTGACAAACAGTCTCTGAGTATTTTGTATATTACCTTTTCCCCCTCATTATCAATACATTTGTTCAGTCTGTCTCCTCTAAGATACATAGTCTGCTTATGAATTAATGAATATGAACAATCCTAGCACAATCTCTTATTCACTTGGGCAAGAACATTAAAGCAAATAATAATAATAGTTTGAGTTAGCCTAAAGGAACAACTAAGACATACTCTTAATCCCAGAGATTCTGTTTTTGTTGTTGTCATTTATTTGTTTTTCACCATTCTTACAGCACTAGGGAAGCTTTCTTCCTTTCTCTTCTGCCAAGTTACATACCATAATTTTACAATATGATTGAAGTTTATGTATCAGTAATTATGAGCCTGAGAATGGATGAGCCTTAGCTCATTTATTATCAAGCAAAAGCAAATTTTATTTTCTTGGTCTCCAAAATCACTGTAGACAATGACTGCAGTCTTGAAATGAAAAGACACCTGTTCCTTAGAAGAAAAGCTATGACAAACCTAGACAGCCTATTAAAAAGCAGATATATCACTTTACTTACAAAGGTCCATATAGTCAAAGCTATGGTTTTTCCAGTAGTCATGTATGGATATGAGAGTGGACCATAAAGAAAGATGAGAATTGATGCTTTTGAACTGTGGTGTTGGAGAAGACTCTTGAGAGTCCTTTGGACTGCAAGGAGACCAAATCCTAAAAGAAATCAATCCTGAATATTCATTGGAAGGACTGATGCTGAAGCTCCAATACTTTGGCCACCTAATGAGAAGAGCTGACTCATTTCAAAAGACCCTGATGCTTGGAAAGACTGAGGGCAGGAGGATAAGGGGACAACAGAAGATGAGATGGTTGGATAGCATCACTGATTCAATGGGTATGAGTTTGAGCAAACTCCAGAAGATAGTTAAGGACAAGAAGGCCTGGCGTGCTTCAGTTCATGGAGTTTCAAAGAGTTGGACATGACTGAGCTACTGAACAACTCAAAAGGAAGATAGCCTTAACTTAATAAGCTTTGTCTATTTAGTTCCTAAGTTATTTAAGTAAAATGTAAATTAGTATGTTTCAAGACTTCAGTCTTACTTAGAGCATTCCATGGAAACAAATCTATAGGAAGAATATAACAGCTAGATATCTTCTCGTCCTGAATTCTTCACTCTTCATATTTACATGTTAAAGAGTCATGACCTGAACAATACCTGACACCCATAGTATCAGGAAAGTTTTAAATAAAATAAATTATCTTAGGTTTCAAACTGCAGCAGCTCCCTGCTCTTGTGATCTTATTTAGTTGTTGCCCCAGGATCCTACATAATATAATACATACCTTGAGTGGATTGAGGTGGACAGTGAATCAGTGAAGATTAATAAGTATCTAAGATTTAGAGTTTTTGGATTTTTCAAGTTTAAATCATGTAACCAAGCACAATATAGGCATTAACATTTCAATGATATTTAAGAAATTGAATTTATTGTATTTCAGTTGTTGCTTGTTTGATAAAACATTTCAGTATATTCTTTAAATAATAATTTGAAAATTTCTAATAAATCAATCTCAAATATATCACTTGTGAAATACTTTTTTGAGCATGGAAAATATGATTACAAGATGAATCAATTCTAATGAAATGAAAATATTTCCAGTAAAGTAGCTTGATTATTTCAAATATGATATATATTTGTCTACTTAATGAAGTCATCTATTTCTGCCATCTTTGCTATTATTCAACATTGTCTTATTAAGGCAAATGGATTAAGAGAGTAAAAATAAATATGAGATCATACATACCAATAGACAGAATATATAAGCATTATTTTTTTATACAGACCATTATTACTTATGCAAGAAAAAACACAAGAAATTGTAACAAATTCATTAAAATTACAAAGCAAGGGTTCTATTACATACCTACTGCAGCCATGAAATTAGAAGACGCTTACTTCTTGGAAGAAAAGTTATGACCAACCTAGATAGTGTTTTCAAAAGCAGAGACATTAGTTTGCCGACTAAGGTCCATCTAGTCAAGGTTATGGTTTTTCCTGTGGTCATCTATGGATGTGAGAGTTGGACTGTGAAGAAAGCTGAGCACCAAAGAATTGATGCTTTTGAACTGTGGTGTTGGAGAAGGCTCTCGAGAGTCCCTTGGACTGCAAGGAGATCCAACCAGTCCATTCTGAAGGAGATCAACCCTGGGATTTCTTTGAAAGGAATGATGCTAAAGCTGAAACTCCAGCACTTTGGCCACCTCATGAGAAGAGTTGACTCATTGGAAAAGACTCTGATGCTGGGAGGGATTGGAGGCAGGAGGAGAAGGGGACAACCGAGGATGAGATAGCTGGATAGGATCATGGACTCGATGGACGTGAGTCTGAGTGAACTCCGAGAGATGGTGATGGACAGGGAGGCCTGGCATGCTGCGATTCATGGGGTCACAGAGTCAGACACGACTGAGCGACTGAACTGAACTGAACTGAAATAGATGTAATATCCATACATCTATTACATATCCATTAAAACTGCAAAGCTTGCAATTATGCTAAATGGAGAAAATGATCAGTTCTTCACATCTCTTTGTGTCTTTTACAACGTGACTTCACAGCTCCTCCTATGTGTAGCTTGGGTGTATTTATTTGACTCTTCGGTGATGACTTTGTCAGATAGACAAGATTTGATCAATGACCTGAGAGTAAATGTGATACATACAGAGACTTTAAAAGCATTCGCACACTTGAGTAGTTCTCTCTTTCTGTTCAGAGATTCTCATGTAACTCTTGGTAAAGAATTCACCTGCCAGTGAAGGAGAAGTGGATCTGATCTCTAGGTCAGGAAAATCCTCTGGAGAAGGAAACAGCAACACACCCCAGTATTCTTGGTTGGAAAATACCATGGACACAAGAGCCTGGTAGGCTACAGCCCATGGAGTTGCAAAAGTCAGACATAGCTGAGTGACTAAACAATAACTCTTTCTGTTATTGGACTAACCTGGACAGCTAGGAGGGGTACATAGCCAAACTAGCTCCATCACCCCAACACATATCAAACCAACAAACAGAAATATAAGTAAGGTCATCTTAAAAAATCAGCCCCATCAACTGAACTTCGAGGCCAGACAAGTTGAACTATACCACCATGTTTTGTCGTTGGTGTTCTGGTTTTTGACCATTTTAAGTAGGGTGGCAGTGATAACTTCCCAGGTGACATTAGTGGTAAAGAACCTGCCTGCCAAAGCAGCAGATATAAGAGATGTAGGTTCAATCCCGGGGCTGGAAGATTCCTGGAGAAGGAAATGGCAACCCACTCCAGTATTCTTGTCTGCAGAAGCCCATGGACTGAGGAGCATGGCAGGCCACAGTCCACAGGGTCACAGTTAGACACAACTGAAATGACTTAGAACACACAGTAGTATGTCATTAATTTGCATTCCCTTAATCATATGTGATGTGGAACATGGTTCATATGCATTTTTGTCACTTGTATGTCTTTTTGATGAAATGTCTTTTCTATACATTTCTTTTGACCATCCCACAAATTGATGTTTTCATTATTTAGCTCAAAACTTATTTAGCCTCTTTCTCAAAATTGTGTATTTGGCTTATGTTACTTAGAAGTGTGTTGTTTAGTATCCAATTATTTAAGAATTTTCCAATTTTCCTTCTGTTATTGATTTGTAGCTTAATTTCATTATGATCTGGAAGCTTATGTAATTCCCACGTTTTTAAAATTTGTTAAGGTATATTTTGTGATCTACCTTGGTGAATCTTTTATGTGAGCCTGAGAAAATGTGACCAAAGAGTGACAAATTTCAATTCACTAGAGTTTACCCTCTTAACTGAAGCAGAAAAAAAAAAATGCACAATAAGTATACTCCACTAAAATAATTTGCTACTATTCTCAGATGCAAATTTTTGATGGTCAGATGAAAGGATAGTTCAGTCAGATATATAAATGGCAATTTCCTTGATTCCCAGAAATCCTACTGCAAGGTTGATTTAAAGATGTATATAGGATTCTGCCATCAATAGTTAGAGGATGTCCATGTGGTAAAATACTGTTGCCACCAAAGATTTTCACATTCCAACTTCACAACTTGTAAATAGATTACATGGTGTGACAAAGACTTTGTAGATATGATAAAATTAAGATCTTGAAATGTGGAGATTATTCTTGATTATTGGGTGAACTCAGTAAATAAGGAACAGAGTCAGGAGAGTCACCATTTGGGAAGGACATGGTATGACAAGAGCAGAGGTCAAAGAGTCTGAGACAGATTTAAAGAGTCTAGCAAGGCTGCTGGACTTGGAGATGGAAAAAAGTTTGAATGGGTCAGAGAATTCAGGCAACATCTAGACAATGGAGAAGGAAAAGAAATGGATCCTTACCCAAAGCATCCAGCCTCTCCAACAAATTGATACTAGCTCAGTAATATAGTTTTTATACTTATGATTTCCAAAACTGTGTGATGTTATGATGCACAAAAGTCATAGAACAAGTATTTCAAGGAAATTGCACATAAAATAAGTAACTAACTTGAAATCAATGATGAAAAAGGATAAATAAATATTCTTTTGGAAATTTGAAGGCAGTCTACTGAATAATACATGGATCAAAGGAGAAGTCAACATTGATATGTAAAATAATTAAAACAGTATATAGTGGAAATCAGTAGAAGGACATACACATGCTTACATTATATATTGACAAAATAAGAAAGCTTGAAATATAGTGAACTGTCTTCAAATTCAGAACTCAGAGAAATATAAAAAATTTTAGATAAAATTAAGTTGATGAAATGCTGAAGAAAAAATACATAAAAAACTAATGAAACAAGAAAGAAAAATACAGTAGTAAGGGATTTGTTTCCATATCAGCAAGAAGCTCTGTGCAAATAGTTGGTAGGTAGTCAGAAGGCAAGTGAGAAAGAAAAAATAAAATATACATAAAATTTATTTTTTCCACTTAGACATTATTTTTCCTGTGCCATTGTCTCTTCTCCTTTTCCTTTATCTAGTTCATATGCATGGTCCTCAATTTAGGAAGATTAAAGTGGCAACCCACTCCAGTGTTCTTGCCTGGAGAATCCCATGGACAGAGGAGCCTGGGAGGCTACTATGGGGTCGCATGAGTCGGATGCGATTGAAGCAACTTAGTATGCACAATATAAACCTATGAACATTGCACAATACCTCTTTTTTCTAAGTTAAAGTAATAAATATTAGACATTATAAAGCTTATGTTAAATAAGAAGTAAATATCTGCTTTAAACATTTATTTTCTTTAAAGCTTACCACTTTGTTTTGTATATGATATAGGATTAAAAGAAAACTTCTAAATACAAAATTTGATGTAATTCTATAATATATTGCTTTCACTAAAATTGTGATTATTGATACATTTTCATACTTCAAATTTTCTTTCTAATTTTGAAATATATTTGACCACCAGAATAATTTATCTCCTTGCTTTGTAAAAATTAAACATATTCCTTATAGTCATACTTATATAGTTATTTTAAAATTAATATCTCATTTAATAAAAAATAAATTCTTACATAATTCTCAAGAAATTACACATTATTTCTGAATCTATCCATACAAAAATTAACTCTGCAATTTGTTCATATCACATTATATGAGGCAAATAAGACGTTTACTTAAAAGTAGAGAGAAAGGGACAAAGAAGGAAAGAGAAACAGACTGGGAGAGAAAGTAGTGAAATGTCTCTTTCCTCATCTCAGTTGACTCCACATCAACATTTCCCAAACATTTTTAAAGCCCATATACCTAACCTTTCTCTTTTTTGCTCATTAAGAAAATGGTAAGATTTCTATTTTTCTCTTCCATCACTTATAAAAATGATTAATAAAGTTTCCTGGTTTACATTATTCACTTTTAGTAATTTAACTCATTCTAAGATAAACTGCTCAGGGTGCAACTATACAATCTCTATTTTTTTAGCCCTATCTATTTTTCAACAGACAATTGACTAGCAACTTTAAATGGACTGTGGATTTGTCATCCACCAATAACCACCATCCATTCATTTCAAATAACCGAACCATCTCTTTGAATTGCGTTTCTTCTACAGAGATGGGATTTTTCAACACACTAGAAAGATTACACAAGTTGTATCAAAGAGAAACAATTCATCTGTGACAAACCGAGATCCATAACAGAGTTAAGACTCACACTACCTGCCTCTAATCCAATAAGAAGAGTTGGGCTTATCCTTCATGAATGGGAACAAAGAAAATAACTGACCCATGAAATGAGAAATGTAACTGAATAACTTCTGGATGTGAAAGGAGAAAATCTGTTGACCGAGTATCACACAACTTTAAGGCACATAATCATAAAGTTCATGAAGATGGTGGGACATCCAAAATTCCTGAATCTGTCAGAAAAGTGTAGCATAATTTTATTTAAGGTGAATATAATTAAAATATCACCAAGCTTCTGAAATAAATAACATCTTTTACTAATTTTAAAAAACTTTCATACACACATGTATGTATCTACTAACTTTCTCTATATATAGTATATCTGAGCAAATGTATATGGCTGTGTAGCATTATGAATATGAAAAAAATCATCGTGCTGTGTTTTAAAACTCTAAATTTGCAGTTATACTTGTCTGAATTAAAATTATATCTCTAAATATATCACTTATACTGTAAAGATATCTGATAGTTTCAAAGTAGCCAGATATACCTTATAAATTTTTTTTTAATTTTCATAAAAGTTTTATGCAGTAGAAACCATTTTATCCACATTTTACAGCTGAGGAAACTGAGGAAAAAGGGTTGAAATAACTGTGGCAGCATCGCTGAGCTGGTAAACTATGGAAAGTATTTTCAAACCCTGGAAATCTGAGTTAACATCACAAGGATTTAACTATTGTGATATATCACTTTAGTTTGACTACATCAATTATTGAGTTAAGATGAAAAGTTAAATATTTTTAATCTGCACTTTTATTGATGAAAAAAGTCCAGTTTATATGATATTCCTAGAAAAATATATTACACCAGCAAATTCTCAGTAATTGTTAAGGTAAAACAAATCAAAATGAATGATAGGATAAATAATAATTTAAAATAAAAAAATCAATCCTATTTCAATACCTTTGATGATTGTTGAAGTCATGAATCCAAGTAACATTTCAATTAGTTTCTGGACAGCTGTGAAATTTAGAATGCCAATGCTTACTTTGAAATAAATCTGGCTCCTATAATCAGGGATTCCCTGGTCGCTCAATGGTAAAGATTCTGCCTGCCAGTGCAGGAGACACAGGAGACGTAGGCTTCATCCCTAGGTTGAGATCAACCCTGGAAGAGGACATGGCAACCCACTCCAGTATTCTTGCCTGGGAAATCCCATAGGCAAAGAAACTTAGTGGGCTACAGTCCATGGGGTCGTAAAGAGCTGGACACTACTAAGCATGCACTGAGCTGAGCATTAAGTTCAGTTCAATTGCTCAGTCGTGTCCGACTCTGCGACTGCATGAATCGCAGCCCGCCACGCCTCCCTGTCCATCACCATCTCCCGGAGTTCACTCAGACTCACGTCCATCGAGTCAGGGATACCATCCAGCCATCCCATCCTCTGTCGTCCCCTTCTCCTCCTGCCCCTAATCCCTCCCAGCATCAGAGTCTTTTCCAATGAGTCAACTCTTTGCATGAGGTGGCCAAAGTACTGGAGTTTCAGCTTTAGCATCATTCCCTCCAAAGAAATCCCAGGGCTGATCTCCTTCAGAATGGACTGGTTGGATCTCCTTGCAGTTCAAGAGACTCTGAAGAGCTGAGCATAATTCTATCTAATTTTTATGCAAAGTTTCTCTAAAATTTGAAGTACCTTAAGTTTTCATTTCCAATCTGAATTTGTGTAGATGCCTCGTTTTACTCTTATGAGTATTATAAAATATTTTTACAGTGTGCATTTACTTTAAAAGTATCTTTCATCAAAAGATACTAATTTTATGCATGTAGTCATGTATCAATATAATTATCAAATCTGATTGCATCTTGTATGTAATGTTTAATTATATGATATATTGAGAAATTTCACATTAAGAAATAGATATTTCTGGCAGCAAGAAATCCCAAGTACTGTTGTAGTTCTTAGCCTATCCCCAAAATAACCACCATTTCACTCCTGACACCATAGGTTAGTTTTCCTTTCAGTTAATTTGTAAACTTTATGTATCTTTGTGTCTCTGTGTAAACATATAGTGATATACATAGGCATTTTACGTCTGATTTCAACAGCTAAATATTATTTTATGAATCAGCTATGCTGTTTAGTTGTCATTACTAATTTTTCACTGCTATATGGAATTCTGTTTCATAAACACTCCATCATTTTTTACCATTTTGTTGTTTGTGGGCATTTGAGTTGTTTTTGAATTCTGGGTAATAAGAATGATTCTGTGAATGTTTTGGTCATTTGTTTTGCTGAATATATGAAGACATGGTTTAAACTATTTCTCTTGATGTACGTGTATATATGTATACACACACACACACACACACATATATGTTTAATTTCTGATTTGCAGTGCTGTGTATGTTCAGCTAATAGTAAGTACTGACAAAAAGATTTCTGCACTGGTTATAAAAATGCATACTCTGAATAGCAGAGTATTAGATGTATAGCTATTATTCATTCTCACCAGCACTTAATATTATTGTCTTACTTTTATTAATGGAGCAGTTACCACATAGATAGCTTATCTTTCTCAAAAAACTAATGAAGTTCAGTTCTTTTTCGTGTGTCTATTGATCATTCTGAAAGACCCTTCTCTAAACTATCAATTTAAGACTTTCGAAAAAAAATTTCAAGGGTTTCTGTATTTTGTTACTTGATTTGTAAAATTCTTTGTATATTGTGTGTCAATGCTTTATCAAATGTATGTGTAGTCATCTTTTTATGGTGTCATTTAATGCAAAGCAATTCTATTCTTTTTATTGTATATATTTGCTCTAGACAGAGAAGCCTGGTGGTCTACAGTCTATGGGATCGCAAGTGTCTAACACTGCTTACCAACTATAGAGAAGCCTGGTGGCTAAGACATAAGGCATTTGTCAGCAATGCAGGAGACCTGGGTTCCATCCCTGGGTAAGGAAAATCTCTCCCTCTCTCTTTTGGGTTTCCCTTGTAGCTCAGATGGCAAAGAATCTGCCTGCAATGTGGGAGACCTGAGTTCCATCCCTGGGTCAGGAAGATCCCCTGGAGGAGGGCATGGCAATCCATTGCAGTATTCTTGCCTGGAGAATCCCCATGGACATAGGAGCCTGGCGGGCTATAATCCATGGGGTCACAGAGGGTCTGACAAGACTGAGCAACTAAGAACAGTGACTAAAACCACCACCACACCAAGCTGTGGTGATTTGATATACACAAACATTGTAACATTGTGAAATTATCAACACAATCAATTTTAATTAGCATGTAATCACCTATATACATTATATAATGCGAACTTCTTCTAATGCATATTGAGACATTTGTGTCCTATTAAAAATATTTGCTTCAGTTCAGTTCAGTTCAGTCACTCAGTCGTGTCTGACTCTTTGAGACCCCATGAACTGCAGCATGCCAGGCCTCCCTGTCCATCACCAACTCCCGGAGTTCACCCAAACTCAAGTCCATCGAGTCTGTGATGCCATCCAGCCATCTCATCCTCTGTCGTCCCCTTCTTCTCCTGCCTAATCTCTCCCAGCATCAGAGTCTTTTCAAATGAGTCAACTATTTGCTTACTTCACTTTAATTTATTAAAGGCAATATTCATGTTCCCATGCAGCTGCAAAATATTATTATACTTTATATGATTTTAATAATAGCAATTTGTCACTGATAAAAAAATAGTTCACTAAAAAAAATTCATTCATTCAAAATGAATCTTTTCCCACTTACTAATTCCCAAACACACACTATCTTTAAAAAGTCTAAGTGATTGCTCTGGTGGTTCTGTCGTTAAGACTCTGCTCGCACTGCAGGGGCATAGGTTCCATCCTTAGAGGAGAAATGAAATTCCATAGGCTATGTGACACTGACAAAACAAAGTTTAAAAAAATATTTCTTTTTCTTTTTAGATATAATATTTCAAATTTGCTAACTTTAAGTTTTATTAATATTAATTAATATTTAGTGAGAAACACATGCTGTTAGTTATGGCCTGCCTGTTGATGGCCACTCTCTTGCTAGTATTATCTTCTATCTTTAAATTTATATTTTTAGAATGCATCATTTTTGAAGAGTGATGAATAATCAGAGATACAGAATAGCACTCAATTAAATCTTCTACATTTTCACATTTCAACTTTTTAAGTTTCTTGCAACTGACAGTCACTATCACTTCCCAACAGTAACTATTATTAAACCATTTGTTATACATTAGTTTAAAATGAATGATTAAAATGGAAAATACTAAATATGCTCTGATGTTGATCAAATAAATATTATTCTATTTCTTTGAGGTATCACTTTATGATGAGTAATTACAAGGTATAACAAAGAAAAGAAGTGAAAGAAGAGAGTAACTGTATTCATATTGCAGGCTTATGTAACTAGTTTTCAAATATTAAAAATGAGCAAGGGTACTCATTTTAGTAGAGCAAACCTTGACAGGGAAGCAGAATGCAGGATTTATGGGAATATTGACAATGTTTACCTAATTTAAAGGCATACTAATTAAATACAAGCATTTGTAATAAACCACTGGGCAAAATTAAGATTCTACGGCTGAAAATGTGCAAAGATTTGGGAAGAGGAAAGGTTAGGAATTTTAACAGAACACATTATAAAACTTATCTCTACAACACTTATAACATGACCCTTCCAACTTTCAAGTTAGATAGAGTACTCTATAAATGAAACAAATGTTATGGAAAAAAAGTAGTGATTTTTATATGGTGCATGTTGATAATTTGCTTTCTGATAAAACTTAGAATACTCATTTTTTTTAATAGAAAATGTGAATTGATCTCTATGAAGTATTTTGTGCAATAGAGTCAATAGTAAAATAAACTCAACCCATCCCTGCCCTAAGGAAACTCAGAGTAGTGAGAAATGTAGTAAACCAAAAAATAAGCCTGTAATTAAATGTAGATTTGCATCTATGATAGGTGCTATAATGAAAATATATGCAAGGGTATAAAAGGTATATAAGTGATTTAGAAGAGGTAGAGGTTTTCTGTTATAGAAATCATAAATTTGTCTTTGAAGAAAGTTAATAGATATCAGAGTGTGTTAAAGAGAACCTGCCCAGTAGGGTCATGTAAGCTGGAAGTGGACTTTCAAGGTGTCAGTTCAATAAGGACTGGCCCAGAAAGAGAATAAAGAAAGGGAATATTCCTAGTAGGTAAAACACTAAAGATTTTTTAAAATTGCTCCCTTTTAAATCAAGGATAAATGGTTTGAATATAGGATAAAATGGTAATATTTTGGCAGTAATTTACATAAGTTTTCAGAATTTGCAATAATTTACAGAATAATTGCCTTCTTCACTTTATTACAGGCAATATTCATGCTTCAATGCAACTGTTTATATGATTTTAATAGTAGAAAGAAATAGTCTGGGATTAAATAAAAACATGAAAGTGGGTTTAAGAAGTCGAATGTGGATGGTCTTTCTGAAAGCTTCAGTAGTGCATGTTGGTCCCCCATGATCACTGTGTTGAAGGCAAGGCCATAGTCTGCATGCATTCCTGTTAGGCTATAAGCCAAGGATGCTATTTCTCTCCCTACCAGGAAGGGGTACAGTAGTGGGTTTGACCAGTTGCCGTATTATTCACATGCTTAAGCAGAACAATGGAGAAGGAAATGGCAACACACTCCAGTATTCTTGCCAAGAGAATCCCAGGGATGGGGTAGCCTGGTGGGCTGCCGTCAGTGGGGTCGCACAGAGTCGGACACGACTGAAGCGACTTAGCAGCAGCAGCAGCAGCAAGCAGAACAAAGGAGTATACATTGAGTCTGAAGAAGAAAAAGATATTTCCACACCAGGTGATAAACCCAGGATGAGCTGTGAGGGCTTTAGGTCTATGTAGGGAAGTGTTACAATCTAAAGCCCCCTTCTTATGTGCCTGAGTAGGGGTAGATAGACTGAATATGAGACTGCCTATTCCATCACCCGTGTAAATGCTTTCCAAAGTTCCTACTTTAGGAAAGATTCTTAATAATCTGTCCTATGGATATCAATTGACTTATTTTATGACTCAAAGATTTGATCAATAGGCCATGGGGCAGTGTGAAAATAATTGCTGAAAGACTGATACTATATTACTAAATATCATGTATTACCCTCCATAAAGTCTGGCCTGGTCATGTTAGACCTTTAGAATTGCCTATTCTGAAGGCCTAATATGGAACCCACTCTAAGATACCACCACCTGAAGGGGCTAATCACTTCCTTTATAGCAGGTTGATGACATTGTTTAGTTTCTATCATCAAAGCAAGAGATGAAAGGATGAACAATGACCTATTCTTCTGAACAGCATACTTATTTTCCTGAGTTGCTACTTACAGTCTCACCATCTGTGGTATTTCACACATGAACAAAACTCGGAAGTCATAACGAAAATATAAAGTAGCATGTCAGTTCCCATGGGTTCAGTGGTTACTATTTTAAGTTATACAACAGAGGCACATGGATCTATAGAATGGAAAATGGTCTCTTAAAGATCTTCATCAGTAATAATGTCAACCTGGGGAAAGCACACTATGAAACTGGTGTGCTATCATAAAGGACATTTTATATACTCTAAATCAAAATATTCCATTCTTTTCATTACCAAAGTAAACTTAATAATCTACTCAAGAATTTTGAGATTTTTCTCATGAATGTCAGCCCTGCTGATTTAGTATTTTTTAACACTAAAAGTGGGCTCTATCCATCAGCTGTACCAGAAATCGCTACTTGCTCTTGCTATTCTTATTGCTTATATTTTACTGGTAAAATCCTCATGCCAAGAGGAAATGATTCAAAAATAGGACATAAAAAATATTCCTCTCTGCCTCTAGAAACTTCACTATATATACTCCAATAAAAGTAAGTGAAAGGAGTCCATAATAGGAGTCTCTTTTGCATACAAAAGGCGTCAAGGTATCATGATGTTCCTCAGAAAGTTTTGACACTCAGTGACATAAAATAATCAAAATATAACTCCATGAAAATACAAAGTGCTAGCCAAAAATGTTTATAGGCTAGTAAATCTAGAAGTCTTATTAATCTAACAATAATTCTTTTATATAAAAACAAATTAGTGGTGTGAAAAGTTATAGCCAGATCCACTGTACAGAAACATTGGATAACCCTATTGATATAACAGTGAATATTGTGGGCAATGGGTAGATGAACTACAATCAGTGCAGTTCAGAGGGTCAGTTGTGTCCGACTCTTTGTGACCCCATGGACTGCAGCACGCTGGGCCTCTCTGTCCATCACCAAATCCCAGAGTTTACTCAAACTCATGTACATTCAGTCAGTGATGCCATCCAACCATCTCATCCTCTGTCATCCCCTTCTCCTCCTGCCTTCAATCTTTCCCAACGTCAGGGGTTTTCAAGCGAGTTAGTTCTTCTCATCAGGTGGCCAAAGTATTGAAATTTCAGCTTCAACATCAGTCCTTCCAATGAACATTCAGGACTGATTTCCTTTAGGATGGACTGATTGGTTCCCCTTGCAGTCCAAGGGAATCTCAAGAGTCTTTTCCAATACCACAGTTCAAAAGTATCAATTGTTCAGCATTCAGTTTTCTTTTAATCCAACTCTCACATCCATACATGACTACTGGAAAAACCATAGCCTTGACTAGACAGACCTTTGTTGGCAAAGTAATGTCTCTGTTTTAATATGCTGTCTAGGTTGGTCATAGATTTTCTTCCAAGGAGTAAGTGTCTTTGAATTTCATGGCTGCAGTCACTATCTTCAGTGATTTTGGAGCCCCCCAAAATAAAGTCTGCCACTGTTTCCCCATCTATTTGCCAAGAAGTAATGGGACCAGACGCCATGGTCTTAGTTTTCTGAATGTTGAACTTTAAGCCAACTAATTAACTCTCCTCTTTCACTTTCATCAAGAGATTCATTAGTTTTTCTTCACTTTCTGCTATAAGGGTGGTGTCTTCTGCGTATCTGAGGTTATTGATATTTCTCCCAGCAATTATGATTCTTTTGTTGACTATGACAGATACTCCATTTCTTCTAAGCGATTCTTGCCCACAGTAATAGATCTTATGATCATCTGAGTTAATTCACCCATCCCAGTCCATTTTAGTTCTCTGGAGCAGTGACTCCCCAGCACTGAAGCGGCTGTGGGGAGATACCCTATGGCTAAGTTTGGAGCTGTGACTGTGCTTCACTGCAGTGGCCATGAGGAGATACCACATGTCCAAGGTCAGAGAAACCCCCAGCGAGTTGGTAGGCACTGAAGCAGTGGTTGAGCAGCGCTGGAGTGACTGTGAGGAGATACTCGATGACCAAGGGCAAAGGAGAAGCCTCAGCAAGAGGATAAGAAGGGCAAAGTTGCATTAGAATGAAATCCCATTCTCGCCAGAGATGCTCAGAGGGTTCAAGCAAACCTTGCATGCACCAGGACACAGGAACCCCACAGAGACTGAGACAGAACTCTGTTTGAGCATCTCCTATGGGTCAGCAGTGGACTGCTATAGGGACAGGGACTCTGGGTGCAGCAGACTTGGGTATGGCATAAGCCCTCTTGGAGGAGGTCGCTATTAACCCCAACACAGAGCCACCAGATCTTACACAGGACTGGGAAATAGACTTTTGGAGGGCACAAAAAGAACATTGTGTGCACCAGGACCCAGGAGAAAGGAGCAGTGACCCCACAAAAGACTGATACAGACTTGCCCAGGAGTGTCCAGAAGTCTCCAGCAGAGGTGGGGGTCGGTGGTGGACTGCTACAGGGCTGGGGTCAGTGAAAGTAGCAGTACATGAATGGGATCTTTTGAAGGAGGTCCCCATTATCTTCTTTACCTCCCCCATAGTTTGGCCCCAGGTAAATAACAATGAGAGAACACAGCTCCACTCATCAATAGAAAATTGTATTAAAGATTTGCTGAGCATGGCCCTACCCATTAGAACAAGACCCATTTTCCCCCTCAGTCAGTCTCTCCCATCAGGAAGCTTCCATAAGCCTCTTATCCTTCTCCATCAGAGGGCACACAGACTGAAAACCACAGTCACAGAAAACTAACCAATCTCATGACATGGACCACAGCCTTATCTAACTCAATGAAACTATGAGCCATGCCATGTAGGGCCACCCAAGATGGATGGGTCATGGTAGAGACTTATGACAAAATGTGGTCCACTGGAGAAGGGAATGGCAAACTACTTCAAGATTCTTGCCTCAAGAACCCCATGAACAGTATGAAGAGGCAAAAAGATAGGACACTGAAAGATTAACTCCCCAGATTGGGAGGTGCCCAATATGCTACTAGAGATCAGTGGAGAAATAACTCCAGAAGGAATGAAGAGATGGAGCCAAAGCAAAAACAACACCCAGTTGTGGATGTGACTGGTGATAGAAGCAAGGTCCGATGCTGTAAACAGCAGTATTGCATAGAGCAATATTGCATAGGAACGTGGGGTGTTAGGTCCATGAATCGAGGCAAATTGTAAGTGGTCAAATAGGAGATGGCAAGAGTGAATTACAATAAATATCGCAAATTTCCACACTTGTTTAAACAATGCAATTTAAGTGTTACATGTAATACAGTGCATTGAAAAATTGTGAATCCAGAAAGTATGTGTGGGTGAATAAATTTTGGAAGACTCTTTATCAGTGATAAACCACATCCTCAATCAGCCCCATTGCAGCTTTATGGATGTCAATTGTTCCCCAGTTGACACATTTCCAAACTTTTTCTGGACTTCTGGAGATAAATTTTGTGTGATGGGCAATCTTGCTGCAGTTCCAAATGATGATATGAGAGATGGAATCTCCAGCCAAAGGAGGAAAAGTTTCTATAGTGGGTGATTAAGAAATGACAATGACAATGAATGAGAGGAGAGAGAATATGCTTGGGTAGGTTCTTTGCAAAGTGTGTCATGAAGATGTTCATGTCAATACACTGTCCTGTCTATGGTACAGGACATTAGGGCCCAGTGTGTTTCTGACAGCAGCAAAGGGAAGGCCACACTGCTCTGTAAATAAAATCCACAAGAGCATAGTAGACAATGAAGCTCATGCTTAATGACATAAAGTGTTAAGACTGTTTCAGGATAGTGCAAATTTGATTTTTCTTCCTCATTCTTCATTGTTAGCATATAGGAATGTAAGAAATTTCTAAGTATTAATTTTATATCCTTCAACCTTAGCAAGGTTGATGAACTCTTTTAGTTTTATGGTAGCATCTTAAGGATTTTCTATGTACGGTATCAATGTCATCTGCAAGAAGTGATAATTTTACTCCTTTTTTCCAATTTGGATTCCTTTTATTTCTTTTTCTTCTCTGATGGCCATAGCAAGGACTTCCAAAACTATATTGACTAAAAGTAGTGAGGTGTACTTCTTTGTTTGTTCCTGATCTTAGAGGAAATCCTTTCAGCTTTTCACCACTGAGATTGATGTTAGCTGTAGGTTTGTCATATATGACCTTTATTATGTTGAGGCAGTTTCTCTCTATGCCCACTTCCTAAATTGCTGGAGCTTCTAATACTTAGATGATGTGAATTTACACTGATGCAGAAGAATGGGTAGACATCTCTGAGGAGGAGTTAGAATGACTTAATTTAAAATCATGTAGTACAGTTTATATATAAATGTAGGGAAAGTAAAGGAGAGACATTCTGAATTCACTGTGTTTAGTTATAGATAAAGTTCCTTAAGCTTCATATTTGATTCTCTCTTCCAGTTTCTCTTTTTCAACACTATTTCATGATGTTATGAAAAACTTATGCTTTTGGCATTTTCATTTTGTAATTTTAACTTATTATATACAAACAACTACGTGCTAAGTCGCCTCAGTCGTGTCCTACTCTTTGTGACCCCATGGACTGTAGCCCACCAGGCTCTTCTGTCCATGGGATTCTCCAGGCAAGAATACTGAAGTGGGTTGTCATTTCCTTCTCCAGAGGATCTTTCTGATTCCAGGATTGAACTTGTGTCTCTTAAGTCTCCTGCATTGACAGGAGGGTTCTTTACCACTAGCACCACATAAGAATATTGTATGTGTGTGTATGCACATGAACCCACTTGTTACTGAAGAGTTTACTTCTAATAAGGATGTTCACTATTTCTGGAAAGTTGTTTGAAAATATAAAATAAGAGCCTGAAAAAAAAATCTAGATTTAATTTATATTTCAACAGTTTCACATGAATTAGTTTCATCCTTGTACACACATACACACATATCAAGACTGTGAAATAAGAACTACTTCTATTTCAATTTTATAGATAAAGAAATGAAGATAACAATTGAGTGATTTGTTCGCTCAGCTGGAGAACACAGAGCCCAGAATTACATTCCTGCTGACTGACTCCTCAGCTCCATGCTACACAACCTCTTGAATTTAGAACTATATATTCACTTCTAGAAATCTATCTTACATCAAAATGTATTATGAATTATCAGTTACATACAGGATGCAGTAAGAAAAACCATCCCAAAGAAAAAGAAATGCAAGAAGGCAAAGTGGTTGTCTGAGGAGGCTTTAGAAATAGCTGAGGGAAGAAAAGCAAAAAGCAAAGGAGAAAGGGAAATTTGCACCCAACTGAATGCAGAGTTTCAGAGAATAGCAAGGAGAGACAAAAGGCCTTCTTAAATAAACAATGCAAAGAAATAGAGGAAATCAGCAGAATGGGAAAGACTAGAGGTCTCTTCTGAAAGGTTGGAAATATCAAGAAAATATTTTATTCAAGTATGGGCATGATAAAGAACAGAACTGATAAGGACCTAACAGAAACAGAATAGGTTAAGAATGGGTGACAAGAATACTCAGAACTATACAGGATAAAATTTAATGAGCCAGACAACCATGATGCTATGGCCACTTATCTAGAGCCAGACATCCTGAAATGTAAGGTCAAGCGGGCCTTAGGAACCATTACTATGAACAAAGCTAGTGGAGGATGGAATTCCAGCTGAAGCTATATCAAATCCTAAAAGATGATGCTGTTAAAGTGCTGCACTCAATATGTCAGCAAATTTAGAAAGCTAAGCAGTGTTAATGGGACCGGAAAAGTTCAGTTTTCATTGAAATCACAAAAACAGCAATGCCAAAGAATGCTCAAACTACTGTATAATTGTGCTCACTTCATATGGTAGTAAGGCTATTCTCAAAATCCTTTAAGCTAGACCTCAGCAGTTATGTGAACTGACAAATTCCCGATGTACAAGCTGGCTTTAGAAAAGGCAGAGGAACCAGAGATCAAATTGCCAGCATCCACTGGATCACAGAGAAAGCAAGGGAATTCCAGAAAAACATCTGTAACTGCTTCATTGACTAAAATAAAGTCTTTGACTCTGTGGATCACAACAAATTGTGGACAATTCTTTAAGTGGTGGGAATATCAGACTGCCTTACCTATCTCCTGAGAAAGCTAAGTACGGACAGGTCAAGAAGCAACAATTAGAACCAGACATGGAACAACAGACTGTTTCAAATTTGGAAAGGAGTACAAGACTGTATACTGTCAGCTTGCTTATTTAACTTCTATGCAGAGTACATCATGCAAAATGCTGGGCTGAAATCAAGATTGCCAGGAGAAATATCGACAACCTCAGACATGTAGATGATACCATTCTAATAGCAGAATTTGAAGAGGAACTAAGAGCTTGATGAGGGTGAAAGAGGAGAGTGAGAAAGCTGATTTAAAACTCAACATTCAAAGAACTAAGGCCATGACATCCAGTCCTTCATGGCAAATAGATGGGGAAAAAGTGGAAACAGTGACATATTTTATTTTCTTTGGCTCCAAAATCACTGTGGATGGTGACTGCAGCCATGAAATGAAAAGACGCTTGCACCTTGGAAAGGAAGCTATGACAAACCTAGACAGCATATTAAAAAGCAGAGATGTCACTTTGCTGACAAAGTCCATATAACCAAAACTATGGTTTTTCCAGTAGTCATGTACAGATGTAAGAGTTGGACCATAAACAAGGCTAAGTGCTGAAGAATTGATGATTTCAAATTGTGGTGCTGGAAAAGACCCTTGATTAGCAGTCAATTCTAAAGGAAATCAACCCTGAATATGCCTTGTAAGCACTGCTGCTGAAGTTGAAGCTCCAATACTTTGGCCATTTGATACGAAGAGCTGACTCATTCAAAAAGACCCTGATGCTGGGAAAGATTGAAGGCAAAAGGAAAAAGCGGTAGAGGATGAGATGGTTAGATGGCATCACTGCCTCAGTGGACTTGAATTTGAGTAAACTGGAGGAGACAGGGCAGGACACAGGGGTCTGGCTTGTTGCAGTCCATGGCCTTGCAAAGAGTCAGGCATGAACTCGTGACTGAACAACAGCATTGGGACACAGTTGCAACTTATATTCACAAAAATTCCATATAGTAAAATGAACAGGCAAAAGAAAAACCCTTGAAATATATTAATTATGGCTGCTGCTGAATGAGAGAACTATGATGGATCTTATTCTTTACACATTTGTGCACTTCATGGGTCTTCTTCAATAAATATATATTATAAAGAACATAACAAAAGTAAAAATGGTTTTATGCAGTGCTTTATGGCTTAGTACAGTCTAGCTAAAATATTAATTACCTTCAATGGCTGCACAGAGGAAAACAGTAACATTTGAAACCTTCTATTATTTTCATTAAGCAGCTTTGTAACACCAAGAACAAAATGTCACATGTAAATAGGTTCTTAACAAAAGCTAGTGAAGGGATAATTTTCCCACAACAGATAACTGTGGCCAGCTGTACACTAAGCAACGATTTTCATGAAGAACTACATTGCAAAAGCTACATTTGTTTGTAGATGGAATAGTTACAAACATAGAGATATCCTGTTTGGTTTTGACTATCATAAACCAATTCTCTTAAAGCTATTTTTTGTATTATGACAGTAATTTAAATCTTTATCAAATAAAAAAATGAAGTTTTTCCTCCCATGGTTTAATTTCCTGATTGTTTTATTATTGTGCATGCAGAAACATAGAACTTACAAACGCATTATGTTTTTTGTAATTTTCAAGATGTACAACTTCATGAATAAAATACACTTGAGGGTAACTTAAAAAGATTCATTGAAATAAAATTTAATTTGATTTGTTCAAATTTAGATTCATAATATTCATCAAATTTCAGTAAGATAATTCTATTCAGCATGTGTATTATTAATATCTAAAGATTCTTCTGTTCTATTCTGGGAAACACACTATCAGAAATTCACTGAAAATTGCATCACTATACTTAGTAAGAAATCTGCCTTAATTTTAATTGAGTTCTAAATATTTTATATATTGTGTTAAAATATACGGCAATTATTGTAAAATAAGATATATAGCATCAATTATATATTCAAAGTACATATAAAAGGCCTGGAAAGAAATATGTCACTATACTAACTGTAATAATATGATGTCATTAAATTATATATCTGTTGCTATTGGGTTGGACAAGCCACTATTTTATTAAGAATTGGATTTGACCTTTCATCAAAACTCTGTTTAACATTTAAACATCTGGTAAAATGCTTTTTTAATATATTAAATAAGGTATTAATATTAAACTATACTTTTATTGTTTTGCCCTAAACCACTCTCAGTACTACTGACTGGCCAACACTTTCACCAACTGAATATTTATTACAAGCTTACTCTGCTTTTTCTATCATTCTATAGCCTATAATTTCAAGGGATTTTTAAAGAAAAATCCTTTCAAAATATTCCAACTTGAAAGGATGAATTATTTAGATATTGCTGCATTAACAAACTGTCTTAAATGTGAGTAGCTCATAGTAATAACTTCTAACAATTGCTAACAAGTCTACATGAGTTTTCTTCTAAGCTTGGAGCTAACTCTGGGTCTGGTTAATAATTCTGCTTATCTGGTAGGGGCTCTCTACTGGCAAACTAAGTGGTCTTGAATGATCCCCATTCAGACTGCTAGAATCCCCTCCATATATTCTCAAACAGAAAACTTCCCAGTTTACCTATAGTTTGAGTGGAATATAATAGTGATCACATTCTAAACTGAGGTTTGGGCAATATCTGTGACTCAGAAATTGTTCACGTGTGGGGTGCTGCCATATTCAAAGCTAGATGTTGCACTGATCATGAACTTTAGTGGACAGAGGCTGAACAAATGGAAAGTCTATCACTAGTGTAGGCTGCAAATGAAATGATGGAGATAAAATTGGACAATGGTAAATGCTGACTGCAGTCACTAAATTAAAAGACACTTGCTCCTTGGTAGAAAAGCTATAACAAATCTAGACAGCATATTAAAAAACAGAGGCATCACTTTTTGACAGAGATCCATAAAGTCAAATCTATAGTTTTTCCAGTACTCATGTACAGATGTGAGAGTTGGACCATAAAGAGGGCTGAGAAATGAAGAATTGTTGCTTTTGATCTGTGCTGTATACAGACAAAGCGATTGGTAAAACTATTACCAGGAAAATTGAAAAATGGATATAATACATGATGAACATTTCAGCTTGACTAGTAAATCTTCAGGTAAAATACAATAACTGCAAGAAAGAGAGGCGCTAAAGAGAGTGGTTTTGTTTTATATTTATAAAATGAAAGAAATGTAAAGAGCCCAGGTCTTCTTAGGTTAGAAAATAGTTTTTTCATTTGCAGACTCTCAATTCTACCTTAAAGGCAGAAGAGATTCCTTAACATTTAATTAGAGAAGCATTTACTATAATACCTTATGTATGTAGTGATAGGATCTCTGTGGGTAATTCTTATGGAAATTAATGTGATGAGTTCAGATTTCCATTTTTTAACTACAAAAATTAAGGTAGGATAGCTGGATGAGAAATATTTTGAAGTCTCCTCAAACACATAAAGCATAATTATGAGCAGTGACTATAAAGATGTCTTGGTTTCTCATTTCAACGTTACCTCTTGTTAAGATAAATTCATTCATTAATTCATACACTCTTTCAATAAACATTTGTTAGAATATGCTGGAATAAAATGGTCAGGATAGAAAAACATGTCATCATTCAGCAGAGTGCTTTCTAAAATGGGGAGACAATCATGTTAAAAATCCTAAGATAGAAAACCAATACAGTGTACTAACGCATATATATGGAATTTATTTATTTATTGATTGATTGATTTTTTAAAATTTTATTTTTACTTTATTTTACTTTACAATACCGTATTGGTTTTGCCATACATTGACATGAATCCACCACGGGTGTACACGAGCTCCCAATCCTGAATCCCCCTCCCACCTCCCACCCCATATCCTCTCCCTGGATCATCCCCGTGTACCAGCCCCAAGCATCCTGTATCCTGTATCGAACATAGGCTGGTGCTTCGTTCTTACATGATAGTATACACGTTTCAATGCCATTTTCCCAAATCATCCCACCCTCTCCCTCTCCCACAGAGCCCAAAAGTCCATTCTATACATCTGTGTCTCTTTTGCTGTCTCGCATACAGGGTCATCATTGCCATCTTTCTAAATTCCATATATATGTGTCAGTACACTGTATTGGTGTTTTTCTTTCTGGCTTACTTCACTCTGTATAATAGGTTCCAGTTTCATCCATCTCATTAGAACTGATTCAAATGAATTCTTTTTAATGGCTGAGTAATACTCCATTGTGTATATGTACCACAGCTTTCTTATCCATTCATCTGCTGATGGACATCTAGGTTGTTTCCATGTCCTGGCTATTATAAACAGTGCTGCAATGAACA
>SJYT01042473.1:5389-202935 GCA_006410635.1 Cephalophus harveyi
CTAGAGATTTTCAGAAAAATAAAATTATTCTAGTTTTCCTTCCTTTTATAATGTGAAAGGTCAAATATTACTCAATTGTTATTTAGGTTACACAAAGATAGTTTTGATACTAAAGTTATTTTCATATGTATTTTTATTCTGATTTTGGTACTTGAGATAGAGAATAAAAATCAATCATTTTTTTTTGGAAAAGACAAGAAAAAAATTTATAAGTTTATAAAAAGATTGAGACAGTATTTTTAAGTTCACGTGTGCTCTGCTTAGGCACTCAGTTATAGCCAACTCTTTGCAACCCCATGGACTGTAGCCCATCATGCTCCTCTGTCTTTGGGGATTCTCCAGGCAAGAATATTGTAGTGAGTTGCCAAGCCCCCTTCCATGGGATATTCCCAAACCAGGGATTGAATCCAAATCTCCCACATTGCAGGTGGATTCTTTACTGTCTGAGCCAACAGGGAAGCCCAACTTCAGGAATAAATATCAATTATATTTAAAAATGTATTTTTCTTAAACAACAAACATATTTCATTTTATTTTAAAAATTTTATTGGAGTCTACTTGATTTACTACATTGTATTAGTTTCAAGTATACAGCAATGTTACATCCAAAGCACAGTAAAACAGATGAACATTTTGGTGATAAAAGTTCAACAGGGCAAAGAATTTTAAACTGAAAAATGAAAGTTTAGCTTACCCTTTCTTTATATCATGTAAGAAAAAGAAGGCAATAAAATATTCTTATGCTTTCTCTTTCTTGCAAACACCAATCCCAATAATGCAATTAGCCACTTGTGTTACTGTAACATACTCCACTGCTCCCATCAAACTCACTACTTAAATGCATTATATAGAAGGATACAAGTTTATGTAATGTACTGCTTCAAATTCACCCTCTCTTCATTTTAATATTCTGACATTAATTAAAACTTTTTCCTTTAAAGACAAATGTTTCCTAGACAAACCAAAATATATTTATGATATTCCATTAACGTCTGCTGTATTGTTATAAACTTTATTTTACATTTTTTAAAAAGAGAACACTCATGCTAATGTAAATCAAAGACATTTATGCATCCTTCTTAATTTCTTTTGTTGTTGATCAGTTGCTAAGTCGTGTCAGATTCTGTGTGACCCCATGGACTGCAGCATGCCAGGTTCCCTATCCTTCACTATTTCCTGGAGTTTGTCCAAATTCATGTCCATTGAGTCAGCGATGCTAACTAACTTTATCTCACTCTCTGTCATCCTCTGGCCTTCAATCTTTCCCGGTGTCAGTCTTTTCCAATGAGTGACTCTTTGCATCGATGGCCAAAGTATTGGAACTTCAGCCTCAGCATCAGTCCTTCCAATGAATATTCAGGGTTGATTTCCTTTAGGATTGATTGGTTTGATTTCCTTGCTGTCCAAGGGACTTTCAAGAGTCCTCTAGCACCACATTTTGAAAGCATCAATTCTTTGGCATTCAGTGTTCTTTATGGTCCAACTCTCACATCTGTACATGACTACTGGAAAAAAACACAGCTTTGACTATATGGATCTTTGTTGGCAAAGTGATGTCTTTGTTTTTTAATACACTGTCTAGGTTTGTCATAACTGTCCTTCTGAGGAGCAGGCGTCTTTTAATTTCATGGCTGCAGTTACCATCCCCAGTGAATTTTGAGCTCAAGAAAATGAAATCTGTCACTGCTTCTAATTTTTCTCCTTCTATTTGCCTTGAATTGATGGAACCTGATGCCATGATCTTAGTTATTTGAATGTTGAGTTTTAAGCCAGCTTTTTCACTCTCCTCTTTCACCCTCATCAAGAGGCTCTTTAGTCCCTCTTCATTTTTCTTCTATTAGGGTGATATCATTTTCATATCTGATGTTGTTAATATTTCTACCAGCAATCTTGATTCTAGCTACTGATTAATGCAGCCCAGTATTTTGTATGATGTATTCTGCATATGAGTTAAATAAACAGGATGGCATTATACAGCCTTGTTGTACTACTTTCCCAATTTGGAACCAGTCAGTTGTTCCATGTCAGGTTCTAACTGCTGCTTCTTGACCCACATACAGGCTTCTCAGAAGGCAGGTAAGGTGATCTAGTATTCCCATCTTTCACAATTTTCCACAGTTTGCTGTAATCCACAGTTTAAGGCTTTCACACAGTCAGTGAAGCAGAAATAGATGTTATTTTTCTCAAATCCCTTTGCTTTTTCTATGATTCAATGAATGCTGGCAATTTGATCTCTGGTTCTTCTGCCTTTTTTAAATCCAGCTTGTATATCTGGAAGTTCTCAATTCATGTACTCATGTATCCTAACTTGAAGAGTTTTGAGCATAGCCTTACTTACATGTGAATTGAGCACAATTGTACAGTAGTTTGAACATTCTTTGGCACTTTCCTTCTTTGGGATTGGAATGAAAATTGATCTGTTCCAGTCCTGTGGTCACTGCTGAGTTTTACAAATTTACTGGCATATTGAGTGCAGCACTTTCCTAGCATCATCTTTCATGACTTGAAATAGTTCAGCTGGAATTCCACCACTTCCACTAGCTTATTTCATAGCAACTGTCTCTTATACACATCTAGATGTGTATAAGAGACAGGCTATATCTGAGTAAGTAATAAATTATTTTTAGTAAAGGTAATCCAAGAGTTTGCTTACTATTTATAAAATGGTGACTTTACATTTCATGTTTAATAAATAATGGAAAATGTTGTTGGTGACATTTCTCAATGCTTACAAAATTGATAAAAGAGTAAGTAGATAAATAAGTATGACTAAAATATCATTTATACCTTTTTCAAAAGCAGAAACAAAGCAAATTATTTCTAGATTAAGACTATCCTTAGTTGGGTAGAAGATGGTACACCTTCCTTGATAATCCACACTTAGATTTAATTTTCTAATCAATACATTTATTATACATATTAAATATGTTCTGATACCATTTTACTTAGCCTCAGTAATAACAACCTAATTTAATCTTCCATGAGATTACTTTTTAAATCTGCAGATCAGATAAATACCAAGGCAGTTTACCAGATTATTGTATACCTGGAATGCATGAAAATAGGCATTTTTACATATACATCTGAAATTTGAAATTACTTTTATTAAGTTAGGTTTTTTTTGTTATAATGCCAAGTTAATAACTTGTCACAAAGCTTATCTTCTAAGTATACATTTTGTATATACATATATTTATTGCTATTCAGTCACTCAGTTATGACCAACTCTGTGACTCCATGGACTGCAGCATGTCAGGCTTCCCTTTCCTTCACTATGTCCAAGAAGTTGCTGGAACTTATGTCCACTGAGTCGGTGATGCCATCCAACTATCTCATCCTCTGTTGCCCCCTTATCCTCCTGTTCTCAATCATTCCCAGCATCAGGGTCTTTTACCAATGAGTCTGCTCTTCAGATCAGGTGGCCAAAGGNGTTGCTGGAACTTATGTCCACTGAGTCGGTGATGCCATCCAACTATCTCATCCTCTGTTGCCCCCTTATCCTCCTGTTCTCAATCATTCACAGCATCAGGGTCTTTTACCAATGAGTCTGCTCTTCAGATCAGGTGGCCAAAGGATTGGAGCTTCTGCCTCAGCATCAGTCCTTCCAATGAATATTCAGGGCTCATTTCCTTTAGGATTGACTGGTTTGATCTTGCTGTCCAAAGAACTCTCAAGAGTCTTCTCCAGCACCAGTTTGAAAGCATCAGTTCTTCAGCACTCAGCCTTCTTTATGATCTAACTGTCATGTCCATTCATGACTACTGGAAAACCCATAGCTTTGACTATAGGGAACTTGGTCAGCAAAGTGATGTCTCTGGGCTTTTTAATATACTGTTTAGGTTTGTCGAAGCCTTTCTTCCAAGGAGCAAGAGTTTTTTAATTTCATGGCTGCAGTCCCCATCCAGTGTGATTTTGGAACCTGAAAAAATAAAGACTGTCATTATTTCCATTGTTTCCCCTTCTATTTACCATGATGTGTTGGGACCAGATGCCACGGTTTGGTTTTTTGAATGTTGAATTTTAAGCCAATTTCTTCACTTTCCTCTTTGACCTTCATCAAGAGGCTCTTTATTTCCTCTTTGCTTTCTGCCCTAAAGGTGGTGTCATCTGCATATCTGAGGTTGTTCTTATTTCTTCTGGCTATCTTAATTCCAGGTTGAGTTTCATCTAGCCTGGCATTTCATATGATATGCTCTCCATATAAGTACCCTGGAGAAGAGATAGGATAACCACTTCAGTATTCCTGGGCTTCCCTAATGATTCAGCTGGTAAAGAGTCCACCTGCAATGTGGGATACCTGGGTTTGATCCCTGGATTGGGAAGGTCCCCTGGAGAAGGGAACAGATACCCACTCCATTAATCTTGCCTGGAGAATTCCATGGACTGTATAGTCCATGCGGTCACAGAGACTTGGACACGACTGAGCAACTTTCACTTTCTTTCAAGCAGGGTGACAATATACAGTCTTAACTCCTTTCCCAATTTTGAACTAGTTCATTGTTCCATGCACAGTTCTAAATGTTTCTTCTTTACCTGCATATAAGTTTCTAGGGGGGTAGATAAGGTGGTCTGGTATTCTCACCTCTTTAAGAATTCTCCACAATTTGTTGTGATTCATAAAGTCAACATACACTACATACACTACACGCATTACATACACTACAGCTTTAGTGTAGTAAATGAAGCAAAAGTAGATGTTTTTTGGAATTCTCTTGCTTTTCCTATGATCCAACAGATGCTGGCAATTTGAGCTGTGGTTCCTCTGCCTTTTCTAAATTCAGTTTGTACATCTGGAGGTTCTCAATTCATGTATTATTGAAGCCTATCTTAAAAATGTTGATAGTAGCACATACTATCAAATTTGATACTAGCACATACTTTGCTAGTATGTGACATGAGCACATTTTTGTGGCAGTTTGAGCTTTCTTTGGCATTACCCTTCTTTGAGATTGGAAAGAAAGCTGAACTTTTCCAGTTCAGTAGCCACTGCTGAGTTTCCCAAATGTGCTGATGTATTGAGTGCAGCCCTTTAACAGCATCATCTTTTAGGATTTGAAATAATTCAGCTGGAATTCCACCACTTCCACTAGCTTTGTTCATAGCAATGCTTCCTAAGGCCTATCTGACTTCACTCTCTAGGATGTCTGGTTCTAGGTGAGTGTCCACAACATCATAGTTATCCATATCATTAAGACCTTTTTTGTGCAGTTCTGTGTTTTCTTCACCTCTTCTTAGTATCTTCTGCTTCTGTTAGGTCCATACTACTCTGTCCTTTATTGTGCTCATCTTTGCATGGAATGTTCCCTTGGTATCTCTAAGTTTCTTGAAAAGATCTCTAGCTTTCCTCATTCTATTGTTTTCCTCTGTTTCTTTGCATTTTTCACTTAAGAAGGCTTTCTTATCTCTCCTTGCTATTCTTTGAAACTCTACAGTCAGATGGATATATCTTTTCTTTTCTCCTTTTCCTTTCACTTTTCTTCTTTTCTCAGCTATTTGTGAAAACTCCTCAAACGTCTATCTTGAATTGTTCTATGAAGATCTATAAAATGTTATATTTATATATAGAATGTGTCTTAGTGTTCAATATGATGGAACCACATTCTCTAATGTTAGAGCAATAAAAAGGACTTTTTGCAATTTTATGATAAGTGTTAGTGTTAATATGTGTTATTATATCATGCATTGGAGAAGGAAATGGCAACCCACTCCAGTGTTCTTGCCTGGGGAATCCCAGGGACGGGTAGCCTGGTGGGCTATCGTCTATGGGGCTGCACAGAGTCGGACACGACTGAAGTGACTTAGCTTAGCATATTATTTATTGAGGGAACAAGTGTCTACCACTGTGCAGATAATGCAGGTATGTGCAACCTTGTTTTCACTCTATGGGGTGTAGAATATGTTTGGAACTTAAAATATACTCATGCATTCGCACCACTAGCATTTGATTAATTGCTGACAGTGATTGTGCGGATTCATATAAAGATGAAACCATCAGTATGGGCTCTGCTCCTTTACTGGGTTTAATAGTGTCCCCCCTACCCAAGATTCATTTATGCCCAGATCCATGTGATCTTATTTGTAAATACTGGGTTTACAGATGTAATTTGTTAAGATGAAGTCATATTAGACTTCTTGTTGTTCAGTTACTAAGCTGTGTCTGACTCTGCAATCTTATGGCCAGTATCACACCAGGCTTCCCTGTCCTTCACCATCTCCCAGAGTTTGCTCAGACTCATGTCCATCGAGTCAGTGATGTTATTGGACTAGGGTGTGTCTAAACCCAATGACTAGAATTCTCACTAGAAGGCTATATGAACACACAGAGAGACAGAGGGAACATGACCATGTGAAGATGAGAGATTCGGAAAGATGTATCCTCCCAGCCAGGGAACGACTAGGAAACCACCAGAACCTAGGTGAGGCATGGATAGGGAAGGACAGGGAAGCCTGGCACACTGCAGTCCATGGGGTCTCATAGAGTCGGACATGATTGAGCGACTGAACAACAGCAGTAGCCTCCAGAAATATGAGAGGATACGTTTCTATTGTCTTAAGCCATCCTGTTTTGTGATACTCTGTTAAGGCAGCCCTAGGAATCTAATGTAACTCCTAAGTGGGGAGTTCATCAAAATGCTGAAGAGAGAAGAGGTGATGAGTGAATTCTAGATGAAAATCAAGGTGAAGGAAAACAGAGAGCAAAGAGTTTCCAGGACGTAGGTGTGGGTGGTGAGAAGTGGGAAATTAGTGTGACACATGGTTCAGGTTGATGATGAATGAGCTGTCTGGGTAGGTAGGACGGGCTGTCCTGTCCGTGGACACCCTGGGAAGGGACACACAAGAATTTCCAATCTGCAGAAGCAAATGCAACTCAAGGCTTTACCTCCTCAGGGCTATCTGCATATTTCTCTACCTGATTTATTTTCTATTCCTTTTCATGCTGCTTGCTATTTCCTGCTGAAAAATATTTTCACTTTATGTCTTTGTTGCCAACCTATATGTTTTATTCATGCTCTCATGGTGGTGTATCAGTGAATTAATTCTGCCTTCAAGGAAGATGAAGTCTTTAATAAACTTCCCTTTGTATTCTCTAGAACAAAACTACACTGGCTTTGAGCTTGTTACACAAGTGGTTCTGAAATAGGAGTGAATGCTGCTACTTAGGGACTTCTGTGTGGGAAATTCCGTACTTTTTAACAGATTTATTAACGTGTTTGGTTCTAAAAATGTGGTATAAAAGGTGTGATGAAAAATCTAGATACAGTACTCTGAATCTTTTTAGAGGATGGATTACATTTATTTTAGGGGTCATGAATTTTTAGAAATGTAAGCATGTTGTAGTTGATTTTCTTTCTCTTCTTTTTATATAATTCTTTGCTGCTGTGCCAATCCAGAAAAAGTTACTAGACAAACCACAACTGTACAAAATAATAATTCATTCACTTTTGTGCAGCCCCTCCCCAACATTCCTCCCTTTAAAAAAAAAGTGACTTGAGGACTTCCCTAGGGGTCCACTGGTTAAGATTCCGTTTCCAATGCAGGGGTTGCAGGATCAATACCTGGTTGGGGAACTAAGATCTCACAAGCTGCAAAGTGCAGCCAAAAAGTAAATAAATAAAAAATAAAAAGCATTTAATATTAGTTATATTACAAAACCACTGCAATAAGTCTAGTTAACATCTGTCATCACACATACAGAATTTTTTTTTTCTTGTGATGAGAACTTAACAAGATTTTTTTCTTAGCAATTTTCAAATCTGCAATACTGTATTACTAACTATAGTTGCCATGTTGTACGTTTCATGCCCATGACTTATTTGATGACTGGAAGCTTGTACCTTTAAACTACCTTCATCCATTTTGCCCACCCCTCACTCCCACCTCTGTTCTCTGTATCTATAATCTTTTAGTTTTATCTTTATAGTTAATCTTTTTAGTTAATCTTTAGTTAATCTTTTTTATCTTTTTAGTTAATCTTTATAGTTTTATCTGATGTTGTTGCTGTTTTATTTTTTAGATTCCACATATAAATGAGATAGTATGATATTTATCTTTCTCTTACTTCACTTAATGCCCTTGAGGCCCATCCATACTGTCATAAATGATAAGATTTCATTTTTTATGGCTGAGTAGCATTCCATTTTGTTTGTGTGTGTCTATTGCATTTCTTTATCCATTCATCTATTTATGGGCACTTGGGTTGCTTTTGTATCTTGGCTATTATAAACAATAAACAATGCTGCAATGAATATGGGGGTACATATATCTTCTTGAGTTAGTGTTTTCATTTTCTCAGATAAAAATACAGAAGTGGAATTGCTGGATCATATGGTAGTTCTGTTTTTAATTTTTTTGAGAAAATTCCATGTGCCTTTCCATAGCAGTTGTATCAATTTACATTAACACCAACAGTGTATGAGTTTCCTTTTCTTTATATCCTTGTCAACATTTGCTATTTCTCATCTTTTTGATAGTAGCCACCATAGGCATGAGGTGATGTCTCACTGTGGTTTTCATTTTCCTTATGATTAATGATGTTGAGCACCTTTTCATGTGCCTGTTGTCCAGTGATATGTCTTTGGAAAAGTGTCTATTCAGATCCTCTGCCCATTTTTTAAATCAGATGGTTGTGTTTTTTTTTGCTATTGAGTTGTATGAGTTCTTTATATATTTTGGATATTAACCCTTTATCAGATATATTTTCTCACATTCAGTAGGTTGCCTTAAAGTAATATTGAAAAATTTAAAAAAGGAGTGGCGAGCAAACCCTCATGGAACACATACGGAGCAACAGGACGCTGTTCTCGTCTTAATCTATGGCCATACCACCTTGAATGTGCCCAATCTGGTCTGTTCTAGACTTATACTGTGCCCTGCTGCACTTTTGCAAGCAAGTCCAGTCTGCTCCACTAGACCCTAAGTTCTTGGTGTGCAGGTTGGTGTACCTCTGTGCCCTTCCTAGTGCCTAGAAAGTGTATTGCTAAGAGCACCTTGATGCCTGGGAAGTGGTCTGGCCAGTAGAGCAATTGTGGACTTTGACCCTGGACAAGTCCTTGAATCCTGCCTCTCCACCACCGTGCCCCCCACAGCCTGTGCTTTAGTGTCTTCACTTGAAAAACAGCAGCCACTGTTGCTGCTGTCATGAGGATTACAAGAACATAGTATCAAGTTCACGCACAGATTAACCCTCAATAAAGGTTCCCGCCTTTCCCCTTCCCATTACATCTCACCACTGTTAAGATTCCTTTATATATCTGGAGGCTGCACAAGTCTTTTCATTGAAAATGTGCAGCCAAAAGTGTCCATCATGCAGTAACTTGTCTCTTTAGTCCCTAGAGTTTCTATCTTTGAACTTCATTCGTTTATCTTTAATCTGAACCCAGAATCCAAGCTTCAAATCTTCTGGCTGCTGGTGTGCTTGTTCAATGTCATTCCTTGTTTGGGTAAGTGACTTGGCAGAGAGATGATGAGCAGGGAGGGTGAGGTGGACAAACTGGGAAGAAGAGACTCTGGATCTCATTCAACACAACTCGTGGTCAGGAGGAAAGGAGGCTCAGTATTTCTAAAAGAAAAAAAAAAGTAAATGATGTGTTATTTGAACAAAATATGAGTTCATTTGATGTCATTGCCCTTAGACACTTCATCCTTTATCTCCTCATGTTCTTCCCTGATAGTCCAGGGAGAGTATTTAGAATGATCTCTATGCAGGTGGTTCAGCTGGTAAAGAACCTGCCTGTAATGTGGGAGACCTGGGTTCGATCCCTGGATTGGGAAGATACCCTGGAGAAGGGAAAGGCTAACCACTCCAGTATTCTGGCCTGGAGAATTTCATGGACTATATAGTCCATGCGGTCGCAAAGAGTTGGACACGATTGAGCAACTTTCACTTTTCACTTTATACAGGTATTTAAAAAAATACTTCCCGACTACTACCTCAACTATCTTGGGAATAAACAGTTGAGAGCATGTAGTGACAGAGTTGCCTAGAGCAGTTTTCAAGTTTCCTTTAGTTGAAGGGAGTAAGCTAATTTGTTAGACAGCTTAGTAGGAGAGCTAAGCTGTCTAGGTTCAAAACCTGGTTCTGAGGACTTCCCTGGTGGTCCAGTGGTTAAGAATGCTCCCAATGCTGGGGATGTGGGTTCTATCCTTAGTCAGGGATCTAAGATCCCATATACCTTGGGGCAACTAGGTCACATGCCACAACTACACAGGCTGCAAGAAGATCCCACAACTACACAGGCTGTTGCAATTAAGACCCGATGCAGCCAAAAATAATATTTAAAAGCAAACACACCAATCACCCCTCTCCCCCCAAACCTAGTTGTTTCTAAGTTTTCCTGGCCTCCATTTCCTCATCTGTAAAGTGAGGACAGTGCTTATCACATACGGTTGCTATGAGGATGAATGAGAGAGTCCATGTAAAATACCCAGAATGGAAGCCAGTGGAGAGTTACCATTGTTATCATCCAGGTAATCTGAAGTCCACTGACTTTCCCATTGGCAATGTGCTATAAATTCTTTAATCTTGGCAGTAAAGTCTTTCATCTTTTTAGGAGCACTGCTGTAGGTCTCCTGGCTGGATGCTTAGCAGGAGCTCTGTGGTTCCTATTGTAACCATATGCTGTCTTTTCAAAGCACANAGCCATCCTGTCTCTTATACACATCTTGTTCAAATTAAAAAAATAGAAGTTTGCCTTTTCAATTTTTTCTATGCAATATTTTATAGCTATTAATGTAGAGCAATCATGTATCTTTCATTAAATGTACTATTAATAGATTAATTATAATATAGTATATTTAATTTGGAGACAACTCTTGAGAATCCCTTGGACTGCAAGGAGATCCAATCAGTCCATTCTGAAGGAGATCAACCCTGGGATTTCTTTGGAAGGAATGTTGGTAAAGCTGAAACTCCAGTACTTTGGCCACCTCATGTGAAGAGTTGACTCATTGGAAAAGACTTTGATGCTGGGAGGGATTGGGGGCAGGAGGAGAAAGGGACGACAGAGGATGAGATGGCTGGATGGCATCACTGACTTGATAGACGTGAATCTGTGTGAACTCCGGGAGTTGGTGATGGACAGGGAGGCCTGGTGTGCACAATTCATGGGGTCACAAAGAATCAGACACAACTGAGCGACTGAACTGAACTGAACTGAATATTTTAATAATTATTCATTGTTACTATGTATCCAGGTATTCTATAAAGTTGCTAAATTTACATAGTTCTGATTTACCTCTTTTAAAGATTTCTTATGTTTTACTACTTACATGTTTTGTTTGTCTGCCTATAAAATAGTACTTTTTCCTTTTTAGTTAATGTCTTTTTGTATTATTGTTGCTTTACTTCTCTTGTTGGAATCACAGTACAAATTTGATTAGAAGTGGTGTGAGTGGAAATTTATGTTTTATTTCCAATCATAAGATGAAAGAATTTCATGTTTTTATATTAATATTGATATCAGCTAATTAATGGATTTCTGTAAATCACTTAAGTTGAGAAACATCTTCCATGTTTAGTTCACTAATAAACTTAACTTAGATGAACATTTAATTTTGCTAAATTATTTTCCTGTATCTATTGACATGATACTGTTCATAGGGTTCTCAAGGCAAGAAAGTGAAGTGGCTTGGCATTCCCTTCTCCAGTGGACCACGTTGTATCAGACCTCTCCACCATGCCCGCCTATCTTAGGTGGCCCCACAGGGCATGGCTTAGTTTCATTGGGTTAGACGAGGCTGTGGTCCTAGTGTGATTAGATTGACTAGTTTTCTGTGATTATGGTTTCAGTGTGTCTGCTTTCTGATGCCCTCTTGCAACATCTACAATCTTACTTAGGTTTCACTTACCTTGGACGTGGGGTATCTCTTCACGACTGCTCCAGCAAAGTTCAGCTGCTTCTCCGTACCTTGGACGAGGGCTATCTCCTCATTGCTGCCCCTCCTGACCTTGAACGTGGAATAGTTCCTCTAGGCCCTCTGGCTCCCACGCAGCCACCACTCCTTGGATGTGGGGTTGCTCCTTCCAGCCGCTGCCCTTGGCCTTGGGCAGGAGTAGCTCCTCTCCACTGCTCCCGCGCTGTCGCAGCCTGGCACTCTCGGCCGCCACTGACTGCGGAGGCGGGGTAGCTCCTCTTGGCTGCTGTCCTTGACCTCAGACGTGTGGTAGCTCCTCTCGGCTGCTGCCCCTCAGGCATGGGGTCCTCCTGGTTTCTGCCCCTGACCTTGGACATAGAGTAGCTCAAAGGGTAATGCCAAAGAATGCTCAAATTACCACACAATTGCACTCATCTCACACACTAGTAAAGTAATGATCAAATTTCTCCAAGCCAGGCTTCAGCAATATGTGAACCATGAACTTCCAGATGTTCAAGCTGATTTTAGAAAAGGCAGAGGAAACAGAGATCAAATTGCCAAGATCCACTGGATCATCGAAAAAGCAAGAGAGTTCCAGAAATACATCTATTTCTGCTTTATTGACTATGCCAAAGCCTTTGACTATGTGGATCACAATAAACTGTGGAAAATTCTGAAAGAGATGGGATACCAGACCACCTGACCTGCCTCTTGAGCAACCTATGTGCAGGTCAGAAAGCAACAGTTAGAACTGAACGTGGAACAATAGACTCGTTCCAAATAGGAATAGGAGTACATCACAGCTGCATATTGTCACCCTGCTTATTTAACTTATATGCAGAGTATATCATGAGAAACGCTGGGCTGGAAGAAGCACAAGCTGGAATCAAGATTGCTGGGAGAAATATCAATAACCTCAGATATGCAGATGACACCACCCTTATGGCTGTCTCTTATACACATCTAACTGAACTGAACTGAAAGATAGACTCAGTGTAGCAGGCTAAATAATGTCCCTAGAATACAAGTTTGAGCTTCCCAGGTGGCTCAGTGTTAAGAATACACCTGCCTATGCAGGAGACTTGGGTTGGATCCCTGGGTGGAGAAGATCCCCTAGAGAAGGAAATGGGAACCCACTCCAGTATTCTTGGGAATGCCTGGGAAATCCCATGGACAGAAGAGCCTGGTGGGTTTACTGACTCAAAAACAACAACAAAGATATTTTCATGTCCTAGTCCACAATGGAAAGAGGATTTTGTGATTAAGTGAGAGATTTTGAGATGAAATTATATTGGGTTATTTGGGTGGGTCCCAAATGCAATTACATGTATACTTAGAAGAGGAGGGCAGAAGGAAATTCAACTGCACACAGAGGAGGTGAAGAGAGGATGGAGCACAGCGTTAAAGATGCTGGTCTTGAAGACTGATGTAGCCACAAGCCTAGGAATGCTGGCAGTTGCTAGAAGCTGCAAGAGGCAAGATTCTCCCCTAGGGCCTCTAGAGGGAGAGTGGTCTTGTTGATGTCTTGATTTTGGCTCAGTAATACTGATTTTAGACTGTTGGCCTCTAGAACTGTGAGAGAATGTATTTCTGGTGTTTTAAGCCACCCAGTTTGCAATAATTTGCTGCAAAAGCAACAGGAAACTAAAACACCCACTTAAATGAATGGCAAGGAGGACAACCACTCTTTTCCATTTTCCACCATCTCTTGGTGTGTTGCTTCCTAGTACACCTTCTGGCTCACTGTATCACTTTTAACTTATATGTTCCTTTATTTTCTTTTGCATTCTTTTGAATGCCAGACGGCACATAGCTTTTATTTTTATTTTTTTAGGTTTATTTGGATACTGGTGTTTTGATTATGGGTGGAATACGGGTGCTGGAGTCTCCCTCACTTATTTATCTGATGAGGTTATTATCTTGATTCGTTCACTATACTGGACTAAGTCGTTAGCATTATCTCTTCACAATAAGACGATAATGCATGTTGACTCATCATGTTTTCTTAAAATTAAACCCTAGTTACATAAACAGATTTGTAGGCTCCTTCAGAAGTTTCCAAAGAGAGACCAACTGCATCTAATTTAGTGTGTCTCCTCCTTTGGGTGGGTCCTTTCCACAGGCGCCTTAAGCCGCCCATTTCATTTAGATTCTTCCTGATTCCATTCTCAGGGCTTTATCTTGAAGTCGTCATGGCCTTAAATACCATCCATATGGGATATAACCCAACTTTCTATCTCATCTTCAGCCTGCAGCTTTCTCCCCCACTTCACACTCCTTGCCGACGACTTCCTGCTAGATGTCGCTCCTTGGAAATCTATAGTAGACACCTCCGACTCAACTAGGCTCATCTCCATGAGAGCATTCATTCATCATCATCCAGGCTGTCCACTTCCTCATTTGTAAACAGTTAAGTTCCACAGGACAAGGCCAATGTCATGTTCTGTGCATTACTCCCAGCACGTAGCACACTGCTAGCCACATGGCCAGCAGGCAAGAAATACTCTTTTGTAACGAAGGAACAAATAAACCCAGCTGCATCCTCCCCTTGCAGCTGGGTCTTTTGGGGGTAGGCTAGACTGGTCCGTTAGAGAGGAGTGAAGAAAGGGGTCTATGTTTCCTCATTTGACAGGGACTTAGTGATGAAGCCATTTTCTTTTTCCCTCCAGGTTCTCGTAGTAACTTTCGATTGCGCAGAATCCCAAGCCTTTGGTGCAGGCAGACTGGTGGTGGCAAGCCCGGGCCTGGCCGCCGGGGTCCTCGGGGTCCCTGTGGGGACGGCCGCGTGTCGGGACGTGAGCAGTCCCGGTCGTCGTGCCAGCGAGAACCGAAGTCGGGGATCCCGGGCGAACACACCTCGGGGCCAGGGCGGCCCAGGTCGGGGCCCTGCGGGCGCGCGAGGCCGGGCTCGGGGTCCTCCGGGGGAGGCGCGTCGGGGGTCTGCGCAGTCGGGGGTCGCGGCCCTTGGCGACGGCGCGGGCGGCGCGGGTCCCGGAGGTCGCGCGGCAGGCGCCGCTCGACGTCACTTCCGACCGGAGCCAAAATGGCGGTGGCGCGGCCGCGGGCGCCGGGGCGGGCGGAGCGGTGGCGGCGGTTCGGGCGGCGGCTCTCGGCGCTCTGAGGCGCGGGGCGCGGCGGGCGCAGCCAGGTAAGCCGCAGCCAGGGCGGGTGGCTTCCGGGACGGCGGCGGGCTCCGCGCCGGGACTCCAGTCTCTGTCCGCGAGGAGCGAGGCGGCGGCGGCGGCGGCGGGAGCGACGCGCCGGGCACCCGGGCGCGCAGGGCCGGGCGGGCCGGCGGGCGCGCCCCCTTCGAGGTCTCAGCGTCCCGCGCTCGCGGGGCCCCCCGCTACCAGGCGCGGCCCGCGGGCGCCCGGAGTCCGTCCCTCCCGCGCCGAGCGCCCGGGCCCGGCCTTGGGCCCCGGCGCGGGGAAGTTGTGGGGTCCGCTTTGTCGCCGTTGGTAGCCGCGCGCCCCGCGGGGAGTACCCGGCTGGGCTGCCGGGCGGCGGCGCCGGGCGGGCGGCTGCGACTCCAGCGGGATCCCGGGCCCGGGCCCGCGAGGGTGCCCACCGGTCCCAGGGCCGTTCCAGTTTCAAGTGGTCTTGTTCTTCTTTTTGTGTGTTCCAACCGAACGTGTCTCTCTCACACTTGCATTCTGAATTTGTTCAGTGTTTCGCGTCTTTGTGTTTCCTAAATCCACAAAGTGTAGTTTAAGCTCGGAAACGTTCTCCCGCGATAATCCCATCACAGACCCACCGGTGTTTTTGTGTTTAACAGACAGCGCATTTATCTCTTACGCATTTTGTTACCAAAGATGCCCACGAACCTATTTTTGATGGTGGCAAGAGAGACACGAAGTAGACCAAGCAGGTCAGCGTCTTTCCCCTCACCTCCGTGGTGGCTCCCGACCCACGCGTAAACCCCTGGCCACCATGAGTCCAGACACGAGCTTCGGAAACAATCCCACGTCGACCCGGAGAGTGCACAGGACCTCCACTACGCAGCTGTAATTTCCCCAGAGAGAGGACACGCATGCCCCTCATCTTCCATTGAGCGTTGTGTTGGGGTTTTGGTTTTATTTCAGAACGCGTTTTGGTGAATCCCAGTTAAGTCTTTTAAATCCCTCTGATCAGACACTAAAATGGCCCTACCCAGAAGGCGATTAAAATATTAAAGTTTTTGTTTACTACAAGATTATTGTTAAAAGCAGTCATAGTCTTTTAACAACAAGCAGACCCTTTCAGTTCTCTTAAGATGCCAGACTTCATCTCGATTTGATCAGTTGCATGCAAGTATGTTGGGGAAATGTAGGCCTTTAAACATTTTTTTAAAACATGTTATGAAGTGAGCTGTACAGATATTAAGGAGGAGGAACTGAGAGACATATTGTATGTTCCTTTTTAGTAGGGTCTTGTTTTTGAGGTGGCATGCAGCTGCCCCTTCATTCTCCTGTAGGCTTCCTTACAAACACTCATTTGCCCACATTGTTTACACGTAGAATCTCAGTATAGCATTGAGAGGATCTTTAAAGATAGTCCAACTCCCTCATTTCAAGCATTGGAAACTGAGATTGAAATTCATAGTGGGACTGACGTTTGTTCACAGCTTCTAGTATTCCAGGCCTCTTTTTACACATCTTTTTTGGTTTGGTTTAAATAAGTTAATATATTTGAAGTGCTTAGACAATCACTAAGTGCATAATCAAAGCGTTCAGTAGAGGTTCATTTTTATTGATTCTGAAGAGGGTTTTTTTTTCATTGAAAAGTCGGCAAGGTTCACATTTGTTTTTTTCTCATTTTGTGGATAGTTCCTGAAACAACTGGGCGTAAATCTGTAATAACGTGTTAGTTTTGTAAGTACAAAACGGAACAAAAGATTCTCATTCTAGTAGAGTTTGAAAATGGAGAAAAACACAAAGAAGGAATAGAAATAGACCATTCCCTTCCCACTCAGATAACCACTGTGAACATTTTGGCAGACCTCCTCCTTACTGTCTCTTGGTGTGCGTGTGTATATTTTCTTTCCTTGTTTATATTTATTCACTTCTATATGTTTGCACTTTGTACGGGATAGATATCATATGCTATATATTGTTTGTAATCTCTCTTCCTTTATGATATTGTGAGCATATATCCATGCCACTAAATCTTCAATGTGATTTTTAATGGCCACATTGTATAGGGTGGGCCATAATTTATTTATCAATTCCGTATTGATCAATAAGGTTTCAACAGCTTGAGATTTTCTTTTCTTTAAGATTTGTTTAAAAGTTTTTTCTATTGTGGATTTTCAAGCCCTGTCATCTTTTAAGATACGTGAAAAATACAAATTCTGTTTTTTAGCCTCTAAAGACTCATTTTTCCTGCCAGTGCAGTTTGAAGAAATAGCGCTCCATTTCAGCTCCGTTTTATTCTCCCTCATCTGGGTCTGTGCAGTTACAGACATATATCTGCACGAATATTCTTTTGATGATTATTTTACCTTAGATGTTTGTTTATTCATGGGACTGTTTCTTTAAGCTGCCCATCTCTTTTCAAGTTCCAGATCTGATTTACAAACCTTTTAAGTCCTGTTAAATCATAGACTTTCCGGGATGGAAAGCACCTTAGGTTATTTACTATTTTCATGTCTTCTGACTTGCTTTTCGTGCTATTTTTAATCCTCTCACAGAAGAAAAAAAAAGCCCGTGGGCTGCCTTAGAAAACTCCGCAGTGGGGAGCAAAGAGGGAGTAGGTGGACAGTGGGGGGAAATTGTCAAGCTTGTGTGGCAACATGTAGATCCAGGGAGTTTCCAGGTGATGGGGACGTTACTCGACAGTGGTGACTGCTGACATCTGTCCAGGGCTGTGCAGTTTGCCTAGAGCTCATCAGCTATGCCGCTTCTCCGAGCGTTTGCTTAGAGGTCTAGGATACTGTTCTGGCCCTCTCCTTTTGAAATTAGATGCTTATACTTATAGCCAATAATATCATCTTCATAGGGTGACTGAAAGTAGTACTTAGATCTCATTGAAACAAGGTTTCTTAATCTCAACGTGGTTGTGGGGCTGGATAATTCTTTGTCGTGGGAACTATCCTGTACCCTGTAGAATATTTGGCAGCGTCCCTGACCTTTGCCCACCAGTGGCACCCCCGCCGCCCAAGTTGTGACAATCCATAATCCCTCCAGACATTGCAAGATGTCCCTTTAGGGCTACCCCAGTTTTTAGCCACTGCTTTAAAGGAAGGCCCATCTCACTGGATGGTTGAATCATGGAAGCGGTTTATGGAATCTCTTGAGTCAAAGAACTGTAAGAATATATGCTGCTGGTTTATGTGACGTTCCCCTTGAAGCCAGGGAACAGGCTTGTTACAGGTGGAAGTTCTTTTCCTGAGTTTGGTTTTATGACTTTGTCCATTTTTTTTTTTTTTTTTAATCTTTTGGCTGTGATGCATGGCATGTAGGCTCTTTGTTCCTCCATGAGGGATCGAACCCGTGCCTCCTACGTTGGCAATGCACAGTCTTAACCATTGTACCACTAGGGCACTCCCGATTTTATGACTTTGTTGAATGATCACTTTCGGCAGTTTTACTTCGGTGCCCCTTTCATGGCAAGAGACAAAGGAACTTGAGGTAACATGGAAACTATGGAGAAGTTTTCCTGATATAGGATCAGCATTCCCAGTATGTAGATTAAATGATTATGAACTTTAAATTTTCATAGACTTGAAACATGGTGAATAATTTAAGCTTGTGGTCTGTTACACTGAATAGCACAAAAACAGTGGTCTTTTCTTCTAGAAAATGGAACTTCGTGGAGCAGCCCCTTGAATACTGCAGGAAGAAGCCTAACTAATTTTTTATAAAATTTCCCTTTAAAAAACAAAAAAAACAAAAAAACAATTCAGGGTTATGAACTGAAAATGAAAAATTTGTCCTGAAGAAATAAAATTTATTTTTGCAGTGTTTAGCTAAGTTTATTACTTTATAACTTAAAGATAGGTTATTGATATTTGTGACAAACCTGCACCTTCCCCTGGGAGGAAAAATGTAAGTTGTCAAGTCTTTATTTGAATTCTTTAAAGGAACAGATAGTATAGATTGAATTTTTATCGTGGCATAAGTAACCTTTAATAAGTTGTAATAATAGTAATAATAATAATAGTGTTAGAACTCACTGATAAAACAAAAAAAGAGAGGTGCTCTTGAACCACATTTGGTAATGGAGTTGTTTTCTGAATGACGGAATATCTGAATGTACAGAATCACATTCATTCACTGGAATGAATGCTTATGTCATTTAACTATTCTTTCTTAAAGAGAATGCCTTTCTTTCCATACCTCCACTTCCCTGAAGCATGAATTAGAGTTATTGTATGTAATAAATCTGGTTCATTTGGGGGTGAAATATGCTTATTTTTCTCAGTACATTATTTTTTCTTAGATTCTTGGTTCATGTCGTCTACTCTGTTTTCATTTATTAGTCCTTTGGAACATGCAACTGAATACTTATATATTTGCCAGCCATTTCAGTGAAAAGAATATTTTGTACCTCTTGCAATAAATCATATGATAGGCTTTGCTTTGAAAGAGCTAAATTATTTCTTGGCAAAGCTTGCCTGAAATATGGAAAGCAAAATGCAACTGTTAGTTTGATTACAATGGCCAGCCTGTCTGGAAATTGGTAACACCTACAGATTTTACATGTGCTTGTATGTAGTTCACTAAGACTACGTTAAATTCTGGTGGGGAAATTTTGTGGCATTTTCAAGTAATTTAAATGATGCCATCAATATTTGAAAAGAGTTGTGAGATTCATCAGCCCTTATTATATACAAGTATGAATGCTGCCCATTTCATGAGGCCTTTTTAAGACCACGTAAATTAAGCATACATTGGAGGATCATTATGAAAACTAGATCCTAGATATTTCCCATTCCATGAGATTTATTTTCGGGACTTTGCCATCATCCTGAAAGGCCTAATATTAAAGTATACCTAAAAGAAGGAATTTTAAAAAGGAAGGAGTCTTACGACAGATGTGTGAAACTCTGCTACCTGAGGTTGTTGAGCAGCTCAGTTCCCTTGATTTGGGAGATGAATTTTGTGTCAGTGCAGTTCTCTGATAATAGAGTGCTGCCTCGATATACAGAATGAACTATATCCCAGGTGTGTTCAGGGACGGCATTATATCTGGCAGTGGGAGGGGTAGGACAGTTACCCTCTCTCTCCTCTTTGTATTTGAAAAGTGAGTGCAGTGGTTACCTCCATCTTTTATTTGGATATTTTAAGATGAACAGATGAGTATGTGAGCAAGCAATTTGAGATTCTTTAGGTTTTTTAAAAACTATACTAGCATTTTGCTTAAATTTTTAAAAAAATAGGTATTGAGGGATGTTGTTGTTCTTTAGTCTCTAAGTCACTTCCGACTCTTTTGCAACCTGTGGACTGTAGCCCGCCAGGCCCCTCTGTCCATGGCATTTCTCAGGCAGGAACCCTGGAGTGGGTTGCCATTTCCTTGTCCAGGGAGTATTCCCCACCCAGGGATCCAGCCCACATCTCCTGCATTGGCAGGCGGATTCTTTACCACTGAACCACTAGGGAAGCCCATTGAAGGCTAATGTGGCACAAGGATTTCTTGGAAGAGAAATCCTTCCAGGTTATTTCTGAGTCCTAAAGTTTTTTTGCTTATCCCATCCTCCCTCTACTGAACATGGTGAAAGGGGAGACTTTTCCTACTTTCCTCCATGCCTTTCACAAAGCCCAGTCCTTTGTCTTCTATACTCTTGCTGGGTATTTTTTCCCTTGGGATTTCCTCTGTCTCTGGGTCTTCCCCTGGTGGCTCAGAAGGTAAAGAATCTGCCTGCAATGCAGGAGACCCAGGTTCAATCCCTGCGTCAGGAAGATCCCCTGGAGAAGGGAATGGCTACCCCCTCCAGTATTCCTGCCTGGAGAAGTCTATGGACAGAGGAGCCTGGAGGGCAACACGACTCAGCGACTAGACTCACACACTTTCCTCTGTCCCTCGGCACCCCCTTGTGGCTGAAGACTTCTAAATCTCAGTCCCCCTCCTTGAAGACAGTCTCTACTGGGACTTTTTTCCCCGTTTAATGGATGCGGTTTTCCATGGATGTCTGGCCCCTCGTCTCAGAGTCTCTAAAATGGAACTCGCCACCTTCCACTTAAATGCTACCTGTACTCCTGGCTTATCTGTCTTTAAAATACACTCAATCTTCTTGTCAGTCACATTCCAGATTTTGCTGAACTCATCTTCACCATCTCTTTTTACCTCCTGTTAGGTTTGAAAACACATTCTGTTCATTCTTCCTCTGCAGCGTTAGTCACATTTTTCATTTCTTTTCTGCTATCATGAGGGTTTCAAAGGTTTATTGCTTATCATCCAGATTCTTAGCCGGCTTGCCTGGCCCCAGTGTTTCTGGCTGCCCTTTCCTCTCCTGCCTCCTCACTCTTAACCTGTCAGTTTAACCTTCCTACACTGTTAGGCCTCACTTGGTTTGTGGCAGTTCTCAAACTTTTCTGGGGTGTGTTACCCACCCCAGGGCAAAGCTGCCCTCCTGATGGGTAGCCCTGGAAGTAGGCTGTTTCCCTGGGCTCCTCCTGCCCACATGCGTTCACTGGCTCTGTTTTTAAGAAAATCCTTATTTCCATCTTTCTCTAAAGACCCTCAGGATTTGTGTCAGGAGAGGACTGGGTGGATACTGACTTCTTCACTATCTTTGAGGAACATTTCCTACATGTCAAGTTTACTTTTAACCTGGAACTCAGATACCACCCTTTATGCTGGGAAAGATTGAAGGCAGGAGGAGAAGGGGACGCAGAGGATAGGATGGTTGGATGGCATTACTGACTCAGTGGACATGATTTGAGCAAACTCTGGGAGATGGTGTAGGACAGGGAAGCCTGGCGTGCTGGTTGGATGGCATTACTGACTCAGTGGACATGATTTAAGCAAACTCCGGGAGATGGTGTAGGACAGGGAAGCCTGGCGTGCTGGCATCCATGGGGTCACAAAGAGTCAGACAGGACTGAGCGACTGAACAACAACAGATGCCCCAGGAACTGCTCCATCTGCAGTGGGACAAAACTGTGGCGCTCGGCACACACCCCGACTTGAGAGGCACTGTCTGGCTTATTCCAGATGGTGGCACCAAGAGGTGGTCCTTCATCCTCTGTGTCATATATTGTGTCCCCGGGTAGGGGGAGGCATTCCTCTTTACCTTGAAACCAGAACCACTAATTATTTCTTTTGAGAAAATGTGTTGTTCAGTTACTGAATCGTGGAGAAATTGAGGAAACATACTTTCCTTTAAACAATAAAAATTCATATATGTATAAGAACTTCTTTTTTAAAAAAATTATTTATTTTAATTGGAGGCTAATTACTTTACAATAATGTATTGGTATTGCCATACTTCGACATGAATCCGCCACAGGTGTACACGTGTTCCCCATCCTGAACCCCCCTCCCACCTCCCTCCCCTTACTGTCCCTCTGGGTCATCCCAGTGCACCAGCCCTGAGCATCCTGTCTATTGAACCTGGATTGGCGATCCGTTTCACATATGATGATATGCATGTTTCATTGCCATTCTCCCAAATCATCCCACCCTCGCCCTCTCCCACAGAGTCCAAAAGGCTGTTCTATACATCTGTGTCTCTTTACTTAAACTGTAGAGCAGTACACAAACATCACTTTGCAAACAGTTTTTGTTGTTTAGTCGCTAAGTCGTGTCCAACTCTTTTGCAACCCCGTGAACTGTAGCCTGCCAGGCTCCTCTGTCCTTGAGATTTCTCAGGCAAAATTACTGGAGTGGGTTGCCATTTCCTTCTTCAGGGGATCTTCCCAACCCAGGGATCAAACCCAGGTATCCTGCATTGGCAGGAGGATTCTTTACCACTGAGCCACCAGGGAAGCCCCTGCAAACAGTAGGTGTTGCTGTTACTTTAAAATGCTGTTGAATAGAAAAAAAAAACAAAAACAAAAACATCCATCTTTCCATATAAAATTAAGGAAAGAAAAAAAAAAAAAAATAAAATGCTGTTGAGACTAGAAATAGTTACACATTTAGAGGATAGACTCCAAACTTGAGGTTTCATTTAAAGTAGAAGAGTTGCTCCCTACCAAAATAATAATAAACTCTTGGGAGAAAATCTCAAGAAATGCACTGACTGTTGACCCTGGCATATTAGCAAAATATAGTTGTTACTCTTATCTGGTGTAACTTGTAATTTTGCTATAGGTTGTTCACTTATGAGTTTCAGAAGTCTTCTTGTCATTTATGTGTAGTTTGTGGAGGGTGAGTTTTCCTATATCCTTTATTGTATAGGAGAAACCAGAAAGCCTCTGAGCAGCCACTTGTAAGATGACTATATTGACGCTCAGGTTTGAAAAGATGCATATTGAGTGGCAAGACCAGTTCCTCACAGTACTGAAGCTTTCGTCCCCTTTACAGAAAATTCACAAGTATTTTGCAGGGTTCCTGAAAGTCCCTTAATTTTTAATGTTTAATCACATCAGTTACATCTGCTTTGGGAACTCCAGTGGAAGAATAGTAACTCAAAGGGGTTAATTGAGAGTACATTTTATTTGGGGAATTGTGAAGTGAGCTGTCATGGGGTAACTCCTTGTAGAAAATCTGTGTTTGAGTTGGAAGCTTGGATGTGAGAAAAGAATCAGCTTAATTTTCCTTGTATAATAAAGTTTTTAATGCAACTAACATGGGAAAATGTTACAAAAGCATCATCTTACAGGAAATTCTTTGAGTTTAATGCTGTTTTGCAGAATATATGGAGAATACATAGTCAACAGTTGGTTAGTTATAATTTTCAGCAGAGAGATGGGAATTATATTAATGATCTTGAATCTGTGCATAGTTCTCATCAGACAGCAGGGACTGCCTAGAAAGCACTTGTAGAATTTTTGTAGAAACCCAAAACAAAACCTAAAAGTTTTGATATAGTAAATTATATGTTCAGCATAATGATGTAGGTGTATACATTTAATCAGAATTATAAGAAAGTGAAAGTTGCTCAGTCATATCCGACTCTTTGCGACCGCATGAACTGTACAATCCATGGGATTCTCCAGGCCAGAATACTGGAGTGGGTAGCCTTTCCCTTCTCCAGGGGATCTTCCCAACTCAGGGATCGAACCCAGGTCTCCCACATTGCAGGTGGATTCTTTACCAGCTGAGCCACCAGGGAAGCCCTTTCACTTTCACTTTAGAGTAAGAGAGTGCATGTGATAGCCATCCCTAACATTACCAGATAAATGATAAATAATCAGCACTTGCTATACATTTATTGTCAGCTCTTTATTAGTGAATGCTTGGAGAGGTGTTTCTTGAAAATTTTCCCTTATATTAAAAAAATTTTTTTTCAAGTAAAGGAGAGATATTCTAGGGGAAGAAAAGGCCGCTAGAGTGCCATAATCTAAATTTGCATTCATATTACTCTCCTAGTTTATCTGCTGGTCTCTTATTAAACATTCTACTATGGTGTTTTTAACTTAGAGTTATTTCAGACAAAAGTAATCAACCTCATCCCATCAGAGCTTTGTGGCTCTAAAGCCATTCGAAACAGCAGACCTTCTCGTCTTCCTCTCACTTCTGGGGGAACTGTGAATATCAAGTTCTCCTGTGTTGTGTTAGTTACTCAGTCGTGTCTGACTCTTTGCTCTCTATGGACTGTAGCCCACCAGGCTCCAGTGTTCCTGTACTTTCCCAGGCAAGAATACTGGAGTGGGTTGCCATTTCCTTCTCCAGGGGATCTTCCCAACCCAGGAATTGAACCCAGGTCTCCTGCATTGTCTGCAGATTCTTCACCATCTGAGCTACCAGGGAGCCCGTCAAGTTCTACCTGGAGTATATTCTCTAAACTCTGCCTCCTTATTTAGGTTGGTGTCAGGACACTCTGCTCTATTAATTTGGGGAATCAGGCCCTGGGATATTTGTCCATGGTTTTCAGGGTATCACTGAGGAAACCAGTTTATTGAAATGGGATAACTTACTGATTTATTTGTGAGCATTAAGTTCTTTATATCTCTTAATACACACTTGAGTTTGGGAAATTCCTCTCTTGATGTGCTATTATACTGTTGCTTTTGCCTTGACTAGAAGGGAAAGACTACCCACTCTAGTACTCTGGCCTGGAGAATTCCATGGATTGTATAGTCCATGAGGTCTCAAAGAGTTGGACACGACTGAGTGACTTTCACTTCACTCACCAAAGAGTTGCCAAATCTGCTGTATTCTCAAATCTGTTTTTTTCTCTACACACACACACACACACCACACACACCACACACACACACACACACCACCCCCCCCCCCATGAAAGTGATAGACATACCAGTTTTGATTTTTCACTTTAGTTTATTTAATTTGGTGACATAGTCTGTCGCTTTAAAGGAAAGTTGGGGGTATATTTTTCAGTTTGAAACTAAATGTTCTGGATGATTATTCCAGTGATATTTTATGTATAATTTTAGAAAAGGAAAATGAATGACTTCATTTAGCAAATTCCTAGGCAGATTCAGTATTTATGAATTATGTGATTCTTCTTAATCCCCAAGAATGGATGCTAGATGTTTTCATGTTGATAGCTAGAGTTTATAGATTGTAACTTGATGATTCCATTCTTCTGGTAGGAATTGTGAATGGTCGTTTTTGATAGTACATTAGCTGTGTTTGTTAATGAAAACTGCCTTTGAGAAGCTGGCATGCTTTGGATATTTTAATTATTTTTCTAAAAGTTTCTGGGGACTGCAAGAATCTTTTGGTCAGAGAGAGTTAAGATTTACAGTGTAAATCTGTAAATCTGCTCTGCTAAAAGGTTGATCATCTTGGTGTTTGCCACAATGATATTCATTTACCATGAGAGATCTACTTTATGTAGTGATTACTTTTAGAATTATTTTTCTTTTCTTATGTAGGTCATAAACATTCCAAGACTTCTTTTACACAATGATATTTTTAAAACTTTTTCTTTTAGTCCATGTTTTCAACATATTTTTGATTTTTAAAATTTTGCTGCAGTCACGCCAGTTCTCTTATTTCTGTTTTACTATTTGTCCAGTTAGTTAGTTTTTTCTGAGTCTTGACGTTGTTCAGTCACTAGGTTGTGTCTGACCCTCTTGGACTGTAGCACGCCAGGCTTCCCTGTCCTTCACTATCCCCTGGAGTTTGCTCATATTCATGTCCATTGAGTCAGTGATGCCATCCAATCATCTCATCCTCTCTTGCCCCCTTCTCTTCCTGCCTCAGTCTTTCCCAGCATCAGGATCTTTATGAGTCAGCTCTTCCCATCAGGTGGCCAGAATACTGGAGATTCAGCTTCAGTCCTTCCAATGAACACCCAGGACTGATCTCCTTTAGGATGGACTGGTTGGATCTCCTTGCAGTCCAAGGGACTCTCAAGAGTCTTCTCCAACACCACAGCTCAAAAGCATCAATTCTTCGTCATCAGCTTATGGTCCAACTCTCACATCCATACATGACCACTGGAAGAACCATAGCTTTGACTAGACAGACTTTGCTGACTTTGTCAGACTGACTTTGTAAAGACTGATCTTTTCCAATCTTTATGTTACAATGTGGAATTTGTAATCTAAGAAAATAATTATAAAATAACAGTAGTGGCCTCTAAGCGAATAATTTATTTTCCAAATAGCCCCTCCCCCCCCAAACCTAAATTGAGTCAAAAGAAAAGACCCTTATGATGGGAAGGATTGAAGGCAGGAGGAGAAGGGGATGACAGAGAATGAGATGGTTGGATGGCATTGCTAACTTGATGGACATGAGTTTGAGCAAGCTCCAGGAGTTGCCAAGTGTGCTGCAGTCCATGGGGTTGCAAAGAGTTGGACAGGACTGAGTGACTGAACTGAACTGAATATCAGTAACTTACAGGTGGGCTTCCCAGGTGGTGCTAGTGGTAAAGAGCCCGCCTGCAATGTAGAAGACATAAGAGACACTGTTTCGATCCCTGGGTAGGGAACGTCCCCTGGAGAAGGGCATGACAACCCACTTCAGTATTCTTGCCTGGAGAATCCCATTGGCAGAGGAGCCTGGCAGGCTACAAAGTGGGGTTGCAAAGAGTCGGACACAACTGAAGTGACTTAGCGTGCACATAGTGAATGTGCAAATCAAATTATTTATCTTCCTAATTCTTTGCCCTTCCTCTCAGACTTAGACTAGTCTTAAAGAATCTGCTATTGCTTTTTCTTTAAAAGCTTTTCATATTGTTTTGTAGGCTTCACAAGTCTACAAAGGACAGATACGACAGTTTGATGTGTTATATGTATTGCATTAATGTTAGTCTGTGTCTGTCTTTTGTTTGATCTGCCTTATCTCAGATGATGTGATAGAAGTATGGCTGGGCCTGCAGGGATGGTCTGACCCTGAAACTGCCTGTTTGTATGGGGTTTCCTGCATATTTCTAGATTTTCTGATCTCTGGCTGCCGTGTCAGATGACATCAGCTTAATAGTTGTTCAGATTGTCTTGACCTTCTAAGGGACCAGTATTTTAATAAAGACCCTCCTAATTATTTTATTGTTGCTGTATTCATACTGATCATACTAATATAGTTAAATCATCTTTATGATATTACTAAATTAAATATTTGTACAGATGATTTGTGCTAGAATTTGGAAGCAGTATCTTGAAAAGCTAAGTACATGTATGTTATTAAAACCTTGGATCAGTAAAATCAAGATCAAACTTTTAGTTTTCTAAGAGTATGCTGTTAGTGAAGTATATTTGGTGATAGAAATTCACATGCTCTAAATTTGTTAATCTGTCTAATGTAGTTTATCTGAAAGACATCAGCAGGTAGAATGGAAGGAAATGTAGACATTTTAAAGAAGGTTTGGTCAGGCATAGAAATCCAAACAAGAAACTAAGAATCTATGGTCAGAAAAGTCGAGGATTTTAAGTTTTTCATTATTTACTACTGGAAAAATGGAGGCACTTAATTATTAAGCATTTTATTTAAAGTTTGATAGAATTCCTCAGTTTCAGTGATAGGTGTGGAAAGATTACTCTTGGCTGCTACACTGGTATGATTGGTACTTCAAGTTACATTTTTGATAAAACACAGACCCTGAGATAGCTGTGTTAGAAAGGTGGGTATATAAATCAGTGCTGTTAAAGTCAACACTGAATGTAAAGGTTATATAGAACTGCCATGCACTTCCGTAGGGGCTTTGCAATCCTGGAGGGATCTTAAGGAAGTTATTCCAATAACAGAGTTTAGAATCTATAGTTGCTTTAAAATGTATTATCATAGTGCAGCTAGTACATGATTACTACAGTTCAGAGGTTCTCCACCAGAAGGGGATCTGGGGATATGTGTGTGGGTAGTTTTGGTTGACAAGATGCTCAGAGGGAGCTGCTGGCATTAATTTCGCAGAAAGGGACAGTCCCACACTGGAGTGAGTACTCAGCTCAAAATGCAGTGGTCCTGTGTTGAGAGACACTGCCAAAATCTTAGTTCTTTTCTTATAATATCTCTTGTTTTTAGTATAGTTTAATATCCTAATTTAAAATATCATTTGAGAAGTCAGTGTTAGATTTGCGATGTTTTTGATTATTGTAAAATATTTTAGATATATAATCTGATAATATTGTGAGTCAAGAGAGAGAAAGAAAAAAAAAAGAGGGTCTTATTTTTAGCAATTAGGATTCAAAGTGATAGAGAGGAGGGTCCAAGCATACAGCATCAAGAATAAATAGTGAACCCTTAAAGATGTTAAGGTCCTTTTAGTTTTTGGAAAGAAATGATATTGTTGCTACTGTTTAGTCGCTAAGTTGTGTCTGACTCTTTGTGACCCCATGAACTGTAGCCCACCAGGCTCCTCTGTTCATGGGATTTCCCAGGTAAGAATACTGGAGTGGGTTGCCATTTCCTTCTCCAGGGGATCTTCCCGACCCAGGGATCGAACCCACATCTCCTGTGTTGGTAGGCTGGTTCTTTACCATTGAGCCACCAGGGAAGCCTGAAGAAAGGCTGCTGCTGCTGCTGCTAATTCGCTTCAGTTGTGTCCGACTCTGTGCGACCTCATAGACGGCAGCCCACCAGGCTTCTCCGTCCCTGGGATTCTCCAGGCAGGAACACTGGAGAGCCATTTCCTTCTCCAGGGGATCTTCCCGACCCAGGGATCGAACCCACATCTCCTGTGTTGGTAGGCTGGTTCTTTACCATTGAGCCACCAGGGGAGCCTGAAGAAAGGCTGCTGCTGCTGCTGCTGCTGCTAAGTCGCTTCAGTCGTGTCCGACTCTGTGCGACCTCATGGACTGCAGCCCACCAGGCTCCTCCATCCATGGGATTTTCCAGGCAAGAGTACTGGAGTGGGTTGCCATTGCCTTCTCCGGAAGAAAGGATGAATGCTGTCTAATTTGGACAGAGAGGGAACAGACAGTGTAGAAAGTCAGATTATTATTAACTCATGTAACAATCTGAATTACAAGTTTTTCATTAAAAAATTGAGATTCATGGAAATAAATGAAAGAGTAAGATGTTATAAGTACTTTAATATTTTAGCTCTTCATTTTTAGATGTCACAGTATCTGAGTTGTTTGGTTTGTGCCTGTGAGCTGGCAACTATGAAAGGGGAGAAAAAGGGAGGGAAAATGTATTAAATAAAGAGGGAAAATAAGTGAAAAGCAGATGGAAAGAAGGAGGTAGCGTCTCAGAAAATGGCTGCTCTATCCTTCCATGTCCTTAGGATGAAAACCCTGGTGTCATCTTTGACTTCCTCTTTTTTTTTTTTTTTCTTCCATACATAGCATCAAATCTGGCAGCAAATCCTGGGGACTCTATTTTAAAAATAGATCAGGATCTGCTGACTTGTCCCATCTCTGCTATGTGGGCCAAGGCCCCATCATCTCTTGCCTAGATGGGGACATTAGCCTCCTAAGAGGTCTGCTTGCTTCTACCCTACTGCCTTATAGTCTCCTTTTAAATCTAAGTCACGCTAGGTCGCTTCTGCCACCATAAGCCTCCCGGTGGCTTTCCATCTCTGGATGAAAAAGCTGTAGCCATCTGGTGAACAGTGCTTACCTTGCACAGTTTATGCTTAAATCTGTCTCTCCTGTTTCCCACCCCACTCTGTACCATTGTGTCCCGCACTTGGCCTCTTGTCTGCTGTGTACAGTCTTACTCCTCATGACGCTTCTCCTCCATCCCTTGTTGATTCTCAGCTCCTCACCTCCTGCTTTCTCAGTGAGGCCTTCTCTGACCATGTGATGGATTAACTGGCCAGTGTTGCGACAGAGATGGTAATTCTTGTCTCCCTCTCCAGGTGCCTGTTTTTCTCTAAAGCACTTTGATTATCTGACATACTTACTACACATTTGCTTGCTTATTTGTTAGAGGGCAGCGATCTGTCTGCTCACTGCTCAAAAGTAGAGCTTGGCATGTAGTAGGTGCAAGGTGAGGCAGGAATAAAAAAGCTGGTGAAATATGGTTCAGAAACCATAGCAGAAACCAAAGTTACCGAGTAATTTTAGCTTCCTTGATTCTCTGTCATTAGTTGAGAAACTAACCTTGTGAAAATTAACTGAGCTGGTTTGTGACGGTAGCCCAGAGCCTGCTTGTCTTGGAAGAAGCTTCCTAATGATAATCAATGATTCTTGCGAGAAGGAAAAGACAGAGCAAAGGAAATGGTAAAACATCTTTCCAAAGATCTTTCACATTAAAACATTTGCATTTTACTACACGGGTTCCCCCCCCCCCCCACCAAAGCTAGTCTTCATGGCCAGTGTTAGTAAATCCATTTATAAAAGTGTAGTGAGAGGGTAGATGAAATTCCTGCCGTTTCTTTCACTCCTGGGTGCCTCAGGTGTCACCAGGGCCCTCTTGGTGGAACTGTATAGCCATAATAGAAAAGGCTTAATTTCAGTGAAGAATATGTATGCTAAGAAAGGACATGTTAAATGTATGCGAGAAAGATGCTGAATATTATAAAGTTAAAGGAATGAACTTCATGGGCTAATTACCAGTTTTCTGAAATCATATTCACTGCGTGTTTACTTCTGCAGAGTGTATATTGATTTGGCTAGCACTGAGCTTTCTAACAAATTGCAAGTTGTCAAATACATTACCTGTGCCAGTTATGAATAAAAACTAGTTCAGGTGACTAGGCCTTAACTTAAATACAGTGCCTTTGACTGTTAAAGGTGTTCAGGTGAGTGTGATTGAAGACCTCAAGGAGAAAAATCTGAAATAATCCTTATTAATGAAACCGGGAGAAATGTCAAAGCACTGTTCTTGATGATAGGGGGCAGGCAGTATGTTTTAGGATGAAGAATGTCCCTAAGTTACAATTTCCTGGGGTATTAGCAGTTAGAACATGAAGTGCAACGTGAGTCTTGTGCTTCTAGGAAAGAAACATGAATGTAGGTAAATCCGTGAAGAAATAGAATTCTATTTAATGATGTGTATATATGCATGATGAAAACAAGAATATTACAGTGGCAGTGCTACTTTCATGATTTCCATAAATTATGAATGACTCCTAAGAGACAAGGTTGCAGAAAGGACCATCTTCAGAGATTGTTCTTTAGAAACAAGGATGTCATTTGCATTTGCCAGAAATAATTCTGTCTTCCCATTCCTATACTGTGAATAAATTGAAGAAAAATTTTAAAGGAGTAATTGTAGTTCTTTCCAAACAACTTTTATTAAAATATTTGCATTTTACTACAAGGTTTCCATTCTTTTTCTCAAAGAGAAATCTCCATGGAAATGTTAGTAAACTCACCCTTTCTGCTTCAGGAACTTGAAAAACAAAATAATGTATAGGGGTCTAATTGTGTTTGTATTCAACACAGTATTGATGTAAGTCAAAGAAGAACCTTTACATTGCTTAATAAATTACTCAGCACTGCTTTGTGTTTCTACTAACAAAGCTAATTTATTTCTTCTTAGGTATGCTTCAGTTCCAAAGCAAAAATCTGATGTCATTCTAATGAGTCTGCTTTCAATTGTAGAGTACAATAAAGCCCCAGTAAAGGATAGTAAGACATCTATTTTATTGTAGATAATAAATCTGCAAAGTAAGTTCTTAGCGTAGACTGAAGTTGATCTAGCATGGAGTTGCTTTATGAATAGTCCTTTGAGCAGACTCTACAGTTCTGTATGTGGTTTTAAATCACTGTAAATTTGTAGGCAGGTACATATCACAATTGTCTGTTTTTCTTTTTAGGGCTCATGTAATCAAAGAAGTTTCTTTGTTGTGTGTATCTTTTCAGAACACAACAGGAATTGAAAATGAATCAGGTGAGTTTAAAAATAAGAATTTATACAAATACATTATCTAGATGTTAGACCAGTTCTTAATTTTTAAAAGATAGTAACACACACCTTCATTCCTCCTAGATTTTCCTTTCTGTTGCTTAATACCATTCATTAGTTCGTCATTTTCATAGTGTGTGTTTGTTCGTGGAATGGAGTGTGCATTGTCTTGGCATGAGTTGGCGTTTCTGTGGCATTCTTAGGGACCTCAGTTCAGGCTTACATTTTTTTTTTGCTTTCCCTGGTGTTATTTTGTTTTTGTTTTGAAGCTTATTAAGCTTCCATTTTTAGTGCTTTTTATTTTGTAATAACTCGTTGGTTGCAAGGAGAAAATTGAAAGTTATTTTTAGAGACCAAAACTGAATGGGAAACTTTAAGCCTTCTGTTCTTTAAAAACCAATTTAGAATAAAAACAAGAGGATGGATATTGAAACATAAGATGTGTTTCTCCTTACAGGAGGGTGTGGGATTACCTGGAGATTAAATAATTCTGTAGCCTTAAGGGTGTTCTAATAAGTAGAACCAGTTATGTAGATTTTATATATTCGAAAGTAGGATTCTTGTTTTCTAGTCTTAATATCTTTTCACTTGAAGTTACAGGAATGTATGGATATTAGAAGCGTTCTCTCTTGACATCTTCATAATACTTTTTTTTTTAATATGAAGGAAAGAACTTAAATATGAGAAGTCTGTAATTTTTGCTGCTTAGCTTAAAACTCTCAGGCTTGAAAACATTTTGTACTCTTTATCAACTGAAACTTCAGACACCTTTTTTATCCTTTACAGGTGCCTCTTGCTGGAGATCACAAGTCCAATTTCGTTAGGTGACCAGGTTTAATACATTCAGTCCTCTGTTGAGATTGAGAGATGTGAAATTTTTGGAATAGATTCTTTTGATTTCTTTTCATTACTTTCTTTATCAAAAATTTGTTGATTTTAATGCAGAGGACCATACATCATCAAAAATGAATCTGGTGAACACATGGGGCACATGGTTCCTATTATTCTTAAAGCTTGCAGATTTACTGACATGCTTTTGAAGGCAAATTGTTTTTGAAATGGTGAGATGGGGGAGAGGAAAAGAGAACAGAATGGATTTTTTTCATAGTCACTGTCCGTCATGGGCTTCCCTGGTGGCTCAGAGGTTAAAGCGTCTGCCTCCAATGCGGGAGACCTGGGTTCGATCCCCTGGAGAAGGAAATGGCAATCCACTCCAGTATTCTTGCTCGGAGAATCCCATGGACGGAGAAGCCTAGTAGGTTACAGTCCATGGGGTCGCAAAGAGTCGGACACGACTGAGCGACTTCACCTTCACTGTCCGTCAAAGTTATGTGCATATACATGTCATAAAGTTCATTTATTTTCCTCTTTTAAGATTGAGTCTTAATGCTGACCTTGTCTCCTCATGAAACTTGCTTTTCTGCTGTCTCAGAGCCGTTGTTAGAGGAGTCTTGATTCTGGACTAGAATGATGGTGACAGCTTCCAAAGAGGAATCTAAATATTGACATCACTTAGGTTGCATCCCTCTTCAGCCTCATTTATTTCAGGTGGCTAACCGTACTAAGCTAGTAATATTTTATTTCAAGTATATTTAGACCTGTTTGACACCTCACACTTTTGCTTTAATATTGCAGTTATATTAGAAGAACTTGCATTTAAGGAAAGTCCACATGCCATTCAAAGAGTTGGAGCAATAACCAGTTCTTTTTTTGGCTCTTTTACAATTTCTTGCAGAGGACGCCCTTTGATGCCAAATATCAGTGGCAAAGGGTCCCCTTATGTTTCTAATGGCTAGTGCATTTCTGATTTGGGTGTATCTTCAGTGGTCTGGTAGTGATGAAACTTTTATTTGGATTGTAAAAATGTCCACTTTTCATAGTAAAATTTTCAGCATCTTTAGTTATATTTTTATTCTTTGAATAGCATTAGTCTCATGATACTGAGACCTGATTATTATATCATGACATACAATCTGTGAGTATTTTTCAACAACTGTCCCATCTCCATGATTTTTAAAAATTATGAATTGTTTCAGGACATTTGCTGTTTTTCCCTCTTGTGTTTATTTTTATTTTCAGCCAGTGAAATTGAGCAGTAAGTGCCTGAAAGGCCTCAAAACAACTACACAAAAATTTAGATATTAAGCAAGTTTTGACTTGAACAGGGTTAATTTTTAATGAAAATCTTGATGATGACTTTAGGGTTAGATATTTCTCTCTAGGGCCTGGTCAACATTGCTTTGGTGAATCTTACGGTTGGTATCTAAGTTTCTAAGACAATATCCTGGAGTCTGTCACGTATACATGCCTGACAGCTGAGTTTTAGGGACTGAAGGATCCTGGGAGTCAGCATACCATATTGTTTACAAGTGAGTCCTTTAGAAGAAACCACAGAGTCCAAAGCCTTCCGGCATTTTAAGCACCGACTGTTGAAGCAGCGTTTTGAACTTCTGTCTTATCAATCAGTGTTCCAAGGCGTTGCAGGTGTAGCAGGCCAGGCTGTATCTCCCCCCTCAGCCCTGGGATCCACAAAGCTCTAGGCCCACATGCTCTTTGCTTATTTTCTCTTTCTGTCTGTTCTCAGCACCTAACCTTTTCTTACTGTCTCTTATCTTCCTAATTTAGAACCCAGCCTTTCCAGACAATGTACCGTCTCCCCTCACTCTCCATTTTATTTTCTTTCTACTTTCAAATCATAGGTATCCCTTGCTTGTTTCACTATCATTCCACACCTATCCCTGTTAACTGAGATGTTCCACAATTCTTATCTTTTCCTAGATTTTTCTAGGAGAAACCAGAACTTTATAAATGGCTGTCCCAGAGTTTAGAATGCTTTACTTTATAGAACATCCAGGGTCACCAGGTTCCGTAATGTAAATATGTTCATGGTGGCTTAAAGTGGATGTGCTCAAGTTGAATGCCACTTGCTGTCTAGTGAGTACTGAATCAACATGCCAGGCACTGTAGTGTGTGTTACATATATATTCTCTCAACTCAAGTCTTTGCAGCCGCTGTATGAAGAGTGTGGTGGTTTGGGCACTAAGGTGTGTCCAACTCTTGTCTAACTCTCTGTGAAGAGTAGGTATGATAAGTATTTTATGGATGAAGACGTTAAGGCCAGAGGCCTATGATCTCTCAAATAGTAAATGACAGAGCTTTGGGTCACACCCAGGCTAGTCAGATTCCACAGCACAGATTCTTGATTCCTACGCTATACTGCTATACTGGTCAGGATGAGCTGTGTTATGCTGTACTTACAGACAGGCAGCTCCAAAATCTCAGCATCTTACACAGCAACTGATTTCTTGTTCTTGCTAACATCCAGTGTGGATCTACTGTTGTATTAATAGTTGCTTAAGAACCAAGGATGACAGAGGCTTTGTGTCAGTACACATGTCTTTTACATAATTGGCCGAAGTTACTCCTATGGCTACATCTAATTTAAAATTCAAGAGGGAAAGCAGTGCAAACCCATCAGGTGCTCAGGAGGAGAAGAGAACTACACTATTTAGGTAGAGCCCCAATGATTTTCCCCTGCTTTATCAAGATATTATTGATGTATAACATTGTGTAGGTTTAAGCCCTAATGGTTTAATACAGGTGTCTTGATGACTAACTTATTGAGTCACACAGTTTTTTTTAAGAACCATTATATAACTCTTTGCTATGAATATATGAAACTTTCTGTCAGTATACTAGATTTATGATTTGCTGTTGTTTTAGTTGCTGTTGTGTCCAACTCTTTGCGATCCCATGATGCCAGTCTACTCTGTCCATGGGATTTGCGAGGCAAGAATACTGGACTGGGTTACCATTTCCTTCTCCAAGGGATCTTCCTGACCCAGGGACCTAGCCTGCGGCTTCTGCCGCGTCTCCTGCATTTCAGGTGGATTCTGTACTGCTGAGCCACCGGCAGCAGCTTAATATATTGATCTATCATCCATGGTATTGTCAGTAATGAGTAGCAAAGCAATTTAGCCTTCCAAACTTGTTCTAAAATTTTACATACTGAAATAAGCTTTTAATCACTGATGCTGCAGCTCCACCTCTTAGAATTGTAATAAGCTGTCAGAATAGTGGAAAGATCCAGAGTGCATTACTTTAGCTGTTCTGAATGTTCTCTCATCCCCTCTTTTGTCCTGCATAGACTGCATCCCATGTGTTGTGAATTCTGCCTGCAGGGAACTAGACAGGCAAGGGCTGTGCTTTGTAACTTACCTTCTCTTAGAGGGAGACAGTTAAAAAGCAGGATGACAAGATAATTTCAAATAGTGAAAAATGCTGTGAAGACAATGAAATAAGGTCATGTGATAAAGAATGATGGGTGAAGATGGGGGAAGGTTCTCTGGATTACATGGTCAGGGAAGGCTGTTCTGAAGAACTGATTAAAAATAGAACAGAGACTCGAGTAATAACCAGGAACCAGATGTGTGTAGCTCTGGGGAAAGAAAATTATTGGCAGCGTGAATAATAGTGAGTGCATAGACTGTGAGGTGAGAATGAGCTTGCTGGTTCAAGGAACAGAGAGCGGCCGGGGCTGGTGCTTGGTGAGCCTTAGGGACTCGGGATATGCTGAAGTTGATGTGAGAGGTGAAGGCCAGTTTTGTAGGACTTTCTGGGTATTCTCAGATGGTAAAGAATGTGCCTGCAATGCAAGAGACCTGGGTTCAATCCCTGGGACAAGAAGATCCCCTGGAGAAGGGCATGGTAACCCACTCCAGTATCCTTGCCTGGAGAATTCCATGGACAGAGAAGTCTGGTGGGCTCCAGGCCATGGGGTTGCAAAGAGTCAAAGATGACTGAGCGACTAACACTTTCACTTCATTTTTAAGGGCCAGGAGAAGTTATCTTTTATTCTGAATTCAATGGGGGGGCCTTCCCTGGTGGCACAGTAAATGGGAATCTGCCTCCCAATGCAGGAGACATGGGTTCGATCTCTGGTTCAGGAAGCCACATGCATCAGAGCAACTAAGCCCATGTGCCACAACTACTGAACCTGTGCTCTAGAGTCCAGGAACCATAGCTACTGAGCCCATACACCTAGAGCCCCTGCTCCGCAATAAGAGGAGTTAACGGCAGCGAGAAGCCTGCATGCAGCAACAGAGACCCAGTGCAACCAAAAATAAATACATTAAAAAAAATAAATGCAGTGGGAAGCCACTGGACTGAGACATACTCTGATTTCCAGTTTTGTAGCATGTCACTTTTCCTGCCCTAGGGAGATGAGACTGTTAGTGGGCAAGAGTGTGCTAATATGTTTGTTCACTATTAATACCATACTTGAGGACAGTTTCTTCAGCTGGACAGCCTAATGGACCTGCCAGCCTTCTGAAAGAGGGCACTTTTTAACGTGTTTTTGGAACTGTTTGACTGCTATTCTCTTGCAAAGACGGTGTGTGTGATTTTCTTGTTCTTTGTCTTATCTGCTTATCCTTTCTGCAGTTTCACTCATTCCTTAACCAAGTACAATTTAATGCTATTTCAGGAGACTGAAGCTCGTTTTATTTTTTTTCCCCCAACATCTAGAACAGTAACCAAGAATATTGTTTGCAAGTCTAAACAAAGAAGAATTGTTCATGGAACTGTCTCTTATACACATCTCAAATCGATATTTAAGAAACGAGGTGCTTTAATTAAATAGGTTAAAACTGATACAGTGACTTGCAATCAATCTCTGGGTGAAGTGTATAAAAGGAGTTACTGATAGAAATTTAAGTGAAATGTCAGTAAAGCTTGTTTCTTCTTATTCTTTTAAAAATAAAGACATTAGTATGAGACGTCACATGCAGTCTTATGTAATAGCAGCCAGTGCCACTGCTCTGCTATGTACTAAACCCAGTGTCTGTTATCTGAGACTGTGGAGAGCAGGTGGAGCAGACTGATTCCAGTCCAGATGTGGGATTGGATCAGACCTGTGGTCATTGTGAGGACCAGAGTGGGCTTTGCTTAGGGAGATGGGACATTTTTGGAGGTTTTTGAGCAAAATAATGCTTGACTTGGGTTAAAGAAAAACCTTGAAAAAATTTTTTCTGTGGCATTGATGTTTTTGTTCTTTATTTTCTTGGAGCATTAAACTTTCATTTTTGTTGTTGTTGTTTAGTCACTAAGTCACCTCTGACTCTGTGATCCCATGGACTGCAGCACACCAGACTCCTGTGTCCTCTGTCTCCTGGAATTTGCTGAATTCATGTCCATTAAGTTGGTGGTGCTATCAAACCATCTCATCCTCTGCCGCCTCTGTCTCCTTTTGCCTTCAATCTTTCCCAGCATCAAGGTCTTTTTCCAGTGAGTAGGCTCTTTTCATCAGGTGTCCAAAGTATTGAAGCTTCAGCTTCAGCAGTAGTCCTTCCAGTGAATATTTAGGGTTGATTTTAAAGGATTGACTGGTTTGATCTCCTTGCAGTCCAAGGGACTCTCAAAAGAGTCTTCTCCAACACCACAGTTTGAAAGCATCAGTTCTTCAGCACTTAGCCTTCTTTATGGTCTAACTATTAACATCTGTTCATGACTACTGAAAAAACCAAAATTTTGACTATATGGACCTTTGTTGGCAAGGTGATGTCTTTGCTTTTTCATAGGCTGTCTAAGTTTGTCATAGCTTTCCTTTCAAGGAGCAAGTTTCATTTTCAGTTCAGTTCAGTTCAGTCACTCAGTCGTGTCCGACTCTTTGCGACCCCATGAATCGCAGCACGCCAGGCCTCCATTAAAAACTTAAAAAAGCCTTCCAAGTAAAGTGATTCCAATCTGTTATAACTTGAACCCCAATTACAGAACATGTAGTTTAGGAAACCAACACACTGAATAATGACAGCACTTAAATCTCATTTTGAATCATGTATTCTACTAGGTAAATAGCAATTTTTATAAAATCCAGGACATTGTCTTTTGGTTAGAAAATGTTGTTATTTCTGAAATTTGAAAAGGAAATTAGCAACTCAAACAGCATTTCCTTACATAACTGTGGAGGAAACTATGACAGAAGGCTTATCTTCTTGTAATACTTCTTTAGAGAAGGTTACAGGGCGGTTCAGCTCTGCCTCACCTTTGCTGTCTTGTGACTCATATTTCTCCGTCAGTCCTGGCTTTGCCTCTCCAGCTGTGTGAACTTGGGCAAGTCACTGCCTTCTCGGTGTTTGTTCTCACCTGTTAAATAGGGATAGCAGTGGTTCCCATCCCATGTGATTGTCGGCAAGAGGAAGCAAGTAATAAATGTGAAGCACTGAGGCTTTATCCCATCTTGTCACGCCCCTGCTCCAAACCCTGCAGTGCCCCACGCTCTCCAAAGGCTGGTCTCTGAGCCTTGGTGGTGAAGGTGCTGCTGCGCCTGGTGGCGGCCGCCTCTGCTTTCTCCTGGCTCACTCTGACCTGACCTCTTTTGGTTCATAAACTTGCTAAAGCCTTTGTCTCCTCAGGATGTTTCTCTGGATTGCTTAGTCCTCCCACATGGCTCACTCTCATCTTTCAAGACCAAGTCTCTGTATCATCTTCTCTGAGATGTGCCTGCCTCACCCCCAGCTACCCTAACTAAAACAGAGTTCCCTCCTTATCTCTGATTATCACAGTCTTCTTTCACTGGTCCCAGTGGGAACTCCCCACCAGTCTCCTGCATTAGCCGGTGGGCAGGACCCTACCTCCTCCTTGCTGCTTTCTTCGGTTCCTAGGGTAGCTGGTGCTGGCATGAGGGGCACCAATTGGACATCTGTTGGAAAACTGGGAATTGCTGTGCTATTTCAGGTTTAACGGATGGGCAGTGGGCATTGGAGGGAGGGATCAGATACAGCAGATTTTAAAGGCTCACGAGCAGTGTTTGACTGTTGACCTCCCTCCATTCCCTGAACCTTTTCCTGGCCTTTCTGACACCATGCTCCTGGTGCCCCTCCTGCCTCTGGGATGTCTTCGTCTAGGTCTCCTCTGCTCCTTTGACCCTGAAACAGTGGTGTCCTGAGGGCTGGTCCTCACCGTTCTCTTGCTCTCTGCTCCCCGGTCTCATCCACTGCCTTGGACTCCGTTACCAGCTGAGTCCGTCTCCTCTTAAAGCCATCACGGCTCCGGTACCTCCTGGCACTTGACTGTCAGACACTTGTTTGTTTGATTGCTCACAGTGACCACTGCTCTGAGCTAGGCATCTGTGCTGGGCTCTGGGTGTGAGGCAAGTGAAACAGACCTGCCCTGTGTGTCTGGGACCTGTTTGCTAGAGAGACCATCAACCAGGCCAGACTGTAAGTGTGTCAGAGTGTAGTGTGCAGTGAAAGGCAAGAGTGGGAAGCAGGCCTGATAGGGACCCTGCTGGGTAGGACTGTGGGGACAGGCTTCCTCTGGGTGGGGAGGGGCATACAGTGTACACACACACACACTCCCTTGGGAATCCCCAGGCCTTTGCTGAGATCGCAGCAGCCCCACCATCACACAGACACACACACACACACACAGACACAGACACACACACGCTTGTTTGGGAATCCCCAAGCATTGCTGAGATGGTAGCAGTCGCACCATCTGGGGCTTAAAAGCAAAGGGCAAGAACTCTGTTTTCCTTGTCCATTCTTACAGGAGCCCAAATGGGACAAAAAGCTGTTGCCTTTAATATATCTCAGTTTGTTCTAGTCTCTTTTACTTGTTGCTCTTTAGTGATTAGCTATGAAACCCTTAAAAAAAGCCAAACCCTTGTGCCTGTAGGGGAGCAGCCCCTCCCATCGTTCTTAGGAAGCTGCGGGGGTGAGGGGGCCTGACTGTGTGGCTCCGGCCCCCTCCCTTGATCCTCTTGTCACCACACACTCCTGTTTTCTGCCTCTTGGTCCTGAGCTAGGATGTGCCAGAAGGTCAGGGGTGGTCTTCCTTAATCCAGCCATCCTCAAGATTTTTGTTTACGTCGATTATGTATTTAGATATTTCCTGTGAAATTGAAACAGGTTTCAGGGAGAAACAGATTCACAGGAAATTGTAAAAGTATTAATAGTAGAGCCTTGTGTGGTCCTTTGCACTCAGCTTCCCCTGATGGTAATGTTTTTACTCCAGTGCAATATCGACACCAGGCAATCAACATGGTCCGGTGATATTAGTCAGACTATAGGCCTTATTCATGACTCAGAATATTGAAAACACAAGGTTAAACAATCGTACATTCCATTAGCCAGTGGAATGATGACATCATCATATGTCAAAGGCTCCAGAAAACTCCCCTGTACACACCTGAGAGTCACAAAGGCAGGTGACATCTTAGTATGATTGTAAAAATGGCCCTGACCGTATGGATGCCCGAAGGGACTTTCCAGGCATCTCCGGGTTGCAGTGATGGTTTAGTAGTGAAAATGTGGACACCCGTATGGGTTTACTTTGGCTCCATGACTCTGTGATCTGGGAAAATACTTGACCGGGCTCCTCTGAGGCATGGTGTTTGAGAGTCTTGCCCCTGAAGCCGACTGTTCGGGTTTGAATCCTAGCTTTGCCACTTACTGGCTGTGAGTGCAGGCAGGTTTCAGTTTCATCTGTGAAATGCGGTTATAACAGGACCCACAGCTGGGTGGTAGTGTAAAGATTACATGAGGTGCTGCAGAGAGAGCTTGGAATTGTGCCTGGTTAGTACCCTAAGTACTAACCTAAGTACTGTCAGTGTTCGCTGTGAATATGGTGAGGACTCTGAGGCCATGTGTGGAAAGTGCTTGGCAGCAACAGAGCTTGGCCCAGAGGAAGGCGCGAGAGTCCTGTTCCCTGAGCTGCCGCCGTCCAGCCTGGAAGGTCACCCTTGGTCAGAGGATGAGTATTACAGGGAAGCATAGAGGACCTTTGAGAGGCTCTGCAGCAAAGTCAAAACTGGAGACTCCACATACCTGTAAGGTTTTTTGTGTAGGAACCAGAGCAGGAGCAGTCCCTCTGCTGGTGGTCTTGAGGAGGCGGCCTGGGTCAGCTGTGTTCACCGTTGTGTCTTCCCTGCCAGCCTGTGCCAGCACTCGGGAGGTGTTTGTTAGTGACCTATGATGGGCAGGATGCTTGTGGCCATTGATTGGGGCAGAGAGGGGATACTGACTTTCTTTGACTTTGAGATAGGAATTTGTGACGTAGAATTAAGGAGAACAGTTAATAGTTAATAACTACATAGCTTACTAACTTAATCTTACTATGTTAAATCTGATACTACCATTCCAGATCAGTTCACTGATAACTTGTTTCACTAAGTAGGGAATTCAAGAGTTCTTATGCTTTCTGTTACGTAACAGGTAAGTAGAGAATCCTCATAGTTTCTACTGTACTTGTCACAGTGATCAGTTTCAGAAATCTTTGAAATGGGCCTGGGCCTTGATTCTGGGCTATTTCAAATCCTTAAAGATGTTGCTGTGAAAGTGCTGCACTCAGTATACCAGAACATTGGAAAACTCAGCAGTGGCCACAGGACTGGAAAAGGTCAGTTTTCATTCCAATCCCAAAGAAAGACAGTGCCAAAGAATGCTCAAACTACCACACAATTGCACTCATCTCACATACTAGCAAAGTGATGCTCAAGATTTTCCAAGCCAGGTTTCAACAGTACGTGAACTGTGAACTTCCAGATGTTCAAGTTGGATTTAGAAAAGGCAGAGGAACCAGAGATCAAATTGCCAATATCTGTTGGATCATCAAAAAAGCAAGAGAGTTCCAGAAAAACATCTATTTCTGCTTTATTGACTATACCAAAGCCTTTGACTGTGTGGATCACAGCAAACTGGAAAATTCTTTGAGAGATGGGAATACCAGACCGTCTTACCTGCCTCCTGAGAAATCTGTATGCAGGTAAAGAAGCAACAGTTAGAACCGGTCATAAAACAACAGACTGGTTCCAAATCAGGAAAGGAGTACAGCAAGGCTGTATATTGTCATCCTGCTCATTTAGCTTCTATGGAGAGCATATCATGAGAAATGCTGGACTGGATAAAGCACAAACTGGAATCAGCATTGCTGGGAGAAATATCAATAACCTCAGATATGCAGATGACAGCACCCTTATGACAGAAAGCGAAGAACTAAAGAGCCTCTTGATGAAAGTGAAAGAGGAGAGTGAAAAAGTTGGCTTAAAACTCAACCTTTAGAAAACTAAGGTCATGGCATCTGATCCCATCAGTTCAGTTCAGTTCAGTTGCTCAGTCGTGTCCAGCTCTTTGCGCACTTCATGGCAAATAGATGGGGAAACAGTGGCTGACTTTATCTTTCTGGGCTCCAGAATCACTGCAGATGGTGACTGCAGCCATGAAATTAAAAGATGCTTGTTCCTTGGAAGAAAAACTATGACCAACCTAGATAGCATATTAAAAAGCAGAGACATTACTTTGCCAACAAAGATCTGTCTACTCACAGCTATGGTTTTTCCAGTGGTCATGTATGGATGTGAGTTGGACTGTAAAGAAAGCTGAGCACTGAAGAATTCATGCTTTTGAACTGTGCTGTTGGAGAAGACTCTTCAGAGTCCCTTGAACTGCAAGGAGATCCAACTAGTCCATCCTAAAGGAAATCAGTACTGAATATTCATTGAAAGGGCTGAAGCTGAAACTCCAATACTCTGGCCACCTGATGCAAAAAACTGACTCATTTGAAAAGACCCTGATGCTGGGAAAGATTGAAGGTGGGAGGAGAAGGGGATGACAGAGGATAAGATGGTTGGATGGCATCACTGACTCAGTGGATATGAGTTTGAGTAAACTCTGAGAGTTGGTGATAGACAGGGAGGCCTGGTGTGTTGCAGTGCATGGGGTCACAAAGAGTTGGACACGACTGAGCGACTGAACTGAATTGAACTTGATTCTGGGACAGCAGAGATGGGGCTCTGGGAGGCTGCTGGCCCATCTGGAGGGAGGAGTGTGGAGCCTGGCCTCTGCCCCTCTCTTTCTGTGTGATTCATGTCTCTCCAGTGGCATTACCCTGCGTCCCTGCCCCGCCACAGCTCTGGACATGTCGGTCTCTCTCTGGACATGCCTGTCTGATCCCTGAACTCACCACACTTATTCCTGTCTCAGCAAGGTCCTCTCCTGGCCTGTTTTTCCTGCATGTTGTCACCCAATTTCCTTCTTGCTTCTTGAGAGGTCTCCCATGAGCACTCTGTCTGAAATACACCCTTTCCTTTCTCCCTTCAGTGTGTCCTCTTCTCATTCTTGATTTCTCTTCAGAGCATCAGTAGCTACCAAGCATTGTATATCTTTGTTTAATTTTGTCCATCTTCTTCACTAGAGTGACACAGCATTGAGGTATGTGTGATGCTTAAAACATTACCTGGCCCACAGAACGGACTCAGAAGTCTTGTAATAAATCGAGACACTTCAGTTTCTTTTAGACAAAATCAACCTGAGACGTAGTCCCAGGCCTGTGATTCTTTAGTGTACGAACCAAGGTTACCCTGTTTTGATTATAGTATTACATGTAATATATATATAAAACCCCAGTTTCCAAATTATGGATGTGTTGGGAAGTGAAATTTTCTTTTAAATATGCTTTTGTTCCAAAGGTTTGCTTGTCAAATGATTGCTTGAAATTGAGAGCATGCCACATTTTCTAAAAAAGAATCCTTACATTGACCCAGAAATACCTATCTCAAATTCAGGCATACATAGAGAAAATGCGTTCAGATAGATGACTCAGCTGTGCTTTCCCAGCCTTCTTTTTTCTAAAAAGTTTAAGTTAGCTTGCAGGAATCACTTATTCATTCAAATATATAAGTGACAAATGTTTCAGGTCTGCTGCTGAGTATTGAGAATGGAGCATGGAGTAAGGTGGATGCCATCTGTCTTCCCTGCAGTCTGATGGGGGAGGTACAGTAAACATAATTATACAAGTAATTATTTAAAATTGTGATAAGAGCTATGAAGGAAAAATAAGGAAGGAGAGAGGATGGTTCTGGAGAGAGGATGGTTCTGTTTAGGCAAGCCATCCTACTTCCTCCTACTTCTGACTTCCTAAAAAATGTTCCCTGCAGTTTGCAGCAGTAGGCATCACAGTGTAGGTTCTGACAGCTGGAGGGGTGAGAGGAAGGCCCAGGAGCTGGCCAACGTCTGGAAGGAGGTCCTCGGGTTTTAGTTGAGCCCTGTTGTAGTGTGAAGGATACTAAAACAGGAAAAAAGCATTCCTCTCCTAACTAAAGGAGCCCAAATTAAAAATCGTGGATTTGCTGAAGGCAAGTAAGTATGTATATGGGAATTTTTCTTGTTTCTTTTTCCTATGGTCCTTCTGCTGACGTCCTTTATATTCCCAGGTGTCTCAGAAATTTTAATATAGACGGTATCCAACTTAGACTCAAGTTACAAATTTCCTGTGGGGATGACCATTCCTGCCTTAGGTTACCATCTCCTGTTGACATTTCTATGGAAATTTGGAGATTTTAGGGAAGAAGTTGTTAAATTGTATTTCAGCAGAATCTTTTCCTTTTGAACTCTTTGCTTTACTGAGGTATAATTGACAAAACTCTTAGATATTTAAACTGTGTGTACATTGTGGTGGTTCGATATACCTACACATTGTGAAAGGATTCCTACTGTCCAGTTAATTAACACACCCATCAGCTTGCATATTTCTCTTTTTCTTTCTTTTTGGGAGGAGGAGGGAGCATTTAAGTTCTACTCTCTTAGCAATTTCAGTTCTGTAATACAGTGCTATCAACCAGAGTCACCATGTTTTACATTAGGACCTCAACGCCAATCTAGCAGAATTTTAACTGTAAACACCACAGTGGTTATGGGCTTGGGCTCTGGGGATAGACAGAGACTCAATTCCTATCCTTGGGCAGCTTGGACCACTTCCCTAAGCCTCAATTTCCTCTTCTGTGTGTATGTGGTAGTGGGGCAGGGAGCTGGGAGGAGGCATTAACAGGGCCTTCCTGTTGGGCTGTCTGGAGTAAACTGTTTTGCACACAAGATGGTTAGCACAGTGCCTTGCACTGAGGCCCAAGGAAGTTCCAGTACACATTAAGCCTTTTAGTAGTTATCGTAATAGTGCCTGGAAGTATCAGTTTGAGTTAGCTGACACACTGTGTTTTCAAAGTTCCTGGGAAGGTTAGATGGTGTCACATCCTTTAAAATCTTTTCTAGGGTTCACTCTGAAAAAGGGGAAGGAAATTCCCACTTACCATACTAACTGGCTATGTGCTAATGACTGTGGCTATGGCTTGTTAATATTGTTTCATTTATCCAAGTTAAAAATAATTATTATGTAGCTTGGATATCAGTTACCAATGTAATACCTTTTCCCTCTTTTGAAAAATTTAGTCACATTTCCGAAATTCTGGTTTATAGATTAAAATTTTTTTAAAATGAGATTACTGTATTTAGAAGTGAGAAATTTGTGTGCTAAATTTATTCACACTTTAGCTACTAAAAAATACCATAAGATCATTTTCTGGGGCAGTTTTGATATTCGCATGTTTAGGAAGGTGTTGAACTTGTGCTTGGTGGTACTGTCAGGACCAAGGCCTAATCAAGCAGGATGGAAGTGTGTGTGCTTCTGGAGTACACACACCGTCACATCTGCCCTGTCCAGGGAACGATCCCCAGGCCTTATGTGCCCACTTTTGCACATTCCAACTCAAAATAGCAGAGTAGACTTTCACAATGACTTGCTTGTTGTTGTGGGATCTACTTCTTTCCAAGCAGCCTGTTGATATTTTTTTAAGTTGAAATGCTAGGAGTATAGAAATTTGAATGATACTCTCTTCTTGGCACAAAGCATTCTTAAAACTGCAAGATCTTCATTGTGGGAAAATTAATCATTTTATCTTGGAGTTTGCTGCTTCCCTGTTGGCACAGAGAGACAGGAAAGAACCTGCCTGTGATACAGGAGATCCGGGTTTGGTCCCTGGATTGGGAAGATCCTCTGGACAAAGGAATGGCAACCCACTCCAGTATTCTTGCCTGGAGAATCCCATGGACAGAGGAGCCTGGCAGGCAACAGTCCCTGGAGTTGCAAGGAATCGTACACGACTGAGTGACTTAAACTTCCACTTTGCTGTTTGCCTATGTTGGTTCCTTTGAAAGTCCTTCAGAAATATTTCCCTTTGCGAAGTAAAATAAAGAACATTCAGACTACAAAACCTATCATTCTTAGCAGGGTCGTGATCTGCATGTCAATTCTTTAGGATCTATGTGGTGCCAGTTAATAGCTACCTTTGATTTGAAAGTTAGTTTTAGAATAACAGTCATGATCTATGAGTTGACTTGGTTCTCCCGTTTCTATTCCCTTAAATTTCTATTTTTTTTCTTTTCTTTTAGATAGAAATCTAATAGAAATTTTATTTAATATTTACAATGAATTTTCACATACATAGTAATTTCTAAATTCTCTATTTCTCTGAGACTGTGTAATTTTGTGGAGGTGTTGCTGTTTAGTTACTTGGTATACGGTGATATAGTACTGTTTCTTGGAAAGGTCACACTTCCGTGGAGGGCCCAAAATAAATTGTAGTGTTCTTGCTGGAAATTGTCAAGCTTTTGTTGCTGGAGGAATGAAAGCATGGATGGGATGGGGGTCCAGTTGGCTGGCATGGCCTTTACAGCATGTGCCAAAAGTGTTCACTTAAATAGGGAGTGTTAATTTTTTTTTTAACATCCTAAGATGCTGATGGTAGTCTTTGATTTAAAAGTAAGCTTAAGATGTAATTTGCTACCAGATTCTATGGGAGATTAAAACAGTATGGTGCTGAAGGTTTACATATTTTTAAAATGGTCACAGGTGGCTGGAGCAAACGAAATGAACACAGATGTGCTTGAAGGTTACAGTGGTTTCCTTTGGAGACTCACAGACAAGCAAAAAAGCACCTTCTGAAATGCTTGACCTCATCGTTTTAGTCTGGCTTGCCAGCTTTAGGTTTCACTTACATTTTTGCATATTTGTTTATTGGACCAGAAAAAAAGTCAAAACAGAACTGGGTTTTCTTCTTTTTGGTATTATCCTTCTGTTCCTTAACTTGCAGAACGCAGCTGAGCCTGTGGCAACCACGGAGACCCTGGCCGAGGTACCTGACCATGTGCTTCGAGGACTTCCGGAGGAAGTGAGGCTTTTCCCATCTGCTGTTGACAAAACTCGGATTGGTGAGTGCTAGGGTCAGGGGAGGAGAGGGCAGGGAGAGTGGGCTGTGGCCAGGCTTCCTCTGGGGGCTTCTCAGGTGGGGAGCTCACTCCAAAAGCAACACATCTATACTCTTGGCTTGTTTTGAAGAGTTTGTTTTCCAGTTAAGTATCCAGGGTGGACAGGAACACCTTCACACGCACCCACCCTCCTTCGTGACTCAGCCTGAGCAGCCCCTTCCTCTGAGTCTCCCCAGGGCTCTTCTTCCCGCAGAACGTATTGCTTCCGCCTCTGATTTCACTGTAATTTGAGTGTGATGATGGTATTACATTTATTTCATTATTTTGTATTTGTTTTCATATCCATCACTTGCATTGATCGTGAGTGCCTTCATTTCTTATTTATCTTCATGCCTCCAGTAACTGACGCTCTTCATGGGCCTCAGTGGGTATTTGAGTGAATGATGAGTGTGTCCCAATGCTTCTTCCTAGAATTTCTTGTTGAATATAGTCAAGCTTTTTTGTATTGAGTCTTGTTTTTGTGTTCTGATCTTTAGAAAGAAGGCTAAGGAAATAAGTTACAAAAGTTAGAGTACAGTCTTAGAAGAAATTATGTTTATGTCCTGTTTTCTTTTTTTAAAGATGTTCTTCTGATATTCTGATATATATGTGTGTGAATAAATTTTTAATAAATGCTTTTCCTAATTCTCGCTGAGAATTATTCAGTGGGTAATTTGTTCATGAAAGTGGTTGATTTTATCTCTCCACTAATTAGTTATTAGCTGGAATAGCAAATGGGATTCATAGCAGAATTACAGGTGGTGGAATTAGTTCATCATGGCTGAGCCACTGGCTGAGACCACAGCCTTCATCTGTACATGAGGAGATTGAGCCCAAAAGGCAAGGGAGCACGTGCAGAGCAGTGCTGTCAGTAAGAGCTGCTGTGGCACTGGGTCCACCGGCTAGGGTGTCTCCTGCTGTTTTACCCACTGCTTCTGCATCTTGTGTGCCTTACGGTCACTGTGAAGACTATAGAAATACCCCTGAGAATACCACAAAGCAGCATACGTCTTGGTTGGTTTAAACTCTGAAGAGTGAGTTGTTTAAGCTTTCAGGAAACAGAGCAGAGAGCAAACAAACTTCAAAAACATTTACTACAGGGCACTATGTTTCTAACCGTTTAAGGGTTTTTTTTTTTTTTTTTTTTTTTGACAATTTGAAATCTGTAGAAAAGGAGAAAGAGGAACTTTGCATTTTTACTGCATTCGATATTTTTTTCTCTTAATTGTTGTGATTATCTCTTCTCTGAGTGTTTGTGATTATGCTATCTGGGTAATTTACATGTAAAGATTAAAAAAAAACTATAAGATAATCTTTCCTACTTATAAAACAATATAGATTCTTTACAGGCTATTAGGAGAATACAGAAGACTGTTAAGAAGAAAAATAAAAATCCCCTTTGAATACTTGATTTAATTTGACATTCTGTGATCTCAGTTAACATTGTCTTGCTTTTAGGGTGACTAGTCTTTTCAGTATTTTGTGAAACTGAATTGCTTTTAGTGCTTTAGTCTTTAACCACAATGCATTGTGAAACTGTTGGTTTTATTTTCTAGGTGTCTGGGCCACTAAACCAATTTTAAAAGGCAAAAAGTTTGGGCCATTTGTCGGTGACAAGAAAAAAAGATCTCAGGTTAAGAATAATGTATACATGTGGGAGGTAAGAAATGCTCCTTGTCCTTTGCTTATCAGAGTTCAGTACATTTTTAAAGGATTTGAAAGGATTTATTTTAAAGGATTTATCTTCTCAGGATTTGACCTTCTGAAATTAATCAGTCAACATGTTCTTTAAAATAAAGAATATTTTTAATAGAAAATGTGTTTCCTTGGATACAGATTGCTGTTTACATTTGTAGTTTGAAAGTGCTTTGCTGTCTTCAACAATAAATGTCAAATTGGCGTTTTATTTGCCTTGTTCAGGTTGCTTTGCTTTGCTTTGCAGCTGAGAGTTTGGTCTGCCACTTTATAGGCTTGCAGACGAACACCAGTAAAAGACACACCAAGGTGGCTGCTAATATCAATAAATTACAGTTAGGATCTTTTCTGTCATTTAGAAAGTAATCTCTGTGTTGCTGAAACATTCAGAGTTGGACATACGTAGCACACTGTGTATTTATATAGCTGTTGTTGTTTAGTCCCTAAGTAGTGTCCAGCTCTTTTGCTTCCTCATGGACTGTAGCCCACCAGGCTTCTCTGTCCATGGGATTTCCCAGGTAAGAATACTGCAGTGGGTTGGCATTTCCTTCTCCAGGGAGTTTCCCTGACCCAGGGATCGAACCTGCGTCTCCGGCATTGGCAGGTGATTCTTTACTACTGAGCCACCTGAGAAGCCATGTTTGTATAGTGCTTTGACTTTTTAGAAAGGCTTTCATTCTGTTTGTTTCACATTCTCTCAGTGATCCTGGAAGATGGGGAGCGGTCACACACTGCTTATGCAGGGAAGCTGTCTAGACCAGAGGGAGTGGCTCCCTTTGTGGGCACATGTGCGGAGGGTGTTGTCAGAGCAGAACCACACCCCCCATGTGTCCTGCTGCCTGACAGTAGGCAGTTAGAAATGTTTCGTTGGTTTGGTGGCGCTGGTGTAGTCACTAAATTGCGTCCGACTCTTGCGACCTCATGGACCTGCCAGGCTCCTCTGTCCGTGAGATTTCCCAGGCAAGGATACTGGAATGGGTTGCCGTTTCCTTCTCCAGGGTATCTTCCCCGTTCAGGGGTCAAACCCGGTTGGATCGAACCTAGGTTGGCTGTGTTGCAGTCCGTCTCCTGCATTGCAGCTGGATTCTTTGACTGACTGAGCCAGGGTTCAAATCCTGCCTTTGTGACCTGGGTAGGGCCCTTAACCTTTGGGCCCTAAAACCCTCCATTTAAAAATGGGGAGAATAAAAAATAATCTCATGAAGAAAGCTGTGAAGATAAAATATCTTACTGTTTCTTAAAGAGTTGCCTATGAATTAAGCATTTCTATTAAATTTAATTCAGGTCAGCAGCCTCCATGAAATTCCTCAGGTTCTTGTAGAACTCAGTGGCATGACTCCCAGCCAGAGAAGTTGTTTTGGTGGTGAGGAAAAGCATTCCTGTCAGATTGTCTTAGGTGGAAATCACATCTGTTTCACATGTAAACATATAAAAGCCTAAAAATAGAATTCGCCTGGGAAGTGTCTGGGCACAGTTTCAGTCAAGAAGTTCTGTGGTGTTTGTCCATCTGTGGTGTCTTGCTCTTTTTCTCAGTGCTGTGAACAGTGTTTCTTGTCTTGAGAATTCAAACAGTTTCTCTCAGTAATTTTGAGAGTTTCTCTGAATCCCTTATAATAAATATAGTGGTATTTAACCCAAGGGGACTTAGGAAATGATGATTTGCCATGGGAGTAATTACTTTGTTATTTCACAACTTTCAAGTTAAAAGAGTGCTGTATTTGTGGAAAAAATGCCCAACCAAAAAAAAATTTAATTAGTCAAGATAATGGCCAAATGCTTAAAAATGTCTTAACCACAAAATTATGTTCCAAAATAAACTGTATTTTTAATTTTAGAAGTTTCACAAGGGAAACCAACAGACATGCTTTATCAGGTTAGCATTAATACTGGTGAGGAGCCAGAAAACACGTCCTCTAGTTCTGTGTGTATCTAAGGTTGAACAAATGTCATTAATATTAAACCTAAGTTTGTGGTACCTGCTTTACTCACCATAGCAATTTGATATTGTTGGGCATATTACATAAGTTACTAATAGTACCTTTTGTAAATTAGGTTTCATTTGCCTCAGAATTCTTAAAGTATGAATTCATAGTAGCTTGTTTAAAAAGTATAATTTGGAGTCATGATGTGTTAGATATTAGAGATTCAGTTTTTCCTGTTAATATCCCATTGTTAATTTAAGATACTTCTCCTTATGTTTTGCCATAGTTGGGAATCCTTATAACACTGCCAGTTCTTCTTAGTCAGGTTTAAAGATTTAGTTCTTGTCAAGGCTGGATTTTCTTCCCTGCAATTAAAAAAAAAAATCTGGATGTCATTCAAATGGTTTCAACTCTGAGGTCTATATTCCATATAGAAACCTCTAAACCTTTTTGCTCTGTTAAAATAGAAGTAGATATATTTGACATACACATGTGGAAGTATGTATTTGGCGAAGTATGTATTTGGCAAAGTATAGGAAGCAAAAATTATAATGTACGTATTTCTTATAAAGAAAATAAAAATCCAGGTGAAATTTAGTGTTTCCCCATTAACTTATTCTAACTTCAGTGTTATCCTCTGACTTGCATCAGAATGCCTCCTCTTAATGTCACAGATACTGTTTATCATTAACATCTCATTTGGCATTTGTTCTTCCATTAAAGCCCCTTAAGACCAGTTTATCTTTTAGCAACCTGGTCTTTCGCCTCCACTAGAACTCCATTTTAAAGCTAATCTATGAGAAAGTGTTAAATTGCTTTTCTTGAGCCCTTGACTATCTCATGCAGCCTTCAGTCCTCTAAGTTTCCACTGAAAGCATGCTATTATATCAGAAATAACAGGAGGGAAACAGGAGAGTATCCTCAGGGTGAATGCATGGAACAGTCAGGTTCTGGAAAGAGGAGAGTACTCTGTGGTCACCCCCCCACCACCACACACACACACACACACACACTGAGCAACGTGCAGTATGCACACACACACATACTGAGCAACGTGCAGTATGTACCCCTCGCACTGCCCCCCACCCCCACATACACACTGAGCAACATGCAGTATTCTGAAGCCTTTCACATTCACTTCTGTGGGGCTCAGATTGTTTCTAATGAACAGAACTTTTGAATTGTTTGCATGTTTTAATATGTATTTTTAAGAATAGCTTTTAGTTATTAGAGCACTTTAGGTTAACAGGAAAATTGAGCAGAAAGTTGAGTTTCTATATCTCCTTCTCCCCCCTGCCCCCACCTCCATGAGACATGCATACACAGCTTCCCTCACTGGCTTCATTTCCACCAGAACGGGGTATTTGTTACAGTGGACACACCATTATTGCCCAGAGTCCATGGTTTACATTAGGGGCCACTCATGGTGTTGTACCTTCTAATAAGTCTTTTTTAAATTATGAAAGTAATACATGGTCATTGCAAAATAATATAAACAGAAAATTATAAATGAGAAAGTAAAAATCACCTGTCAACACCATGACATGCATTCTTTTAACTGTTTCTTTGCCTCTTGCTTTTCTTCTGTCTCTCTCACACAGCTACCTATACAGACACCATATCTAGACATTTCATACACAGTTGAGATCAAACAATATATGTATGGAGTTTTGTAACATGCTTTTTTATCTTAATATGTTGTAGATATGTACATGTCAAATGTATATCCCACTTCAAATGCTTATCCACGTCATTATTTCTTATAGCTACCTAGAATTCCATTATATCCTTCCACTGTTAAACCAGTGGACATTTAAGTAGTTTTAGTCTTTGCATGATATTAATAATTCTTTGGGAGAGTAGGATTGGGAGTTTGGGATTCGCAGATGTTAGTATAGGATCAGAGAACAAGGTATACTTACTGTATGGGAGAGGGCACTATATTCAGTATAATAAAAGAATATACTTATGTATATAATTGAATCACTTTGCTGTACCAGCAGAAATGAACACAGCACTGTAAGTCATCTCTACTTCCATAATATTAAAAAAGAAACCCAAATTCTTCCAAGTGTGAAACTAACTGTATATACATATTTGCTCACTTGTCTGGTTATCTTCTTAAGATAAATTTCTAGAAGTATAATTGTTGAGTCAAAAGTTATGTGCATTTTAAGTTTCGGTAAAATTTCCTAACAGACCTCCAAAGGGATTGCACTAATATAGCCACCAGGGGTGAATATTCCTTCCTAGCTTTTTAAAACCAGTGTTGTTGATGTTTTTTGATAGTTTTTCCTCCTTTCTTATCGATGAAAACTGATAGTCCACTGCTTCCATTTGTATGTTACTATTCAGGCAACAAATTTTGAGTCCAGAGGGTAGAGAGAAGAAATAGAATTGCATTTCAATTAAAATTGATAGAGAATTTATTTCTGTATAATGAGAATAGTTTTTTTTTTCAGAAGTGAAAACAAGCTTTTTATCATTCAGCAGTTTTGATCAGATACTAACAAGCACATTTCATAATTTTTGCTATCTCAGTTCTTCTAATTTCAAAGTATTTTAATTTAAAAATGGACAAAACTATTAAAAAAAGTAGAGAAGTCAACCAGCTGATTCTGTAGACCCTTTTGTCAGAAAGTACCACTCAGCTCTTACTGCTCCTTTCCAACTTCTATACCATGCAGAATGTCCTAAGAAAAGACGTAGCTCATGGGGGAAATGCAACCTGCCATCTGTTTTTGCAGTCCAAGAGCTGAGAACGGTTTTTACATTCTCAAGTGGTTTAAACAAAGATCAAGTGTTTTGTGACACATGAAATATATATGAAATTTAAACTTCAGTTCATTAATAAAGTTTTGTTGGAACACAGCAATGTTCATTTGTTTACATATTATCTGTGGCTGCTTTTGCCCTAGTGGCCAAGTTGAGCAGTTGTGACTGAGACTGTATGGTTTGTAAAACCGAAAATATTTCCTGGCCCTTTGCCTGGAGAATCCCATGGACGGAGAAGTCTGGTAGGTTACAGTCCACGGGGTCGCAAAGAGTCGGACACGACTGAGCGACTTCACCTTCACCTTCACCTTCACCTTCACCTTTGCAGAAAGTCTGCTGAGCCCTTGTCTGTGTGTGTAAGAGAGCGCGAGTGAACATGGTGATGTCTGGGATCTTAGGTTTGCTGTGAAGCAGTGTGGTTAATAGAATTGCAAAGATTTTGGACCTGTCACTGAAAAGTGGGCTAGCCATAGAGTTGTTTGTCACAGAAGCTGCTGCACCAGTCCTACTCTTCTCTTAGTGCCTTCAGAAGGCTAGGGACATCGAAGTACAGAGAATTAAGCCATCTTTCTGAGTAAGTGAACTCGTTACTAGATTGACAGCATGTTAATGGTACAAGGAGAAAACTGAGAGTTTATTTACTTACTTAACCCCTCTTTGATAAGCTTACCATGTGACAGGCACTGTCCTCAGTTCTGGAGCACTGAGCTTGGCATATAATACTTGCGGTATTATATAGACGAATGACAGTACCCTGTGGGGATTTTTTTTTGTGAAATAAAGAATACTAGAAACACCCTAAATCTTTCCACAGATGACAGATCTGAAAGCAGTTGGCTGCCTGGGGTTCTGAAACTCACTCAGGATGCCCAGGTTTCATGGTTGCCTGATCAGTGATCTTGCCACTAGCAGAGTCCACCTAGAGAGTCTTAGTCTTTGGCATGTTGTGGACCCCTTCGAAAATCTCCCCAGCAAATATACAAATGTACATAAACACAGAACATTTTGCATACAATTTCTAGGGTTATATGAAATTTTTAAATGGCTCAGTGGTAAAGAATCTGCCTGCAATGCAGGACACATGGGTTTGATCCCTGGGTCGGGAATATCCCCTGAAGAAGGAAATGGCAACTCACTCCAGTACTCTTGCCTGGAAAGTCCCATCGACAGAGAAGCCTGGTAGGCTACAGTCCATAGGGTCGCAAAGAGTCGGACACGACTGTGCGACTTCACTTTCAACTTTCACTTTTTTTGCTTTGTGAACAGAGACTGTTTACAGAGGAAAAACTATTGATTATATGGAAGTATCTCTCCTTAGGATCAAGTCAGCTGAGTATTTCTCGGTCCTTATAAGGATGTGGAAATAGATTTGTTATGTAACATTGTTGAGTTAGAGCTGGGGTGTGAGTTGGACCTGTCTTGACACTGTCTCTACCTGAAAGGACAGGAGTCTCATTCTCCCTGTCTTTCCCCACCCTGACTTCATGATGTGGTGGTACATGTGCAGTCTCGTAACTTGCACATATATTGAGTGTAATTCTGTCACATTTTAGAGATAGGTTCTGTGTATCAGTCACTGAAGTTAACTCTGATTGGAAACCAGTTGGAACTCCAACTAAGGTAGAAATTGCATGAAAACACATTTTCATCCCAGTTCCAATTACAGGTGAAACTCAGTGAAAATGAGAAGGCTGCATATTTTTTTAAAGATGTGTGTGTGATGATGGTGACAGTGAAGAGGATGGAAGTGTGAGCCTAGAATTCAGCAGAGCTTGGCTGCCTTCCTAGCCTGCTCTCCCCGCCCTAAGTTAGACTAAATTAGTGGAGGGAAGGTAGAAAATTCAGATAAGCAGAAGAGGGAAAATGGAAATTATGAAGAATCCCATTTTTCGAGGAAACCATTATTAACATGTTCATGCATTTAGATTTCAGATCATTTTTCTCTTCGTATATTCATATGTTTAAGCCATACTTTTTATAAATGGCTTTTTCAATCATCAGTGTATTATGACTGTCTTTTCTACTGATTATTTATATTTCTACATCTTCTGGTCATCTTTTTCTCCCAGTTATAGAGATAATGTGTGTTTACTACTGAGAAAATTCTTAAGAAATACAAAGATTACAGGAAGTAAAAGTTTCCATATCAGTCAGTTAGTCATTCATACAACAGTATTTTTAAAGTTCTATTATTCCACTATATTCCGATACTACCGTACTGAGCTAATCTGTGGTATTCTCCGTTTCACAGTGAGTCTATGGTAAACCACACTCCTGTGGACATCTTTGTACATACATCTTGGTGTGATTGCCCAATATCTCATGAGAATAAATTCCTACAAGTGTATATGCTGATTAAAGCATGTGCATTTTAAAGTTCTTTAGTCAGTATTGCTTAGTTTGATCCAAAAAAAGATACCAATTTATTCTCTGATCAGCATTTTGGGAGAATGTCTGCTTTCTAATTCTGTGTTCTTTTCCTCCTTAAAAAATTTTTTTTAACCATTTTGCGAATTTAAAAAATTACTTATTTTTGATTATTAGGTAAATTTACTTTTTTTCCTTGAGATTTTGGCCATGTATATTTCTTTGTGAATTACTAGTTTGCACATTTTAAAAAACTGAAGTGTTCATCTTTTCTATAAAGTTGAGCATTTCAGTTTAAGTGTGACTTAGTAAATTCCTTAGTCTCTTTTGTAACAAAATGAGCTCTACATAAAAACTTTACTCAAGTGGAACATCTTGCTCTTTGCAAGGGTCATTATTGACCTGCAAGCCAGGACATTCCGGCACAGTCTTACTGTTATCCTCCAGGTGGTAGGTAGACTCTTGTTGCTTCTCACCAGCTGCCTTTAACTGTGTGGGATTTTCCAGAACCATCTCTGCAGTGTTTGTAGCTGTGTCAGCATGTGCGTGGGAGTGTGTGGGAACTCTGCTATCTCCTGTGATAAATCAAAACAAGCCTTTTCATCCCTAAGTTACTAAAAAGTAGCCAGGATAGACTGACACTCTTAAAAGACCAACTAAATATTCCCATTTTTGTTGTTTTATCATACTGGCAAACTTGGCAAAAGTATCTCATAAGCATTTTAAAGTAAAGCACCTTAAATTATTTTGGTGTGTGAAGTTTAAATTTTGTGTTAGGATTCTGTCTCTTCCACACTTACCACATGGGGCTGCACTTTCTCTTTGTTTTCAAGGGTGAAGAGTGTGTCTGTGCCTGCTCATTGTGAGCGAGCCGAGAGTGAGTGTGACAGTGAGTTTGAAAAGGAGTCAAATGTGACCTGTATAGCCTCTTTCAGGTGGTGCAGAGAGGTGTTATATAGTAAACAACCAGCTGCTGAATAAACTCATTGTGGGTTCTTATAGGATAGTGAAAATACTCTCCTTGACACTTTGTGGGGAGTAAATAAAGTAACTGCAAAGCACTTTCTAGCATGATCCCTGTCACATAATAGGTGCTCATTAAATGATGACAGTTATACATTTGTGCATGGTAATATCATTTCATTAATTTCATAGCTACTTGTTGAGAGCCTGCTCTCTGCCAGGCACTGGGCAAAGTCTTAGAGGTACTACAGTGAATGCAGAGGCTCAAATGTCTTCTCATGGAGCTAATACTCTGGTGTGGGGAAACAGTTACTAAGTAGGAAAATAGAGCATAAGTACCATGAAGAAAAATAAATCAGGAGATGACTAGATAACTGGGGGTGCTGATGGGAAGACAAGGCTTCATAGTTTTAGGTGGGATGGTCAAGGAAGGCACTGATAAATAGAGGTCAAGCAGTGCTGGGATTAAGGTCATCTTTAGTACTCACTAAGTGAGTGACTTTGGGAAAGTTATATGATCTTTGATCCTTAATTGCCACATGTAGCAAAAAGGGGTAATAACCTGATGCATAAGGTTAAATGAGATAATATGGGAAGCATGCAACATTATGCCAGATGTGTAACCCCTAGCAGGAAGAAAGTGGTGTTCATGGCCAGTAAGGTGGCGCCGCCCTGGCAGTCCTGGGCTGGGAGACACAGGCATGCCCAGAAGAGCCAAGAGTGGGGGCTTTGTTCTTGAAGGAAAGAAGCCTGCAGTAACGGTGTTTAATGTGAAAAGAAGACGTGAGCAGTGAGGGTCTTGACTGTAGGAAAGAAATGGAAGCGTCAAGATTCTCTCCTTTCTTCCAAAGGAGAAAGTAGAAGACTCATTTCTTTTGCTTTGTTTCTGTCACCAATTGATTGTATTTCAGTGCCTAATCAAGTGTTTTACAGTCTAAATTTGGGAAAGTAGAACATAGATGTATGTATGTATCTACAAAGTAAGAAACAGCTGCTCAGTAGACTCTTTAAATGAAGGAATGAGAGCCAGAGGCCTCTAGGAGGAGGAGTTGATGGAGAGTGGATAATCAGGGAGGGCTTCTGTTTTGCAAGTGTGGAGTTGATCTGACTCAAAGACAGGTCGGGATTTTGGTCTTGTTTCAGAAGGAAACTGCTATTTCCCAGAATACAGATTCTCTGGGTAGAGAAGTGTTTAAGGTCAATAGAGTCTGCAGAAAAAGCATCACGCCCTGTCACCCACATGGAGGGAGGTCCACACTGCATGTTTCCTTACTGAAGTTCCTGTCAGCACTGCAGCAAAGGCACCTGCTGAGCTGTGGACCGCAGCAGGACTGGACCCCCACTCTGGAATTGCTGAACAGCCCAGGAGGCTCAGGGCATTTGGGTGTTGAGTAGCACTGCTGCAGGCTTACACTTCTCTGTTATATGGGGAGGAGAGCTATCATTAGGCCTTGTGTTCATGTTTGTGAAGGATTTGGAGACCATCAAGCACATTTATTATATAGCACATAAAGTTTAGGAGGAAAAAATTACACCCAAATAGAAAAATAACTAATGAGGATTGTATCATTTTGGACCTCAGTTTTCATTTTTATTTCCTTTTTTATGCTGCTTATTCTGTTGATGTGAAATGCTTTATGGAATACTTCCATATAATGAACAGGAATTGTCTTAGAAATTGAAAATGGAAACATTTAAAAGATACCCCTATTTTAACAGCTGTCCTTTTCCCCCATCCAAGGTCTATTACCCAAATTTGGGATGGATGTGCATTGATGCCACCGATCCAGAGAAGGGGAACTGGCTGCGCTATGTGAATTGGGCTTGCTCAGGAGAAGAGCAAAATTTATTTCCACTGGAAATCAACAGGGCCATTTACTATAAAACTTTAAAGGTAAGAGTGTTAGAATTAGTCTGCTGTTAGATGTTCTACATGCATTTCTTCAAATGCTGTCCTTAGTCATGGCTATCAGTAACGACTTTGCAGACCTTGAAAGGGTTATATTTGAAAAGGATTCACCACCCTGAAAGGTCTGTGTTTTGATTATACAGTTGCCACTGCTTATGTGAGGAAGGGCACTAAAGCATGAAGATTGCGTTAAGTAATTACATACGGCATCTTTATTGATACTGATGAGTTAAGCATGTATGTGGCAGATACTTCTCTCTTCATAAGACACAAATGCACTGGGAACTGTCTTGATGGGCCACTTTATCTAACTGTACGAAACTCAACAGCTCTGGTGGTTCTGTGTTAACAGAAAACACATTCTTCGTCTTCAGTCTAGTGGTGCTTTGGATGAGCTTTTCTTTTGCCTAAATCTTTTTAATATAAGTGTATTTATTTATTTATTAGTTTTGGCTGTGCTGGGTGTTTGTCGCTGCTCAAGCTTTTCTTTCGTTGCGGTAAGTGGGGGCTCCTCTCTAGCTGCAGTGTAGGCTTTTCATTGCGTGGCTTCTCTCGCTGCAGAGCATGGGCTGTAGCACATGCAGCTTCTGTAGTTGCAGCACGTGGGCTCAGTAGTTGCGGGCTCCCGGGTTCTGGAGCACAGGCTTAATGGTTGTGGCACGTGGGCTTAGTTGCTCCATGGCATGTGGGATCTTCCCAGATGAGGGACTGAACCTGTGTCTCCTGCCTTGGCAAGCAGATTCTTTACCACTGAGCCACCAGGGAAGCCCCATCTCTTCCATGAATTTTATTCAGAATGAAAATTACACAGAACGTGTTTCTTACTTTTGCTAAAGGAAAAAAAGAGGAAAATCATTTTTTAGAGTTTGTGGTGTGGTCAGGGGTCACTGAGTACATTCAGGGAAGTTAGAATTTGGAAGGGTTGTTATCTCTGCAACAAGCAAGCCCACATCTGTCTCCCTCATTTCCATGTTCTCCTGGAAGGCAAATCTGCACTCATCATACAGGGAAGTGTTCCCAAAGGCCGAGTCTCGATGCTCTAAAGAGAGAGGATTGTTGCTCTTTGCTTTCTGGATTAGATATGGTTGCTAAAATTGCTGCAAGGCAGGTTTTTCTTTATTCACTTACTTTCATTAAAAATGACATAGATTGTGGGCCAGTCCTTGAAAAAACTTAATCTCCATGGAGCTGAAAACTCTTTGATGAGCAAGCATTTAAGATGATGGTCATCTTTGCAGCATGCTGAGTTTTGACTGTATCTCGCACTAGAACTTGGCAAATTATCTTAGAGCTGTTTAGTTTTCCTTTGCTTTCCTTTGTATTTTTCCCTGTCAGCTTTAGTCAGTTTAGTTCAGTTCAGTCACTCAGTCGTGTCCGACTCTTTGCGACCCCATGAATCACAGCACGCCAGGCCTCCCTGTTCATTACCATCTCTCGGAGTTCACTCAGACTCACGTCCATCGAGTCCGTGATGCCATCCAGCCATCTCATCATCAAGAGGCAGGTTAGGTCTCAAAATTCTCCAAGCCAGGCTTCAGCAATACGTGAACCGTAAACTCCCTGATGTTCAAGCTGGTTTTAGAAAAGGCAGAGGAACCAAAGATCAAATTGCCAACATACGCTGGATCATGGAAAAAGCAAGGGAGTTCCAGAAAAACATCTATTTCTGCTTTATTGACTATGCCCAAGCCTTTGGCTGTGTGGATCACAATAAACTGTGGGAAATTCTGAAAGAGATGGGAATACCAGGGCACCTTAGTCAGTTGGTTTGTCCTTTTTCTCATCTAAACGCATGTTCTTGCTTCTAGTTCCTGCAGGAAATATTTCTTTGTAGTACTTTCTTATTTAAAACTTCTGTAACCTTCTTTCCCATTTTCTTTCTGCTGGATGATTTTTCTGGCGTGATTTCCTAGTAGGCATTACTGTACAGTTTTGTTACACTGGAGTCTGAGATTGTATTCACACTTTGATTCAAAAATTCATTCTGTTTCTCAAATTTATTTAAAGTGGAAGTTATATCTGACTACATCAGTGAGGAGAATCCTGGTGGAGAGGAAATACCAATGAGGGGTGCATATGAGACAGTCAAGGGAGTGGAAATGAGGTTCCAGGGCAGAGGAAGCCCAGGGAGATGCTGGGACACTTGGCAATGCTTTCATCAGACTTGAAGTTGAGGTGTGTTCATCTCTGATGGCAAAGCCAAGAACCGTTGAGAAGCAACAGAGAATAGTGTTTGGGAGTGAACTCTGGAGCCAGACTCCTGGGTTAAATCCTCACTTGCTCTGTGACCCAAGGCAAGTCACTGTGATTTTACCAGATGTGCAGCCTTAGGCAAGTCACTTTCTGTGCCTCAGTTTCCTTATTTGTACGATACAGATAATTATATATTGACCTCAGAGGGTTATCAAGAGGATTGCATAGGTGATTGTGGGTAGAGTTCTAGCACGTGATAAGTACGAAATAAATGGTAGCTGTTATTTTTGGCAGGGCACAGTAGTGTCATGAGTAGGAGTAGGGACTCTGGAGCAGACTGCCTTGTGAGCAGATTTTGCCTTCAAGAGAAGCACAGGGAAGAAGACAGGGAAGCATGAGAAGTTACACCTTCTGTCTTAATTTTTTCATCTGTAAAAATGGAGGTAATAGTAAAATTAATAGTGTTGTTATTGTTGTTTAGTTACTAAGTCATGTCTGACTCTTTTTCGACCCTATGGACTATAGCTCACCAGGCTCCTCTGCCCATGAGATTTTCCAGGCAAGAATACTGGAGTGGGTTTCTATTTCCTTCTCCTGGGGATCTTTCTGATCCGGGGATCGAACCCAGGTCTCCTGCATTGCAGGCGGATTCTTTACCATCTGAGCTACCGGGGAAGCTGAACATTAATAATATAGTAATGAAAATTAAACAAGCCAACATGTGCAAGATTCTGTGAAGAGTTCCTTGTCTCACCTAAGTACTCAAAGTGTTACTGACTACCTGTACTATCATTTTTACTTTTCTTTTTTGGAAGTAACTGAGCTCTAATCTTTGTAGACCTCCTCCAATCCTGATCTTTGATTTTGCTCAAGTATGCATCAGGCGTTTTAGATTCTTTTACTAGTGATTATATTCTGCGAGGTTAAGCTTTCTATGGGTTCAGTTCAGTTCAGTCGTTCAGTTGTGTCCGACTCTTTGCGACCCCATAATTGCAGCACGCCAGGCCTCCCTGTCCATCACCAACTCCCGGAGTTCACTCAAACTCAAGTCCTTCAGTCAGTGATGCCACCCAGCCATCGCATTCTCTGTCGTCCCCTTCTCCTCCTGCCCCCAATCCCTCCCAGCATCAGAGTCTTTTCCAATGAGTCAACTCTTCGCATGAGCCAGAGTACTGGAGTTTCAGCTTCAGCATCAGTCTTTCCGAAGAACACCCAGGGTTGACCTCCTTCAGAATGGACTGGTTGGATCTCCTTGCAGTCCAAGGGACTCTCAAGAGTCTTCTCCAACACCACAGTTCAAAAGCATCAATTCTTCAGCGCTCAGCTTTCTCACAGTCCAATTCTCACATCCATACATGACCACTGGAAAAACCATAGCCTTGACTAGATGGACCTTTGTTTGCAAAGTAATGTCTCTGCTTTTGAATATGCCATCTAGGTTGGCCATAACTTTTCTTCCAAGGAGTAAGCATCTTCTAATTTCATGGCTGCAGTCACCATCTGCAGTGATTTTGGAGCCCCAAAAAATAACTGACACTGATTTCCACTGACACTGATTTTCTGACACTATGATCTTCGTTTTCTGAATGTTGAGCTTTAAGTCAACTTTTTCACTCTCCTCTTTCACTTTCATCAAGAGGCTTTTAAGTTCCTCTTCACTTTCTGCCATAAGGGTGGTGTCATCTGCATATCTGAGGTTATTGATATTTCTCCCGGCAATCTTGATTCAAGCTTGTGCTTCTTCCAGCCCAGCGTTTCTCATGATGTACTCTGCATAGAATTTAAATAAGCAGGGTGACAATATACAGCCTTGACGTACTCCTTTTCCTATTTGGAGTGAGTGAAGTGAGTGAAGTCGCTCAGTCGTGTCCGACTCTTTGCGACCCCATGGACTGTAGCCCACCAGGCTCCTCCCTCCATGGGATTCTCCAGGCAAGAGTACTGGAGTGGGTTGCCATTTCCTTCTCCAGGGGATCTTCCTGACTCAAGGATCGAACCCGGGTCTCCTGCATTCCAGGCAGACACTTTAACCTCTGAGCCACCAGGGAAGCCCTTTGGAAACCAGTCTGTTATTCCCTGTCCAGTTCTAACTGTTGCTTCCTGACCTGCATATAGGTTTCTCAAGAGGCAGGTCAGATAGTCTGGTATTCGCATCTCTTTCAGAATTTTCCACAGTTTATTGTGATCCACACAGTCAAAGGCTTTGGCATAGTCAATAAAGCAGAAATAGATGTTTTTCTGGAACTCTCTTGCTTTTTCGATGATCCAGCGGATGTTGGCAATTAGATCTCTGGTTCCTCTGCCTTTTCTAAAACCAGCTTGCGTTAGGTTTTGTAAATAACTTACATGTGATGATATTCTTCTGGGCTCTGTATCACCTTCTCAGCTATCAACTGGATAGTTGAGAAATCTCAACACTGGTTTTGTTTGTAATATGATTAAAAACTGTTTTAAATTCCTGAGGATTGTTAGCCTGCTCTCCATTCATTCACCAGTTCATCAGTTCTTCATTGTTGTTGTTCAGTCTCTTAAGTTGTGTCCCGACTCTGCATTCCCGTGGCCTTCGGCATGCCAGGTTTCCCTGTCCTTTACTATCTCCCAGAGTTTGCGCAAACTCATGTTCATTGAATTGGTGATGCCATCCAACTATCTTGTCCTGTTGCCTCCTTCTCTTCCTGCCCTCAATCTTTTCCAGCATCAGGGTCTTTTCCAATGAATCAGCTCTTCTCATCAGGTGGCCAAGGTATTGAAACTTCAGCTTTAGTATCAGTCCTTCCGATGCATATTCATAGTTGATTTCCTTTAGGATTGACTGGATTGATCTCCTTGATGTCCAAGGGACTCTCAAGAGTCTTCTCTCGCAGCACAGTTTGAAAGCATCAGTTCTTTGTTGCTCAGCCTTCTTTATGGTCCAACTTTCACATCTGTACATGACTGCTGGAAAAACCATAGCCTTGGCTATATGGACCTTTGTTGAAAAAGTGATGTCTCTGCTTCTTAATATGCTGTCTAGGTTTGTCATAGCTTTTCTTCTAAGGAGTTTTAATTTCATGGCTGCAGTCATTGTCTGCTGTGACCTTGGAGTCCAAGAAAATAAAATCTGTCACTGCTTCCACTTTTCCCCCTTCTATTTGCTATGACGTGATGAAATCCAGCGCCATGATCTTCGTTTTTTGAATGTAGAGTTCCAAGCCAACTTTTTCACTCTCAACTTTTTCACCCTCATCAAGAAGCTTTAGTTCCATCTTCACTTTCTGCCATTAGGGCGGTATCATCTGCATATCTGAGATTGTTGATAATTTCTCTTAGCAGTCTTGATTACAGCTTGTGAGTCATCTAGCCCAGCATTTTGCATGATGTACTCTGCATCGAAATTAAATAAACAGGGTGACAATATATAGCCTTGTATTCCTTTCCCAATTTGGAACCAGTCGATTGTTCCATATCTGGTTCTAACTGTTGCTTCTTGACCCGCATACAAGTTTCTCAGTAAACAGGCAAGGTGGTCTGGTACTCTCATTTCTTTTAGAGTTTTCTACAGTTTGTTGTGATCCACACAGTCAAAGGCTTTAACATAGTCAGTGAAGCAGTAGATGGTTTTCTGGAATCCCCTTGCTTTCTCCATGCTCCATCAAATGTTGGAATTTGATCTCTGTTTCTTCTGCTTCTTTGAAACCCAGCTTGTACATCTGGAAGTTCTTGGTTCACATACTGCTAAAGCCTAGCTTGAAGTATTTTGAGCATTACCTTGCTAGCATGTGAAATGAGTGCAGTTGAACAGTAGCTGGAACATTGTTTGGTATTGCCCTTCGTTGTGGACGTTGCTGAATTTTCAGAATTTGCTGGCATATTGAGGACATTTCCTCAACAGCATCATCTTTCAGGATTTGAAATATCTCAGCTTGAATTCCATCACCTCCACTAGCTTTGTTCATAGTAATGCTTCATAAGGCCCACTTGACTTCACACTCCAGGAAGTGACCACATCATCACAGTTATCCAGGTCATGAAGACCTTTTTTGTACATTTCTGTGTATTCTTGCCACCTCCTCTTAATCTCTTCTGCTTCTGTTAAGTCCTTGCCATTTCTGTCCTTTATTGTGCCCTTCCTTGCATGAAAGTTCTCTTGGTATCTCCAATTTTCTTGGAAATAACTGTAGTCTTTCCGATTCTATTGTTTGCCTCTATGTCTGCATTAATTCTGCAAATGCTGAGTGTCGGCTACATAGTAGGTATTCTTCTGTAGTAATGAACTGAACAGACAAGGTCTCTGGTCTCATGGAGCTTCCAGTTCACAGAGGAGGTGGCAGATAATAAACAAGTGAACAAGTAAACAAGGTAACTTCCAAGAACAATATGTGCATTGAAGATAATATGATGGAGTGACCAGATGGTCAGGGAGGTGCTTTAGCTCTGGTAGGTCAGGAAAGACCAAATGTGGACACACTTCCTCCCTCCTCGCGCTGCCATGAGATAGAGCCAGCCATGAGAAGATTTCTACAGGAAGACCATTTCAAGAAGAGGGGCCCTGGTAGAAGCAGAGGTATTGAAGTGGGAGTAAGCTAGATGGGGGGCAAGCGGTTGTTTGGTTTTTCTTTCTTTCCTTCTTTTTTATAAAAGGAATAAAAGCTAGTTTGGCTGGAGAGAGGAGAGGAATGGTGGATGAGGCTAGTGAGATAGGCCGGGATCAGATCAGGGGTGGGGCTTCTGGCTTGTATGGAAACTAGTTTTAGTCTTAAGTTCTATTCACCCATTTGAGAGTTGAGTCTGTCTGACTGTTGACTTTTTAAAAGATCATGCTGCAGAATAAGATTGTAGGTGGGTAAGCATTTGTGTGTTCTCATGATTCTGGAGTATTTCTCTTAATTTGCCCTACTGTCAGGAATATTGGTGGAAATTTTGCCTGTAGCTAATTGCCCTGGTAACATTTCAAGTTTATATTTACTAATATTTAGAGAAGAGAGTGCTTAATTCTATAAGCACTCTTACAGAACCTGTCAGAATCCAGAGGACAAGTTTAAAGTCTTTTTGTTGTTGTTTTTTTTGTTAAATATCAAAATTTTTAAAAAAGTTTGTTTGGACTTTTGACTTTAAAATTTTATATGTTTTATATAATATTATACATGTTTTAGTTTTTTGGTTTAGGTATAACTGATTCAAGAAAGGAAAACACATTGGTTTAAAGACAAAAACAGCAGGTTTTAGCCATCCTTGGGGAAATAAAGGAAACAGTGGCTTGTTTTTTTATCTTAATTTAGAATATTTTAAAATTTGGATAACATAAGCACTGAGTTCTGTAAAGAATGAAACAAAATATTTACTTTCAAAGGCTTTATCTAGAATAGAAGGTATGTTGAAGAACTATGTTGTTTCTAAGCTGACATCTTAGATGGAATTTCTCTTGCCCCTAAAACGAGTGTATCTAATCTTTCTTAAGTATAGTGCAGTGATCAAAATCAGGATGCTTAGTAGCACAGTATTTTATTAGCTAATCTGTACACTCCAGTATGCATCTGCCTGCAATGTGGGAGATCCGAGTTCAATTCCTGGATGGGGAAGATCCCCTGGAGAAGGGAATGGCTATCCACTTTCAGTATCCATGCCTGGAGAATTCCATGGAGAGAGGTGCCTGGAGGGCTACAGTCCATGGTGTCCCAAAGAGTTGGACAAGACTGAGAAAATAACACACTTTCACACTTTATTCAAATTTTGTTAATTGTTCCAATCATGTCTTTTTAGGCAAAGACAACTCCGTGGCATTCAGTTGTAATGTTTCATTAGTCTCCTTAGTTTGGACAGCACCTTAGTCTTTGTTTTTTATAACCTTTCAGTTTTGAGAGAACTGATCAGTAATTTTGTAGAACGTCCCCACAGTTTGGCTTTCTGTTAAGCTTCAGTTCAGTTCACTTCAGTCGCTCAGTCGTGTCCGACTCTTTGCGACCCCATGCATCACAGCGCGCCAGGCCTCCCTGTCCATCACCATCTCCCGGAGGTCACTCAGACTCACGTCCATCGAGTCCGTGATGCCATCCAGCCATCTCATCCTCGGTCGTCCCCTTCTCCTCCTGCCCCCAATCCCTCCCAGCATCAGTCTTTTCCAGTGAGTCAACTCTTTGCATGAGGTGGCCAAAGTACTGGAGTTTCAGCTTTAGCATCATTCCCTCCAAAGAAATCCCAGGTTGATCTCCTTCAGAATGGACTGGTTGGATCTCCTTACAGTCCAAGGGACTCTCAAGAATCGTCTCCAACACCACAGTTCAAAAGCATCAATTCTTCGGCGCTCAGCCTTCTTCAGAGTCCAACTCTCACATCCATACATGTGTTGAGCTTCATTATGATTAATTCACATTTATGTATTTGGGGCAGAAATCTCCAGAGATGATGCTGTGTTCTTTTCTGTGCCTCGTATCAGGAGGCATATGATGTTGACTTATTATACTGTTTTTCACTTGGTAATTAATGTTTTATGGGAAGATATTTTGAGACCATGCAAATACTATATTATTGCTCAAACTTTCATTTACTAGTTTTAGCATCTATTGATGATTCTTGCCTGAATCAGTTATTACTGTCATTAATGTCTAGTTGTGATTTTCTAATTCCATTATTTCTTTTTCATTGACTAGTTGGGATCTACTGAAGGAAGAGCTTTCCTTATTTACTTGACCGTTCATTCATATCAGTTTGGACTCATGGATTTTTATTTTATTCACGGGGTTATAGGTGGAATATTTTTTGATACACTTGGAACTTTTTGACAGATGAGTCATTGTGAGAGAAGCCAATAAGCCATTTGCTTCAGTTTTATTTAGGACTGTAATCTTTCCACTCAGTATTATCTTTAATTCAAGATCTTGTTCTCTAGGTAAAATCCTCATGATGGTGTATATATACATGGCTTTAAGAATGTTTTAGGAGCGGACACGTGAAGTATTTACAGGCATTTCCTTCTAAATTTCAAAGCTGTCTTGTAGACTCGAAGTGTAGTACAGAGGGTAAGGCAGCGAATCCTCCAAGGACCGGAGCAGGTTGGCAGCAGCGCAGAGATAACGCGCTGCCAGGGCGCTCACGTCCTCCGCACGGTCTCTTTTAGCATCTCCGTGATATAATTAGCTTTGCGTTTATAAGTGTGCAGCGGCATGTGGTTCTTATGCTTAACTTGCTCTTGGACTCTTGAAACCTGCGCTGATAATTAGTTTTCAGCACTTCTCTTTCCAGACTGCCCGGTTCTTTTAAACTACGCTTTACATTTTCTCATCAGCTTCGATTTCACGGGCAGTATGGTTCCGTGGTTTGTTTGTTTTTTTTTTAATAGCAGCTGCGATTGAGGAAGAGCGAGCCAGCGCCCGGAGCAAGCGGAGCTCCCCGAAAAGCAGGAAAGGTAGGAGCCCGCCGCTGTCCCGGCTCCCCGCGCGTTCCGAATCTGGGCGCGGGAGGCGCCCGCGGCTCTCCGTGACCTTTTCCGGACCTGGTGTCCGCCCCCCCGGCGCTGCTGAATCACGGCGCCGGACGCCGCGCTCGGACTCTTAGCTAACTTGGGGCCGAGGAGCCGGCGCGGAAAAGTGAGCGGACGCGCGCAGAGAGGGAGCCGGGGCCGGTTGTCATTTCCCTCTCCCACAGCCCGGGTCGCGGGACTTGGGGGTGGGAGCGGCGACCGGTCCCTCCAAGCCATGCATGCCCGATATATTCTTAGCTTTTTGTGCTATTCGCCAGCGACGCGTCACAGAATGTGTTCTGAGAGTGACATTTCCAGCTCTGCAGATTCGGCGGCCTCGTGCCCATCCTCCTGGACTGTGCAGGAGGGCCGGACGCGCTGCGGCCGATGCGCTGGCCTCCCGGGGCAGGGAGAGGACGCTGCTCTCGCCACCCCGGCCCCCACTTCTCCACGGGCCGCGCACTGCCGTCCCGGCCACCCCACTCCAACCCGGCCGGGCAAGGCGGTGCCACTCCGACCCCTAGTCCTCCCCGGGCCGGGCCCTAGGCCACTCCACGCCGGGCAAGACCGCGCTGCGCACGACTGCAGCACTCTAAAGATTTTAGCACAGATCTTGTTGAAATTAGGCCGTTAACAAAATGGAAGTTGAACAGTGTGCTGTTTCGTTACTTTTGACTCAACTCCAGTAGTTTTATTTTGTTTTCAAACAAAAGGTAAAGTGTAGTCACACTTAAATAGAAGGCGCGGGATAATTTCTGGGAGGGAAATAGTTTGGTTGGATATATCATATTTCCAGCTGGCATTCTACACTTTCTTTTTTCCTTTTAATGGAGAATTTTAATATTAATTCGTGAGTCTTTCATAGAGCCCAGTTTGAATGTATGCCAAGGCACGGTATGGTAGTTTGCCAGTAATAGGAAATTTTTTTTTTTCATTTTGGTGGGGTTTTTTGGGTCGCTTTACGCCTTAAGTAAATTTTTGTAGCCATCTGAACTTGAGCCAAGTCCTTTACTTAGAACACTGAAGAGTGAATGATGGAAGTCATACTATAAATGAACTCATAGTGTAAACTTGATTTTGGAAAAATGTAAAGATAATATTTAAAAATGTAGGCAAGAAATCCATTCTGTTTGTTCTATTACATATTCTTTGTATTTCACAGTATAGTCAATAATCCGTCCAGGGCAGTTTGTTGGGCCTTCTCCTGACTACATGTTCTCTGTTTAACCTTGTCTCTTAATAGTTTTTGATCATGAATCAGATGATCATGGTCTAGAAAATTTGCCAGGTGTTTTTACTGTTGTCTACTGTTTTATGTGAGTGCTGAGATTTTTGTTGATATTAGGCCTAGTGTATAATTGTTTGCAAACTGTTCAGGTAATTCAGATTGTCCCTTTATTTACTGTTTATTTTGTGTATAATTAATGTCACTAGCCTTTCCAGGTAAGTTGTGATTTGCAGGGGCTGGAGTTTGGAAGGCAGGAGATCTTCACTGTTACTAAGCTTAATTAACTCATATTTAAATGTAGTCATAGGTTAGTAAAAACTTCATCCTAAGGCTTTTCTCTGTTCAGCGTACTTTGGTGTGCAGGTTTAGAACATTTTATTACCTTTTTCTTTCTTCTTTATTCCTTAATTTTAAAAATTTGAATGTGGAGGAAAAAACTGAAAGTAAACTTTTGTTAGTGGTATGTGAACTTACACATCTTCATTTTTATACCTGTCCATATTGCTGGGTTTTTGTATTGAGTTCGGTAGTTCATATTTCTTATTACCCTATTATTTGTAACTACTCCAAGCTGTGTATAACCCACTGAATCTTAATTTTTAGTTAAAATAAGTACATGTACCTCACTCTCGAAACTTAACTATTTTGAACAGCTTACCGGTAAGGAGTCCTGTTTGCTCTTTATGATTTATTAAATAGTCAAAACGTTTTTGTTACTCTCTGTAAAGCTAATTTATGACTTACAAAGACCTGAAATGGAGAAGCTTTTTATATTAACTTAATTCTTTTTAGGTCTAATTTAAATGACCTCAGACATTTAAATACCTTTTCAGGCAATGATGTCAGAGAATAAATCAACATAAATTTCATTCAGTAGATATATTAACTTAGTATTTCTGAAAGCCAGATGTTGAAGACAGGCAGCTGACAGGTAGATGGACCATGGACCTAACTTCATTTAGGTCAGGAGGCAGGCAGAGAGAAACAAAGGGCTGAATTCTTCGCAGTTCTGAGCCTCTGCTCCTTTGCATGACAGCTGCTATGCCTACAGCTGTGCATTGCATGTGGTGCCTTTCAGAGTTCATCAGATCGCTGGTGGATCATGAAGCGTGTTCTGGGCAGTAAAAAGCCCCGATTCCTTTACATACAAAGCGGCCCCTTCTCTTCTGTCCCTCTCTGTGTCTCAGTCACTCATTGAACTAATGTCTGCTAAGCCCCGCCATGTGCCAGTCACTCTGCGAGGTCACACAGGGCAATCTGTGAGCAAAACAGCAGCAGTAGCTTTTTTCCTGGCACCTGTGGAGACAGGGGAGCAGACAAACGTTCAATCAGTAAGTTGCTGATCAGGGCGTAGATGGTTGGCATGGAACAGGCCTTCAATAAATATTTGTTGATGGGCAAACAAAGACTCACACAAACCTGTAATGAAGGAAGGGAACATAGTGCTATGAGAACACAGTTCATATTGTCTCTGACCAGGGAGCATGCCGTTTAGCCAGTGGCCAGAGACGTACATATGTTAGACACTTTGAACTGGAATTATGAATTCTCTCCTTTGTAAATAAGCCTAACTTACACGTCTGAGTAGCCCCTGTAATGAGATTGAACATGAGAAGTTCCTTGAACAGATTAAAACTTTTCAAGTGGAGAGGAAGGGAGGGTTTCCAGTGTTGGGTGTTTCAGTGTTGTTATTTGCTCCACGGAAGACTGTGATTTGTGAGGTAACACAGGCCAAATTTAGAAGTCTTTATTGTGTTGATTTCTGTTCCTTGTTAGCTATGGTGAAAAATGAGGGATTGAATGTGCTTGCTAGCAGTAAATAGTGTTGGCAGATGTTCTTTTTAAAATACAAAATGTAACAGCAGAATGTCTCGGCTGCCTCAGAGCCTTACCCGTAGTTCTTTTTACTCTAAAGAAACAGCAGTGTCTTAATGCCCCTGGGCTTAGTGGAAGGAGTGAAGAACATGGAACTCGGGTTTTTACCAGGTGTGTGACTGGGCAAACCATGTCTGGGGGTACAGTTTCCATAGATTTAAAAATAGGTGTTATAATGTGGAATGGCCCTTGTGCTACATAACCTCGTTGGGTTGCTGTCAGGAGCCAGAGAGATAATAGAAAAGAACAGCTCTGTGCAGCCTATAGGTCCATGGTACCAGCAAGTGCCACTGACAATGTGGCTGACAGTTACTTATGTGGTTCTTGAGGAGCTACAGAATTGTGAGTCATTTAATCTGTCAGTGTTTATGGAGCACCTGTGAAAGCTCAAAGGAAGCTGGGGGTCCTCTGTCTCCCCTCCCATGGCAGGGCTGCATTGTAGGCCGCTTCACTCTAATTTTAGGCCTTATTCTAACCTGTTGACTTTCCAGTTCGTAGCAAATTAGGAGGAGGAAATTAGAAGAGTTATTTATAGCATCAAGTAGTTTTATTGCTGATAGCTAGACAGTTAAGAAGACAAAGCTTATAACAAAAACATTAATGAACTATAAAGAGCACAGTTCCATGAGATCACTTAACAGGGTCACATAATCTTTTCTAAAAACTGTAAATAGTCCCCGAGATCCTGAGATCAGCTAATTTTTAGTATTTATCTAAAAGACTTATTGTCACCACAGGACTGTTCAATTATAACCAACTTAAGAAAATGTTTCGTCTCTTTCCATAATTTAAATTGTTCACATAAAAATCCTGAAGGTATTTCCCCCCTCTGCCCCCCAACGCCTGGCACACACACATACCTTGTTATTTAACAAGTATTGATATTTTCTGTGTCAGACACTTCTAGGTGCCAGAACTGTAACAGAGAACTAAAACAACCCACGTTCCTGCTTTCAGGGAATTTACACTCTGGGGAGTGCAGGGACAACCAGCCAACAGATGAACAAGAAAAGTCTTGTAAAGTTAATAAAGTATGTGTGTCAGGGTTGTTAGGTATGTCACTGGGGATGGTTGGCCAGGGGTAGCCTGTCAGAGGCTGTGACTTGATTGACATAGAGACGGGCCCTGTCATGTCTCGGGACTGAGAGCTGCAGGAAGAGGGACCAAGCTGGGTGTTCTTTTAGCTATGTGGGCGCTTTATTGCTGGGGAGATGTATAGTATAGGGAGAGCCATCTGGAAACCCACATGGGTCTTTGTGTGAAACTCAGTTTTGCAGGGGGACATACTGGCCCGGTTCCTACCAGCACTGCACATAGTGCTGGATTATCAGGAGAGCTTAGAGGGATGAGTGTGAAAGTCCAAGGAGGAGCATGTGGCCTGTCCTGTGGGAGTTCAGTGCAGCTCAGAACACCAGAACCAGGTGTTCTGGCTGATGTGTGTTCAGGCTCCAGGATAGGGTGGGGATCGCCAAGAGTCCTTTGGGAGAGGAGGTGATGTTGCCTTCCGGTTGAATAGCTGAGCCCTGTGGGAATACTGTGGGCTCCTGTGAAGAATACTGAGGAGGGGAAGAGGGAATGAGTTGGGGAAAGAAATTCACAGGGACATGAGAGGTCACACAGCTGGGCTGGACAGCAGGTAGAAACAGGTGGATCAGGAAGCTCTGATGGAGAGTTGGAGCCACATGGGCTGTATGGTGCTGAAGCTGGAAGGAGGAATGAGCTCCAAGAAGTGCTGAGGGGTACCGAGCACTCTTGTGGGTGATCCCGTTTAGCCTCTGCTTCTTTTTAAAATAATTTGATTGAATGATTGACTGATTGGCTATGCTGGGTCTTTGTTGCTGAGCAGACTTTCTCTAGTTGCGGTGAATGGGCTGCTCTCTAGTTGTGGTGTGTGCAGGCTTCTCATGGTGGTGACGTCTCTTGTGGAGCATAGGCTCTAGAGTGCATGGACTCAGCAGCTGTGGTTCCGGGGCTCTAGAGCACATAGCCTCTACTTCTGTGTAATAAGGCTCCAGGTGAGGAAATGGACACCCAGCGAGAGTGGATAACTTGTCCAAGCTCTCTCTGCCAATGAATGTCAGAGGCAGAACTTAAAGCCAAGTTTTCCATAAAACCTGGTTTCCACGTGGTTGTACGCAATGCTCTGCTTTTTGTCCAGTTGTACATGTGGAGGTGGAGAAGGGAACAGCAACCCACTCCAGTATTCTTGCCTGGAGAATCCCAGGGACAGAGGATCCTAGCGGGCTACAGTCTGTGGGGTCGTAAAGAGGCGGGAGCAACTGAGTGACTCAACAGCAACGTGCTGAGGACAGCAGCAGTAGAAGAGATCGCGTTGGTTCCGTTTAAAGGTAAAATTAGAGAATGCATTCAGGGAGCAGGGAACAGGCGGGCTTCAGGGACATGTGGTGTCTGCATTCAGGGAGCAGGGAACAGGCGGGCTTCAGGGACATGTGGTGTCTGGACCTGCCCTGCCCCAGCAGCCAAGCAACTCTGGCTGAGGCTCCTTGGCCGGAGCTGAAAGGTGGTAGCCGAATGACAGAGGCCTGGCTGTGCTGCCTGAGGACGAGGACAGATGGGCCCTGAGCTCTCTGGGGTCTGGTGGGCAGCTTCTGTGCCCACGTGCAGCGCACTCATCCCTTGGTCTTGTTGTAAGTGTTGGAGCAGGGCATGGGCCACTTGAAAGTGGCTACGATTCTGTAGAGATAGGGCCCCGGCATTAGATGTTCCATGGCTTGTGAACTTGTCCCCTTGGACTCAAGTGAGCAGCGTCCTGGTTGGTCCCCAGGGGAACTCACTGCCTCCAGCTGAATGATGCCTTTGCTCAGCACTGGGTGACCTGCCTTTGATGGTTGCCTGCTGAGTTGATCTTGCTATTTTTGTGGGGGTCTGTTTTTAAAAGCTCAGTGCAGTTTCTGTATTTTTTTCAACAGTTAAGATTCAGGGAATTTTTTCGATTTCTAATTCTGCTGCTGCTGCTACTGATTTGCTCTAAATTTAGGGAGATAAGTTGGTATTTTTGTGCCCTTGATTCTTACTATGTATAACTTTGTTCATAGGAAATTTGAGGATTAACTAAAATTTTTCAAAGTATTTTGCTGAGTTTCAACTGCATTGGAAAAATCCTAATATATAGCGTAATTGAGTGTGTTAGGAAACATGCTATGCTCTGTGTAAGGTTGTTATTCTGGTTCTTCTGTTCATTTAGAAACTGAAGGTGAGACTTGCCTCATACAGGGGAAAAAAAAGAATTAATTATGATTAAGTTTTCTAAAAGGTGAAAAGACTTGAACGTAGAAAGTTCTAGTAGTTGATTTTTAAAAATTCAGTTGTAATTTGAAAGTAACAAAAGTAAAGAACAATTTGCTATGCTTTGCCTCGGCAAGAATACTGGGTTCTTTTTTTTACATTACGGATTCATTACTGTTTTTAAAACTTACCGAGTATTTCCTTAGGCAGTTTTACATTCCTGTTTACAGATGGGCTGTTAACACTACATGAACTTCATGTTCATAGAAATACAGAGAGAGTATATATAGTTTTATATTTGAAGTTGCTTCTAAAGAACTGAGGAATGGAATAAATACTCCCAGGAATGCCCTCCAGCTGGTTAAAAATTAATAGACATTTCTTAAAGGCTGGGTGGCAGGCTGGGAGTTGCAGCTTCAGACAGGCTCGCATGGTGCTCTTGCTGGCATTCACAGTATCTGCTACATGCTGCCGAGGACAGTTCTCGAATTTGCTTTTATTAATGTTAATAATTTGGTTGGCATAGTTTAGGAAGTTGAATGACTTGGAGAGACTTGGAGGAACAGGAGTTATTTGAAAACATTACTGTTGTTTCTCAAAGTGAAGAAGATAAATACTGAAAGCAGCCGTTTTTCTTTATTGCTGCTGCTGCTGCTGCTAAGTCGCTTCAGTCGTGTCCATAGACAGCATAGATGGCATAGTCAACCCCACAGACGGCAGCCCACCAGGCTCCCCGTCCCTGGGATTCTCCAGGCAAGAACGCTGGAGTGGGTTGCCATTTACCACTTAGATTAAACCAGTGTCAGATGTTACGAGAGTTCCTGGTTGAATTCATTCATTACATTGCATTTTGATAGGGACATATCTCAGGATTTGATACTGTGCACACCATGTCCTCACGTGATGAACTGCTGCTTTCTATTGATGGTGGGAGTGACAGCATGTTTCTCGTCTGCCCAGCACTGCGCTCGGTGCTTCGTATACATCGTTGCTCATCCTGCTTGTAGTCCTGCAGCGTGGGGAGTCATTCTTCTTCGTGAAGGAGGACACTGGTGCTCGAGGGCTTCTGTGATTTCCCCAAGTTCACCCAGCTACTGAATTAATTGGCTCCACTTTGCCTAAACTTAGTTTTTGTTCCTTAACGTTTCTAAGCAGGATGCCTACACGGAATAAGTAGCAGTGTTTTATAAGGATTTGCTAATTAGCCAAGATGAATTTTCACTGCTCTCTTCAAAATTGCACACCTTAGTCTTAAATAATAAAGCAATGTGATTAAGTGAAATCTTTCGTGTTAGAAAGCTAAGTTATGGTGAAAACTAATGCCTTCAGTTATTTTTTGCTTTGGGGTTTATGGATTAAATAGATTTATTGTATTCCTTTGAGCATCTCAAACAGTTTTTGAAAAAACTAACAGATCAAATTTTAATCCTTTTCTAGCTCTTGTCTGTTAAGTGTTCTTTTAATGACATATTTGCTGGTTTGAACTTCTTATGAATATTTCATTTCTCTTAAGTTGTGTATTATTTTTGAAATCAGGTTTGAAACCACAGGAACTGAGTGAGACATTGTCTTGGCTTGACTCCCTCTGCAGTGCGGATGGCAGAGGCATTGTGTCTAGGATTGTGGAGTTCTTCCATCTTGTTTTGTTGGTTGTTTTTAAGAAGCCAATGATGTTTAGCGTCCTGCTCTGCTAAGTGTTCTCTTGCTGAGAATGACTGACTGATTTCCACTGAATAGAAAACAACTTTAAAAGTTCCCTTAAGCTGAATGTTATAGATCATGAACATGTTTTAATTAGTATACTAGTTTTAAAAGTCTAGAAACTGACTTTCAGTGTAATTCTGATTTGTTTACTGGATAATTGAGTTAAAATATGCTTGTTAGTCTCTTTCACTCTTACGCTGTGACACCAGTAAAAGAGGGATTTTATTTGTTTTATCAGAATGTGTGAGTGCGCTCTCATGTTCACGCAGCTGTGTCCAACTCTTTGCCACCCCTGGACCATAGCCTGCCGGCCTCCTCTGTCCATGGGATTTTCTAGGCAAAAATAACTGGGCGTGGGTTGCCATTTCCTTCTGATGGGGGTAGGTTTTTATTTTTTACCTTTTCCTTTAAGAAGAATTCATCTGAACTGTTTGAAGCAGTCGCTTCTTACAAGGTTTTGTTTGCTGATAAAGCTGTTCCTGTTCTAGGGACTTGACTCATTTCAGAGGAAAGGCAAGAAAGGAGACAAGAAGGAGAGAGGAGTTGCCCTAACCTGTCTGTGTGCACTCCCGAATCCTCCTCACGTGGGGCAGAAGTGATTCGGCATCATGTGTATCCCACAGTAGAGTCTTTAGAATGTGTGTTCATGTTTACAACTTAATGTTTCTTGGATTTGTAATTTATAGAGTATTTAGTTGTTCCGTAGAGATTTAGTAAGTCCATAACACCCTCATACGCACTGTAGCCTGGACAGAGCTGCTGCTGACTAATCTGAGCTTTGATTTTTTCATATTTCTTAAGCATTTTTCTTTCTTGTTTAATTTTCTCTAAAAATTAGGGGGAGGTAACGTTGTTTAAAAGGTTTAAAATTGGCACATATATTAAGAAAAGTCCTGAGGGATTATGGGTAAGAAACTAGACCATGCTCAGTATTCTGAAGCTCTTATTGTAGCTACTTATTTCCTCTTCCCATTTTTGTGGTCATGACCCTGAAATTTAAAAATATTTTTTGATACAAGTTTTTCATTGTAGGATGGTGTAGTTATTTTAATTGTTATTAAATTTAATATATTTTAATATCACAAAGAATATTTGAATAGTTTCAGAGATAAAAGTTTATTCTAATAATAAAATAATGGCATTGTGTGTGATATATAAAAATGTCACCTTCTAAAGTAAGATTATGATATCCGAAATCCTTGCTATTTTGATACTTTAAGGAATTTTTATATGTCCTTATTAGTTTAATCATTATCTGAATGACCCGAATCTGATTTCACCCTTAATGTGATAGCTGTGTGTTACCTCTTAGGTAGAGTTGTAGAGGATTGTCTTTGCTTTGGTTAAAAAGAAAAGCAGTAAATACTCCTTAGGCTAAAATTCCTCCTCCCCCTTATTTCTATTAAAGCTACAGTGATAAACAATCTTTTCCTGTTGTGCTTATAATCCTACCTCTTGGTGCAGTCTTTTGTAGGTTTCCTGAGCCACCACATGCCACAAAAATGAAGGCAAACTGGTTTGTTCACCCTTGTTTAGAACCCCAAAACCAAATTATGTGTACTGTTTGAAGTTCCAGGACAGTTTGGAATTGAAATTTCTGTGCCTTTTGTTATTTTTCTACCATTTGGCTTCTTAGTTTCAATTTTCATTCTCTTGCCGGTTTGAGGTATAGAATATGCCTTTCTGTTGGGCTGTATTTTTGTTTTTAACCTATGAGATTTTCACAGCCCATTTTTCTGTGCAGTAAAGCAGAAAGTCTCAGGTTCCAGTGAGGAATGGGAAGTCACTGCGCTCCGCCTTCTGCCTTGGTCCCTTCTTGGTGAAGATGTTCATGCTGGCATCAGTGGAAACCTGTGTTCTCCACCAGATTGGTGCTGCTGCCGGCACAGTGCTCATTAGTTGGCAGTTCTGATTTTTGTCTGTTTACACATATGGATTGTAATTTTTGTAGGATTAACACTGGAGGTGAAATTGCAGCTTCCCTTCTCACTGTCATCCAAACAAATAATAAAAAGCAGTCTCAATCTTGGTTGGATTTTTGAACAAGGGGTTTAAGATTACAGATTTACTTGTTTTTAGGAGCTGTGCTGCACGCTAAGTTGCTTCAGTCGTGTCTGACTCTGCGACCTTATAGATTTTAGCCCACCAGGCTCTTCTATTATAGGATTCTCCAGGCAAGAATACTGGAGTGGGTTGCCATTCTCTCCTCCAGGGGATCTTCCCGACCCAGGAATTGAACCCACGTCTCTTTATGTTTCCTGCATTGGCAGGTGGGTTCTTTACCACTAGGGCCACTTGGACTGCCCTTTAGGAGTTATATTAGTTGCTAAAATACATTATTCAGGATGTATCTTTTCTTTACATAGAGTACTTGATAACAAGATCAAATTTGAGTGTTAAGCTTATTTCAGTTCAGTTCAGTTCAGTCACTCGGTTGTGTCCGACTCTTCGCGACCCCATGAATCACAGCACGCCAGGCCTCCCTGTCATCACCAACTCCCGGAGTTCACTCAGGCTCATGTCCATCGAGTCAGTGATGCCGTCCAGCCATTTCATCCCCTTCTCCTCCTGCCTCCTGTCCCTCCCAGCATCAGTCTTTTCCACTGAGTCAACTCTTCGCATGAGGTGGCCAAAATACTGAAGTTTCAGCTTTAGCATCATTCCTTCCAAAGAAATCCCAGGGCTGATCTCCTTGAGAATGGACTGGTTGGATCTCCTTGCAGTCCAAGGGACTCTCAAGAGTCTTCTCCAACACCACAGTTCAAAAGCATCAATTCTTCAGTGCTCAGCTTTCTTCACAGTCCAACTCTCACACATCCATACATGACCACAGGAAAAACCATAGAGATGTGTATAAGAGACAGGAATGGATGAGGGACTTCTCACTGCCTTCCCCCGGAATCATGTACAAACCACGGGCGGATTTTGTTTGTATCCAGACCTCCAGAATCAAGAGGAAAGTCTGGCTTCTGAGAACGTCCAGGGTGGACTTGGACCTGGGACTCAATCATTGCCTCACTTTGAGCTGAACACGTTATTTCTTGGTCAAATGAATAGATTTATCATTATGATCCCAGTAAACCGGTCTTTGTGAAGTTTTGATCAAAGCATCCTTCAATCCCTTGGGAATGAGGCGGGACAGAAATAATACCTGCGAAGATGGTGGATGTCGGCGCTGGGGGAGGGAAGGAGCTCGTGGTTTCCGTGTCCAGCAGATGTCCACTGGCCGCCTGACCTGTGCAAGGCTCTGCGGGTGCCGGGAAGAACAGAGGGCCCTTCCAGGAGGGCTCGTGGGGTGGGCAGCGAAGAAGACCCCGGGACAGCGCTGCGGTGAGGGAGGCACGCGTGGTCTGCTGGGGAGTGTCACAGCTGTCGGCTGCGATGTCCCCAAACCGGGCCCACCTCAAGGACCAGCAGGTTTCCTGGAGGACCGTGGGGGCTGCTGCTGCCATGGGAACGGCCCCGGAAGAAGGTGGGACCCTGGGGTGCAGGAGCGCAGCGTGACCAGAGCCCAGTGTGCACTGGGGCCGGGGGGAGGTTGTGCAGGGCCTTGGAAGCATCTTATCCGGGGATGGAGAGCTGCTGACATCTGGAGAGACGCCATCAGATTTGCCGTCGGAAGGACGGCGCCCTGGAGGAGGGTGTGGGTTAGGGGTCAGCCCAGAGGGAGACAGTGGCAGGGAGGGGGGGTCTTGCAAACATGGGAAAAGCAGCGAGAGGGTGGCCCCTGGGGATGGTGCAGACGGAGGGAAGGGTCTGGAGGAATTGGGGAGGAGGGACAGAGAAGAAACTCTAGGAAGACCTTCCCTGGGCTTGGGGGTGCTTTGGAGGCACGTGGGGTGGAGGCTTCGGGAGGAGGTGCTCAGTTTTGCCACGCAGATCCGGGGTGTGGTGGTTTCTGGGGAAGAAGCCACGTGTAGCTGCAGGTGGGGGGGGTGGACAGATTCAGACCTCGTGTGTGCAGGGTCGTCAGCTGATGAGGACTCCTTCCTGGGAAACACGGTCCACCCACGCCCCAGTGCCCCGCCAGTGCGGGTGCCCCGTTCAGCGCACAGGCTCCCACACAGGGTTTTATTTGTCCTGGTGACGTGATCAGCAGGTGTGAAGTGTGTTTCCCAGAGTGAGACCCGTCCACCTCCCACCAGCCCCTCTGCGGTCACAGGACCGCGCTCGATGAGACTCCTCACAAGAAAGAGGAAGGTGGATCTCCCTACCCGACCCCCAGGAGCTTTCCTGAGACGGGATCCCCCTTCCGGGAGCCAGGGGTGAACACTGCTGTGAGTCTGGGAGGAGCATTTGTCGGTGGAGTAATTTAATCCGTGCTGGCCAGGACAATACTGCGGCGGAGGGGCTAACTCAGTAGCCATCAAGGTGGTCCCAGACGGGGTGGGATGTGCAACGGCCTTGGGCATCAGTGGCTCAGAAGGAGGATAGTGAGGCGGGGATCGCCCTGCCTGGGGGGGTGGGTCTGGCTCTCGGGAGGGACACACCAGGCTTTCTGCTGTGGACACCCATGTTGCCTCTTCTTTGCAGGATGGCTCAGCCCAGTGAGGCCTCTTTGCTGTGTTGGTGGTCTCTGGTTAGACCCCTTAATAGCTCCCGATACCTCCAGGAGAGTTTCTAAGTTGTTGGCCTGATGCGAACCCCGCGTGAAGGTTCGCGCTCCCATGCCAGCCTGCCGCCTGTGGGAGCTGGCGCCCTGCCCTGCCCTGCGGGTCTGCCCGTGTTCCTGGTCCCCGCGTTGGAACAGCAGCACAGGTCTCTGCCCAGGGAGCGCCCCTGCGGCTGGACTCATGTCAAAAAATTCAGTTGCTAAGTGGTGTCTGACTCTCTGCAACCCCATGGACTGCAGCATACCAGGCTTTCCAGTCCTTCAGCGTTTCCTGGAGCTTGCTGAAACTGATGTCCATTGAGTCGGTGATGCCATCCAACCATTTCATCCTCTGTTGTCCTCGTCTCCTGCCTTCAGTCTTTCCCAGCATCAGGGTCTTTACCAGTGAGTTGTCTCTTCGCATCAGGTGGCCAGAATATTAGAGCTTCATCATCAGTCCTTCCAGTGAATATTCAGGGTTGATTTCCTTTAGGATTGACTGGTTTTGATCTCCTTGCTGTCCAAGGGACTCTCAAGAGTCTTCTCTAGAACCACACCTCGAAAGCATCAATTGTTTGGGGCTCAACCTTCTTTATGGTCCAGCTCTCACATTCATACATGACTATTGGAAAAACGATAGCTTTGACCATACGGACCTTTGTCGGCAAAGTGATGTCTCTGCTTTTTGATACGCTGTCTAGGTTTGTCGTAGCTTTTCTTCTAGGGAGCAAAAATCTTTTAATTACATGGCTGTAGTCACTGTCTGCAGTGATTTTGGAGCCCAAGAAAATAAAATTTGCCACTGTTTCCATTTTTTCCCCATCTGTTTGCCATGAAATGAGAGGGCTGGATGCAAAGATCTTAGTTTTTTGAATGTTGAGTTTTAATTCAGCTTCTTCACTCTCCTGTTTCACCGTCATCAAGATACTCTTTAGATTCTCTTCACTTCTGCCAATAAGGTGGTATCATCTACATATCTGAGATTGTTGATATTTCTCCCAGCAATCTTGATTGGAGCTTGTGGGTCATCCATCCAACTGACCTCCAGTCCTGTGGCCATTGTTGAGTTTTCCAAATTTGCTGCTGCTGCTGCTAAGTCGCTTCAGTCGTGTCCGACTCCTAGCGACCCCATGGATTGCAGCCTACCAGGCTCCTCCGTCCATGGGATTTTCCAGGCAAGAGTATTGGAGTGGGGCCAAATTTGCTAACATATTGAAAAAATGGTGAAATTGTTAAACTGTTTTCACAATAGATTGTTACGTTCCCCCCAACTTCTTTCTGTGTTAAAGCACATTAGGTGTGTTGCTCAGCCTTCACTGTTGCTTCCATATCAAATACAACTGGATAAGTACTTTGTCAATGGATAACTTGTTTAAAAGGAACCTGACTTCTATGTGTTGAGTGGAGACAAGAAGGGAAAATTTGCTGATGCAGCTAAACCTCTTGAGTGCTGGGAGATGTACAATGTGTGGATTTCATTGTGGCTTTCTACAACATAGCCTTAGGGTTACAAGGCCAGATCCAGACCTTAGATCCACCAGTTAACAGCAGTGTGACCTTGGACAGATTACTCTACACATTTTAATCTTCAGTTTACCTCTCTGTAAAATGAGGTCACACCTACCGTGTAGAGTTACTGTGAGCAGTAAGTGAGAGCCTCCCAGGAACATGGGTGGCGCACTGATTTTGGTCCATGCCATTGTAATTGGTGGGCATGGACAGTGGCAGAATCAGCTCTGTGGAAATGCTGCTTATTCCTTGGCCTATGGTAGTACTTCTGGATTTTGAAAAATGGACAGTTTCAACATCTTCTAACATGCCCTTTAAAATTAAATCCATATATTTTTCTTTGGCGACACAGAATGAATTAAGTAGATTACAAATTAGGCGAGAGTAAGGAGCTTCTTTGGATCTGCAAGTAGATACACAAAGGGACACTAGAGAATTCCTCAGGTGGTAGAGACTGCTTCTGTTTTGCATGCTGTCTTGTTTACTAGTTACCCTAAATAGTGTGAATTACAGAACTCTGGGAATTTGATCTGTTACACAGGCAGAAGTAAGTATTTCACTGTTTCCTTGCTGCCCAGATGAGGGGCTCACTGTCTTCCTGTTTGTCTATCTTGCCTTCTTGTGATCCAGATCACTGGTAACTCTACTGTTAAAATCTAATTTTCTACAGGTGAGATTTTAGATGAATTTTGGATACATTTCCTTAGAGTAAATTACCAGATAGTCTTGAAGGTGAGTGTGTTGGAGCTATTTCAGTGCTATATATGACAGCATAGGAAATCTTGTCATTTTACATGTTACTGGATATGAATTCAAGCAAAAACAAAAGTGAAAGAGACAGTTTCTTAGGAGAAGTTACTATTTAAGTTGAGAATGTCAGTTTTATCTATTATGTGTTATAGTTACTAAATGTCCTGATTATCTTGCAGTATTTATTAGTATTGTCTCAGCAGTCTGGGTTCTTTTTAGTCTGTCAGTAAACAAATTTACATAGACTCACAACTTAAATATGTAGTAACACAGGTGTCCCTGAGCCCCAGATGTTGTGTTTATGGCTGTTCATGACTATGGGGGAGCCTTAGGTGCTATCTGATTATCAGAGAGGTCTAAGGTTTCTTTCCGAAGAGATTAGGAATGTTCAGTGCGCTAGTATGCTTAGTTAAAAAATTAAGCACAGAGTGTTTTTTAGAAGCAATAAAATCAGTGGGTTATAGACTTTCACAACTTCTGCTGTTAGAGCATTTATGTGTATCGATAGGGATGTTAGTGTTTGGTATAATTCTGTCTCTCAATTAAACGTGTGTCCTCATTGGACTTGTACATTTCCGTAATGATATCTGGGTGGGATCCTGTGAATCAATGTAGAACAAATGAGCAAAACAAATGGATGAATTCGGATTTGATAGGGAAGCAGAATGTTATTGTCTTCATAAGAAGGAACATATGCTGGCAATTTAGACTTGTAGGCGTGGGGTTTCTGTAGTTTGTTTAGGAGAATCTACTGTGGATAATCCTTACAATTGATTCCATTTACTGAGTCTTTGTCAGGTACCGTGCAAAGTTCTTGATGCACATTATCTCACGTTCCCTTCCCTAAGATGGCATCAGGTAGTCATCAGTATGTATCACAGTTAGTTCTCCTCTGCCTTGCACACGATTACATCAAATCATTAGTCACATCATGGCCCATGGCTGCACAGTATAGTTGCAGTTTTGTGAATTCCCGTTTTTGTGTGGTTCTTGTCCTGTTTTATTCAGAATACCACCCCAACACTAGGGAAGGAGAGGGGGAGAGCCCAGTCTGATCTCACTTATTTGAGGTCATCTCTGCAGGGAAGATGTGTGACCTTGGGGACACAGGAACCTTTTAGGGGGGGCAGATGGAATGAGTGACTGGATTGAAAATGAGACCCCTTTTCCCAGCATGGACACTGACTTAGGAGGCAGCTGTGTTTCAAATCCTTGTCTTTTGTGAGCTCTTCCTCCCAGACTTCTTTGTTGTCAGGGGGCATTGTTTTACCCCTGCATTGGCAAAAGAGAGCAGCATCAACTTGGAACCCTGTGGGAAAGTCCTTGGAGGCTGGCACTGAGTACGATTTAGTGTTTCTGATGTCATCTCAGTCCTGGAGCCTGTGTCCCACCCAGGGTGTAAGGGAGGACCTGAGCTTGCAGCTGGGTTATTAGCAATTCTTTGAGCCTCCTCACTTTACCTGGCCAGATGGCTATTTACGTCAGCCTCCTCCCACCCCCAAATGACCCCCTCCAACCCCATCCTTCCTTCCTGCTTCGTTTTTCCTTCATTCCCTTCTTGTTATTTTTAAGGAAATCCATATTTTTCTGAAACATTTTTTTCCACTAGAAATTACCTATTTATTGACATCAGTTGGGCCTTTCTGCAAGGGGACTTGCTTTTCACAAAGTTAGATATATAGCTTCCATTTTAAATATCTTTGGGGCAGACATACATGTATTCCCTGTGGACTTCCCAGGTAGCACAGTGGTAAAGAATCTGCCTGCCTATCAGCAAAAAATCTGCCTGCTAATCAGAAGATGTAGGTTCAATCCCTGGATTGGGAAGATCCCCTGGAGAAGGAAATGGCAACCCACTCCAGTATTCTTGCCTGGGAAATCCCTTGGACAGAGGAGCCTGGCAGGCTGTAGTCTATGGTGCTGCAAAAAGAGTCAGATACAACTGAGCTACCAAATAACAAAAATACGTATTCCCTCTTAACAAAGTGTCTTGTAGATAATAAGCACCCAAGAAAAATTATCAAACTTTCATTTGATCATTCCAGAAGCTTTACAGTTATGTAGAAGAAAGATTTGTAGTCTGATAATAGGCTAATACATCTCAGAATGAGATAAGTTGTTAAATAGGGTAGTGCATGCTAAATCGCTCCAGTTATGTCTGACTCTTTGCGATCCCATGAACTGTAGCCCACCAGGCTCCTCTGTCCATGGGATTCTCCAGGCAAAAAGACTGGAGTGGGTTGCCATGCCCTCTTCCAGGGGATCTTCCCAACCCAGGGATTGAACCTTGTCTTTTAGGCTCCTGCATTGGCAGGTGGGTTCTTTACACTAGTGCCACCTGGGAAGCCCTAAATAGGCTAGTAGGATCTTGCTTTTAGGTAGGGGTCAGTAAAAGAAAAATGTGGAGTTGAATTTATATGTAACTTGTGATTTAAAAAAATAATTGCTTTGTCAAGAGAATACATTTGAGTTCCTTCCATGCTTCTTGAATCTGAAAGACAACCTTGAGTTCCTTCCGTGCTTCTTGAATATGAAAGACAACCCGGGCAGTTTTGAGTTTGCCAGAGGGGTGAACTTTTGCTGGCCCACATACATGGCTGAGCCCCTGAGAACTCCTAGCTCTTTTTTAGTGGGAACAGAGAGGTGTCAGCCGTGAACTCTGAGAAGGGTGCATCTGCAGGCATGAGAGGGGCTGGAGTAGTGACAAAAGGTCTTAAACATTGCGCTGGTGTGAAAGGGTCTCATTTCATGGTAGAGCCCTTTGATTCAGCAGAGTAGTATCTGTACATTTGTGTTTATAAACAGATTTCCTAAAACCTTTACCAAAACGTGTCATAATCAGATGCCATTGCCTAAATTTTACATTTTCAGAGAAGCAAAATAAAAGGTAGCAAAGAGTACTCTCATGATAATCCTAGTTGACCGCCAAAACATTGGTCCTTAGCTTATACCTGGGAGGCGCTCAGCATGGTTGTTTAGATTTTTGATTCAGATAGTTATGGGTGTGATACCCAAGTCCCAAGTGCACCGAAACAAATAGTCTGGCTGTCAAAAGGAGGAGACAAATCATTTTTTTGTTTGAAGTTATGTGATGCATGGGAAAGAGAGTTGAAGGATATATACCAGAAGGCTCACAGTGATAATGTGAATGCTTGGGCATTTAGTTGACTCTTGAAGACCACTGTGGATTCCGCTTGTAGGTGAATTTTTGTCAGTAATGAATAGTATAGTACTCAGTGACCTCGGGTTGGCTGAATCCCAGGATGCAAAAACGCGGCTATGGCGGAATCACACATATGGAGGGCCGGTTTTAAGCTACACCCCAATTTTCTATTTCATAAAGGGTCAACGCCCTGAACACACACACACACACACACACACACACACAGCTTTGTTAAAGGGTCAGATGTATTTTAAATATCCTTTAAATCTTTGTTACTGTGTCTCTGTTGTGAATTTGGTTTTTCTGGGAAGAGCACATTTTTCTGGACATTATGCTGGCGTGTGAGGTGGGAAATGGGGAAGAGAGACACTATGGGCTTTTGCTGTGCAGCACAGTGCCAGATTGTACTGATGTAGAACTGCCTGTGTTAATCTCAACCAAAAGAAACACTTTTCATTTGTCTCATTACTTTTGTTTTTGTCGGTATTTCGTTTTTTTTTTTTTTTAAATTTTTTTTTTGCATCATGTATTGAAATGTTCATCTAGAAAAATTAGAAAATACAAACAGATGGAGAAATGGGTACCATACCTTCATCAATAATCTCATCACTAGGAGCCACCTACCAGCATCTTAATGCAGATCCTTTTGGTTTATATCTGTGGGTGAATTTTAGCCTGATTTTATTAATTAGTGATGTGGCTTGACCATTGTTCCTTTGAGCACTTTTGTAGACAAATGTAAAGAATGAATTTCGAATACTGCAATTGTGTTGATTCAGATTTAGATCTAGATTTTACTTCCTGAAAATATTTTTAAACCAAGTTTTGTAATTAATTCATCAGGATATAGCATTGTAAAACTTACATTGGGCGTTGAGAGGGAAAAATAGACTTTCCTTTTCGTTAAGGCTAATCAGTTCTCAAGGGCGTGGCTGTCCCTTCTGTTCTAGGGTTGCCAGGCACTTGTAACACACCACCTCCTTGCACAGCTCCCAGGCCTGATTTGTTTTGCCACGGGGGACTTAGACCTGAACGTAAAGTCAGTACCTTGCTTTAAGTTGGCAGTTCACTTTTTTTGTGGGCTTCCCCAGTAGCTCAGTTGGTAAAGAATTTGCCTGCAGTGCAGAAGACCGGGGTTCCGTCCCTGAGTTGGGAAGATCCTCTGGAGAAGGAAATGGCAACCCACTCCAGTCTCCTTACCTGGAAAATCTCATGGACTGAGGAGCCTGATGGACTGCAGTCTATGGGGTCGCAAAGAGTTGGTCACTACTAAGCGACTTTCATTTTCAGGCTTTAGATACCTTTTTTCCTTCTGTAAGACAAAGGCTAATGCAAATCCATGAAAAGAACTTGAGAAATTAAAATGATTATAAAACAGAACAGGCTAGCAGCTTGTTTAAGTTTCAGAGGTATTTAGTTAGTCTCTGAGATCATTTTGTTTATGCCACAAGACTTTTTTGAGGTTCCCAGGAGTGTAAGGAAATTTAAAGCTTTCTTAATTTGAATTTACTAATGTTTATTTGGGAATCCATTTCTAATATTGGGAATTAGCCAGCCAAAGCCACTAAAAGCCTTTTCTTAAAAAGAGAAATTAGAAGCTCCCTTCAGATGTGATCTTTGCTGTTCTTCCATCAGCCTGACATTTGGAAGAGGTGGGGAGCCAGAGCTCCACAACGGCAAAGACTGTGCACCCCGCCCTGCCCCACCATCCCTCTCGCGGGCTGCAAGCATTCCAGGAATTTATACTGTGATCTGCAGTGCTGAAAAATCCAGAACTTTGTTCCATTGTTTCTGTTGAAGCAAAGCCTGGAGTCCTATTTTAATGCCGTGAGCAACTTAAAACCGGAGAGGTTTTATTTTTATAATTTGCCTCCAGAGTTACAGACAGCTCTTAGTGAGAAGTTTACAGAAAAAGATTTGAAATTTTGCCCAAGCAGCATAACAGAATTTTTACTACCAGGTGTATTTCAAAGTTATTTTTTGTGCAAAAGAAATCTTTAGAAAATGTATAACATTATATATCACTTCTGTAAAAACCAACTGTTGTTGCATCTTACTGCTTCACATTTCTCTCTTTGAAACAACATGGCCTGATGGAGCTAAGGCCACAAGTGGCTTTTGCCCACCAATCTTACCTTGGCCAGTTGTAATGGCCACTTGCGGTCATCTGATAAACACTTTCTTGTGTTACGTGTAGGGATGCTGTTGACCTTACACAGGGAAGCCTTACTGGTTGCAGTTTCTCACATCAGTCCTCAGGTTTCCTTCTGATGACTTCCAGGGTAGCAAATTCAGTATTTTTTGTTTAAGAATACATGAAGGATATTGAAATGACCTGTTTATTCCTTGTGGAAAACCTAGCTTTGTGTAACCATTTCTAGCTTCTCTTCTCCCTACTCATCACACCCACTGCAGAATGTTAAACCACTGCCAGATGTGCTGAGGCCTAGGACTGCCCACCCTTCAGCAGTTCACACGGAGTACTGTTTTGGCCATACTTTAAGCTAACAGTTTTGCTGTTATCCATTGGTTCCCCTTGGTTACTACCTGATCTGTTAGAGATTTTGTTTGTTTGTGGGTTTTTTTGTTTTAAATCCCATGTCATTTAACATGAACTTTATGCCTTTTCCCCAGTTAGGCTTTTCACCTTATTTTGGACCTGCTGTCGTGAAAACCCCTCCTTTGCCTTTCAAAAATTGGAAAAGATGTGTAATGACTTTGTTCATGATGAATTTCTCAAACTTGCCTGAAACACAGATGGTACTCTTTAATTCTTTTTAAGGGTAAAATTGGAACCCACAAAGTGTCACTAAGAAGGCTGTTAGAACACAGTGGATAGAATAGTGAATTGGATGAGAATAAAAGTCCCAGTTCTACTACAAACTTGGAATGAGATTTTGGGCAATTCTTGTAATGAAGTAAAGCTCAGAGAAGTGTATGTGTGAAATTTGGTTAAACCATCTTCACGGCTCCTTCTCCTCCAAGTCTTAGGGTTCTTCTCTCACTTACCTTTTAAGGTAGCCCATTAATTCCATTATTTCACATCTGTTCTCTAAGATCTGTATCCTCTACTTAGCTGGATACTTTATCGAAGCCTTGCTCCAGCCTTGTGTGAAAGCATCATCATCAGGTTTCCTGTGGGGAGCCTCTCATTTCAGGGCAGGAGGAAGAGGAAGATTTTTGCCAAAGAATGGTTAGTGGAGGAGGACAGTCTGGTAATGGCATAAGGCCCAGGAGAGGAATTTTAAGCTGTAAAGGCCATCAAACTGTTAGATGATGAGAAGAGATTGGGGGGCAAGTAAAGAACTTTGGGGTTTTGTGATTTCAGGATTAGAGGTAGCCATCCAGGTGGAGTTGTGGCAGCAGGGGTGAAGGGTGATGTGAGTGAGGAACTGGAGGTGGCAGTCATGCCCACCCTATGGTGGTAGGTGGTGGTGGTCACGGTTGGTCCCTGTTCAGGCCAGCCCAGCCCCTTGAGGCTAGCTGATCTTTCATGGTGCGATTGTGGGTCTCACCTCACAGAAGGAATCTTGCCTGGTTTGAAATCGTCTCTGTGTCTGAATAAGAGGGTGAGCTCTCCAAACAAGGATGTGCTGGCCCTGCTTCAGCACACTGATACTGAATTCTGTCTGATTTTATGCATCAGAGTTGGGTAGCTCCCCAGTGAGGAGGCAGGCAGTGCATGTAGAGTTACATATGGTTCTAAATTTAATTCATTTAAATCACCAAATGCATGAGCCTTCACTGTTGTGATGAATTTTTAATGTAACTTGAGCAAGCCATATAGAATTTTGCATCTCTGATGCCTGAACATTTTTAACTGAGACATTATTCTTTAGAATATCCTTGTTGTCTAGTTCATCAGAAGAGAAGAATATAGACACGAACTTAAATTATTCATGTGATGCTTTAGGCAGTTTGGTTTTGCACCTTACATTGCAGGCACCAGCAGCTTAATGCTACATGTTGGCTTTAACATGTAGTTGATGCAAATGTAGAATTTCTCTATATGGCAGCTATTTCTCTAGAAAATCCAGTTTTATTGATATTTAATGTATTTGCTTAGATTGGGATTCTGTGCTGTTGACTGATACTTGTTTCTGGCATAACATAAAATGGAAATGGAAAATGTCTGCATTCCAGTTTGATGGTTCCTTTTCTATAAATGTAGTGAAAGTCTTTATATTTCTTTGCTTTCATCTGCACTTGAAAGTGGGTGAAATAATGGATGTAAAGTGGTGTGTAAAGAATAAGATATTTGTATTATGCCATTATTGGTTGTAAGAAATAAGTGTTTTAATAGTTTAGTTCGTAGAGCACTTTTGGTACCGTCAGCCTTGGGTTTTAGTTCTGACTCGAGAGGCGATTTAGTTGTGTCATCTCAGGCAGTTGACTTCATGACGGTGGTCCTTGGGTGTCTCTCTAAAATGAGAGACATAGGTTAGGACTTCGAGTCTTCTGGCAGAACAGTACTTAAGTAGTAGGGACATCAGTCATGAGCATGGGATAGGCCGGAAGTAAGTATACCACATCCTATCCCCCACTGAGAACACAAACACTATTATTTGGGGGGGGGGGTTGGGAGGAAGCCTCGATGTAGGGGGTGACTGCTGTTTTCTTTCCGTTTCATTCAGTTTTCTTCATCTTTGTGTATTTCTTTTCCTTACATACATAATGTTTTGTCCTGTCCTTCGTCATGTTCTGTGTCACTGTCTCCATTCCACTTTCCTTGTGTTTTCATTCCTGTATCTTTCTTGTTTAGACCAAGTGGAGCACGCAGCTGGCAGAGCCTCTATGTAGGACCCTTCAGGAACCTGAGGGTAAGTGCACACGTGTACTTACCAGGCTCCCAGCAGCTCTGCCGGACCATTTCCCAGACGCTTCCTGCCTTACAGACAAGAACTAACACATGCCCCTCCCTTTGCAGAAGTCCTTACAGGTTGTTTTCAGTTAGAAGTTGTTTTTGTTTACTTTTAATTTGATGACATGTAGAACAGAAACCAGGTATCGGGGAGAAATGTATTGATTTGAGGAAATGGAGTAGGTGCCACCAGGTGCTGTTAGGGTATTTGTGAGTGACACTGGGCGTACCTGAGAGTGAGTCAGGATTCCCAGGGTCAGACTGCTCTACTGTCATAGACTGGGTAGTTCCCAGGGAACCCTGGTCTTCAATTTCTAGCACAGAAATAGCAGGTAGGATGGGGGATTTCAGTAGCCCCTTCATCTCTAGTCTTGGTCCTAATGGGAAGTACCTTGAGCATTAGAGGATTATGATAAAGATTGAGAAAATCATTTTATGTATTAGATTATCTTAGTTCCATTAATTAGTGATGATTAGATTCATGGTAGACTGGTGTCCATCATAAATTAAGTCTATCAGTGTTCACCAAAGGCACTTAAGAGGTAAGTTTAATTGTTCCATCGCTTAGTTTTTAGAGTTGGTTTGTATTACCAAATACTTTAAAAATTTTAAGAAATACACAGACTGTGGAACCCCATGTTGGTTTAGCCCAGTGGTTCTTAACCTAGAGAGACGTTCTCTTTTGGGTGAGGCTTCAGCGGTATCTGGGGACTTTGACTTGTCACAGACAGATGTAGGGGCACACTGTTGGCATCAAATGGGCAGAGGTCAGTGATGCTTATAAATGTCCTGTGATGTTTCAGACAGCCCCACAACAGAGAGCAGTCTGACCCCACGTGTCAGTTGTGCTGCGGTTGAGGGGCTTGCTGCAAGCCTGGGGAGTGCTCTTGTTTGCTTTCCAAATAGACTGTCCCTACCGCATGTGGCTTCTCTTCACCAGGCAGAACAGGGTTTCCTGGTCATGGTTTTTAAATAGGATAACAGGGGCAGCAGGGGTGGGGGCAACGGATAGAGGAGTGGGGTAGTTTGGTGATGGCATAGCTGCTCACTGATTAGGAGAGTTTAGAGCTAAGATATTTGAAGTTCAGTATCAGCTAAGTGTTCTAATATGCTTTTAGGCAGGAAACTAAAACAGCGTTTTTAGCTATGTACTTTCATTCTTGGTACATACTAATGAATGGTATTATTAAAGCTGTGGTTTCCTTTATATAAATCTAGAAGTTTTACTATTTTAGTAGTCTGTACATATAGGTCAGTTTGCCTTTTTTTTTTTAACTGGTTTCATATAGCACTTGATAGGTTTCAGAAAATTTTCTGCATTGTTTTTTAAGAAATTGTAGTACAAGTTGACACCTGTTCCATTAAATTTTATAGTGTGACTTAAAGGTTTATTCATAAGAGATGGAATTTAGACCTCCCTTTTTATTTATTCATACTTGTATAAAGTAGAAAGTAAGGTTGGTAGAAAAGGGTTTTATTGTTTAGCCTGTTTGAAGAACATGAGGTGGTACTGATGTAACTATTTGAGGATTTTGATTCAGGGAAAACGCATTCTGAATATAACTTTTGAATCAGGCATCTGCAGGCACTGGGAACCCTTGCCATGAACCCCTTCAGAATGGTACTGCAGTTACTAGACCAGTTACATTCAGAGCCAAGTAATATTTGTGTTTGCCTTGTTTGCTGCCAGTAGTCTGATGCGGGCCAGGCACAACACACAAACAGCACAGCGTATACCATAGTGAGGGTAAGAAAACTGATTGGATCCATATTCCTTTAAACACACCTGGGTTCTCAAAGCCTTTGTCATCACCAGACTTAGGCTAAGTGCTGTTAAGTTGGCAAAGGGTGAAAGACTCGAAAGAAGAGGTTACTTCTAACCAGATGAAAAGGTGTGTTCATATCCTTGCCCCTTGCAGAAGGGATTGGTTCATCACACTTCCACCTGGAGACACGAATTGGCCAGCTACACACAGACTTCTCAGCTCTTGTTTCCACCGGAGTGTGGTTCCAGGGAAGTACACGCTTGTGTCGCGGGTTCAGCTTCAGCTGCCTTTAGAAATGAATGGAGTGATGTGTTACTAGGAATTTGAGTGAAGCTTTTATATAATTGCAGGAGACATCTTGAGGTTTTTTTTTTTAAGCGTTAGGGATTTAAAATGGTATTTTGTTTTTTTAAGACTTAACAAATCAAATGGCTGATTGTTAAGTATCTTATACTTTTTTTCTTATTGCATCTATTAAATATCTGTCAAAATATGGAGGTGTTTTTGATGGTTAGTATTTGTATTGTAGTTGATGTTTCTGTTTTTAATCATGATCTTTGTAGTGGTGATATTTTGTGTCTCTGACCTCATTTCATTTGTTGTCTGTGTTTTAATTAGTTACTCTCCTCTGTAGTGATTCTTTACACTAGTATTAAGGGGAATACCATTTTCCAGAAGCTATGAATGGTTTCTAGTTTCTAGTCATTTACTCAATCAGAGATGAAGGTATCAAGAGCCTTGTTCTGAAGAGAAAAGACAGTTCCAATATCTGTTGAGGTCTGGTTGTGGGGAGCGTTGCAAAAAGAGAAGGAAAATTTAGAGGAAGGTGGGTGAAACTTATTCTGAATCTGAAAACTGAAAAACAAAAGCTCCCAGGAGCAAGAAATGTAGAATTTAAAAAATGGAACAGGGCCACAAATTCTGATTAAATCCCAGAGAGGCGGAGCTTCTAAACCTTCAGCATTAGTACTTCTGTAGAGAAAATGGCAACCTACTCCAGTATTCTTGCTTGGAAAATCCCTTGGGCGGAGGAGCCTTGCGGGCTATAGTCCAGGGTCGCAGAGTCGGACAAGCGACTTCACTTTCACTTTTTTTCATAATAGTTCTATAGGGAAATGTTTGCCTTGTTGAACATCTTGGTGACTTTATTGTTCCAACTCATCAGAAATTTGTTGCATTTTGATGTTATCTTTTGAACTCTCTTACTACTTGGAATGCAGCTAGCATTTCCTGACTTCCATTCTCTGAGTTGTTAATGAAATACTGAACTGTGCTGAACCTAGAGTTGAGTCCCTCCAGACCCTGAGAATGCCGCGCTGGCTGACAGTGAACTATTCAGAATTACTCTGCATTTGATATTTGAGCCGTGGTGTATGGGTATGGTATCCCTTGCTGTTCAGCAACATCTCTGCTTCTGTTGCTTTACTTTGACAAATCTGGATAGTCTTTTCTCTCATGTGCTTCTTACAAATCACCAGACTTTTGCCAGCTCCTGTTATTTGTGTGGCGTTGAAATTTAGTGCTCTTCTCTAGTTTTCCTTGGACATTCAGTGTTGGTAACTCTTCTGGAATATATTACATATTAGTTTGATAGCTGTTATAAGGGGAACCATTACCCAAGATTCTCAGAAATACAGAATTTTGGGTTTCTGTTTTCTTTGACAAAACGTAGAGGTATTCATAGTCATCATCTGTTTCTTTCTTCAGGAATCTGAGGTGATAATTACCTAGAAATAGTTTGAATTAGTAATTGCCTCCAAAAATTCAGGATAATAGTGAGTGACCAAACGAACAAACAGACAAGCAAACAAATAAATAAATATTGTGTTTCAGGGAAGAAAAAATCCCAAGAAAGTAAAAACAAAGCAAACAAAACCGAAGACATACAGCTGAAGACAAGTGAGCCAGATCCCAGCCCTGCAAATATGAGAGATTCTGCGGAAGGTAAGCTTGGAGTTGGACCTGTAGGATGCGGGCATGTTTGCCCACCAACTGCTTTGACTTTATATCTCCCTGCAGTGCCCTTCTCAGAATCATCCAAGAACTGTAAAGGGTTAAACAGCAAGAAGGCCGCCTACATTTAATATGGCAAGCTGAGCCTTACTCATCCCACCTCCCCTTCAGGAAATTATTGAAGACCTTCCTTGTTCAAGATGAAGTTATTCCCTGGTTAAAATAAAATGAAACGAAGTGAAATGAAACATACTATGTGACTGTATTTATAAATAATTCATAAAGTTCAGAATCACCAGAACAAATCTGTGATGATAGAGGTCAGACTGGCAGGGACAGGAGGAGCCTTCTGGGGTGCCGGTCGATCACAGTATTGGGGTGAGCACAGTGGTGTATTTACTTTGTGAACATCTTATCTTGCAATATTCTTCTTAATAGTTGGTATTTCAGTTAAAAACTTACTTGAAAATATCAAACACCTTGGGTTGTATGTGTTAGAATGAAAAGGATAGAGAATGAAGTGTTTCTCTTTTTGGTTAGAATTTAAATTTCTGCCTTACCTCTTTGTATTTCTCCCTACAAAATTTTCTTCTTTAGAGCTCTTTCTAAAAATTAATACTCTAGGCCTTCCATGATGTAAGAATTCCCAGAGACAGGGACTGAAGTTGCTCAGGAAGGTGGGTTGCCCTCTGCCTGATGCAGTTGAGACACCACACTGACACTCTGGCCAGTAGAAGCGGGGGGTGGGGAACGACGTGGTCTTAACATTGTTATGTGGCAAAATCTTAGAGACTGAGCTTGCTCAAGAGTTCATAGTGACCCAAATAGGCTGATTTCAAAATACACACTATGACTCTTTCAAAAAACATTTGTAGAGAAAAAAAAATACTGTAGATGCCTTTTATAATCTTTTTATTAGCACTGTTTGTGGGGATGACATTCTTAAAGGATTATAATTTTCTGCAGCATTTTAGGAAGCAAGAACAAATTCACTTCCTAGAGTCCTATAAAACTGAGATCTGCCAGCTGATAGCAGGTTTGCTAAGACATTTCTTGGAACAACAACAAAAAGACCAAAGAACCTTACTACCGGTAGTGGCGGAATTAAAGAACAATCCAACAGAACCCTCTCCCTTCAGCAGTTCAGAACAGTTAATTTTTTTCCTGATACAAGTTCAGGTCCTGTGGAAAAAAAGATACTTAGTGTCTACCTGTTTGTGGAACAGCTGGTCAGTATTTGATTGGTGTTTGTCAGCGTCTTGAGCGTGTTCTGCTTGGCCCTCAAAAAGTGGTCGGTGTGAGGAGCAAGCGGCCAGACTCTTCTGTTGTTTCCCAGGCCATCCCTTAGGTTTAAAACTCAGCAGATCTCAGTGAGTCTGTGGACACAGTTGGGTTCATAGAGCTGTGTGCATTTTGGTTCATACCAGTTTGGACAGCTTTCAGTCTGGACTTATTTACCAATCATAGAATGTTTCCATTGAAAGAAGCTATGGATTTTGGCTGAAGATAAATTCTGTAAAGAAATTTTTGAGCCTTAGAGATGTTATTTTCATTTGTGTTTTCTCATTTAGGTTTTTTTTTTTTTTTTTTTAAGTGATATACTGGGTCTTTGTTAAAAATGTATTTGAAAAGGGAGTTAGCTCCTGGGAACCACCATCAGATGACTGGGTTCCCAGTTTGTGGAAAACTCATGCAATGTAAGAAATGCATCTGGAGGAGAAAAGGCTGGAGTGTATGTAGAGGCAGAAACCTCGCTGCTAGTGGATGAAGTGGTAGGTAGGAAAAAGTGATAGACCTTCTTAGGAAGCAGGGGGAGGGGCAGGACAGAATCATTGCTCGTGTTAATACCTCATATGAGCCAAGTTTGGAAAGGTTGGCCCTTTAAAAGCCTCCCTTGTCCTGTGTATCCAGGCAATCACAAAATCTGTTAACCGGACTCTGGTGTCTTATCTCGCTCTGGCCACTTTTTTCCTGCCACTTTGCATTTTTCCATTGCCCTCTCTCAGTGTAGGCAGCCAACATTTCCCTTCTAATGCCACTGCATTGGTATTGGTTTTGGCCTCCTCCCAGTCCCTTAATACATACTGCAGCCACGTCTCCCAGATGGCACTCTTCTGCCTTAAAATATCTTACTGGCTCCCCACCGCCTCCAGCTCAGTCCGCACTGATTTACACTGCGCTGCGTGTTTGATGGCTCCTGCTTTGTTTTCCTCTTCTATCCTTGCAGCCTCCCCGTGATTGATTAACAAAGCCACCAGATACTTCCTCGCTTGTGTTTCTGTCCTTAATCATGGTTAACCATGTACTTGCATGGGCTTAACCATTAATTCATTGGAGTGGTGTTGCCTGCTTGCTTAACTCCTGGTAAAGTAGAGCTCTGGAAGGATGAGGATCTTGATGGCCTTACTCACGTGGTACTGACGTTTTGTCCAGTGAATGAAGGAAGAGCCAGTTAATAGAAACAGGAGAAGTCAGAGCAAGCTCTGTTTCTTCTGCAGAACCGTTCATAACTCTTAAGCACCTACAGTAAAAAGAGATGTAATTCAGCAGAGACTTAGGTGGCCCTGCAGAGAGAGCAGTGCCGTGGGCTGTCCCCACCAGCGTTAAATGCTCTGTGATAGCTCCTGTCTCAGAGGCCCATGCTGTCCCTGGATTCCCTTCCAGCCATTCCCTCATTCCTCTGCTTTCCTCTACAGCTGAGCTTGAAAGAGTTGCTTCTAGTCTCCCTGTCTCCTCTTCTTCCTGTCTCTCCTGACCTTCGATAGGCATTTGTCCCCACTGCTCCACCAAAACTGTTGTTAGCATCATCACACCCCTACCTGGGCAGATCGCATGTTCAGTTCTCCACCTTATCTTACCCAGCCTTTTAGCAGTTCTGGATACAACTGATCACACCCTCCTCAGTTGAAGGGCTGTCCCTCTCTGGGCTCTCTGGATCCTCCCTGGCCATTCCTCTGATCCCTGGGTACTGGAGTCGACTGGGGGACACAGCCATTCCCCATCTGCATTTGCTTTGCAGGTGACCTCTTCCAGGTCCATGCTCCAACTGCTGTTTCTAGTTTGAGGAGAGTCATATCTAGCTACTTAATATCTTTACTTGGATGTCTTATCAGGCACCTCAGACTGCAACACATCCTAAGTAAACTCTCATTTCCCCCCAATACAAACAAACGCACACAGACCAAACTTGCTTTGCCCTCAGTCTAGTGAACAGGCTAACAGCAGTTGCTGTGGAATCTCTTTGACCCTTCTACTACCACCACCGGCCCCTGCCCTGCCCTGCCCCTGTCCCACACCATAGTCAGCCAACACACTCAGCTTGTCAGCTTCCTCTCCAGGGTGCATCCAGGCTCTGGCCACTCCCCCCTGTCTTCAGGCCGCTCCGGTCTTCCCCGGCCCCTCTCCTGGAGGGTTTGCTCGGCCCCTCTCGTCTCCCTGTCCCCCTACAGTTTTCTGTCTTCACTTAGCACCGAGAGTGACCCTCCTCCATTTCAGTTGCTCTTCTGTTCTCTGTTGGCTTCTTGTTTCCCCTTAGAATAAAGGTCAGCAGCCTATAAGGCTCTGCATGAGCTGATATTCTCTCCTGCTCTCCTCCTCCTCTCCCTGCGCCCACCCCCCTCCAACTTCCTGGCCAATTCTTGAACACATCTAACATGTTATTGACTCACAGCTTGCACATTTGCCATTTCCTCTATCCAGAGGACTTCCTTCCACCAAGTATCTGTGTGACTGCTTTTCTCTAGATCTCTACTCACCTGTCTTGCTGGTGAGTCCTTCCCTGACCACCTTGTACCATTAATCTCAGGTTGGGCTAGACTGGGCTCCTCTTGGGCATTGGGACTCAGAAGTGACCTCAGATTTCTTTTTTATTCTCTGAGGCACACCTGTTGTTATTGTTGCTAAGTCCTGTCTGACCCTTTGCAACCCCATGGACTGCAGCACGCCAGGCTTCCCTATCCTTCACTATCTTCCAGTTCAGTTCAGTCGCTCAGTCGTGTCTGACTCTTGGCGACCCCATGAATCGCAGCACGCCAGGCCTCCCTGTTCATCACCATCTCTCGGACTTCACTCAGACTCACGTCCATCGAGTCCGTGATGCCATCCAGCCATCTCATCCTCGGTCGTCCCCTTCTCCTCCTGCCCCCAATCCCTCCCAGCATCAGAGTCTTTTCCAATGAGTCAACTCTTCGCATGAGGTGGCCAAAGTACTGAAGTTTCAGCTTTAGCATCATTCCTTCCAAAGAAATCCCAGGGTTGATCTCCTTCAGAATGGACTGGTTGGATCTCCTTGCACTATCTTCCAGAGTTTGCTCAAACTCATTCTGTTGAGTCAGCAATGCCATCTAACCATCTCATTCTCTGTCATCCCCTTCTCCTGCCCTCAATATTTCCCTAGCATCAGTCTCTTTTCCAGTGAGTGGGCTCCTCGCATCGGGTGGCCAGAATATTGGAGCTTCAGTAATAGTCCTTCCAATGAATATTCAGACTTGATATCCTTTAGGATCAACTGGTTTCATCTCCCTGTGGTCCAAGGGGCTCTCAAGAGTCTTCTCCAGCACCACACTTGGAAAGCATCAATTCTTCAGTCCTCAGTCTTCTTTATAACCCAGCTCTCACATCCATATATGACTGCTGGAAAAACCATAGCTTTGACTCTACGGACCTTTGTCAGCAAAGTGATGTCTCTGTTTTTTAATGTGCTGTCTAGGTTTGTCATAGCTGTTTTTCGAAGGAGCAAGCATCTTTTGTGTCTGCTGTCACCATCCACAGTGATTTTGGAACCCAAGAAAATAGTCTGTCACTGTTTGCACTGTTTCCCTATCTATTTGCCATGAAGTGATGGGACTGGATGCCCTCATCTTTGTTTTTTGAATGTTTGAGTTTTAAGCCAGCTTTTTCACTCTCCTCTTTCACCATTTTCAAGAGGCTCTGTAGTTTCTCTTTCCTTTCTGCCATTAGGGTATCATCTGCATATCTGAACTTACTGATATTTCTCCCAGCAGTCTTGATTCCAGCTTGTAAGTCAGTTTGGCCCAGCATGATGTACTCTGCATAGAAGTTAAATGAGCAGGGTAACAATATACAGCCTTGAAGTGAAGTGAAGTGAAAGTCGCTCAGTCCTGTCTGACTCTTTGTGACCCCGTGGACTATACAGACCTTGAAATTCTCCCAGCCAGAATACTGGAGTGGGTAGCCTTTCTCTTCTCCAGGGGATCTTCCCAACCCAGGGATCGACCCCAGGTCTCCCACATTACAGGTGGATTCTTTACCAGCTGAGTCATAAGGGAAGCCCGATACAGCCTAAAAACTCCTTTCCCAGTTTTGAACCAGTCCACTGTTCCATGTCCAGTTTCAACTGTTGCATGTTGACCTGCATACAGGTTTCTTAGGAGACAGCTAAGGTGGTTTGGTATTCCCATCTCTTCAAGTATTTTCCACAATTTGTTGTGATCCACACAGTCAGAAGGCTTTCAAGTAGTCAATGAAGCAGAAGTACATGTTTTTCTAGAATTCCCTTGCTTTCTCTATGATACTGCAGATGTTGACAATTTGATCTCTGTTTCCTCTGCCTTTTCTAAACCCAGCTTGTACATCTGAAGTCCTCTGTTCACATGCTGCTAAAGCCTAGCTTGAAGAATTTTGAGCATTACCTTGCTAGCATGTGAAATGAGCGCATTTGTACGGTAGTTTGAACATTCTTTGTCATTGCCCTTCTTTGGGATTGAAATAAAAACTGACCTTTTTCAGTCCTGTGGCCACTGCTGAGTTTTCCAAATTTGCTGGCATATTGAGTGCAGCACTTTTAACAGCATCGTCTTTTAGGATTTCAAATAGCTCATCTGGAATTCCATCACTTCTACTCACTTCATTCATAGTAATGGTTCCTAAGGCCCACCTGAACTTCACACTCTAGGATGTCTGGTTCAGGGTTAGTGACCATACCATCCCGCTTATTCTGGGCCATTAGGACCTATTCTGTACAGTTCTTCTGTGTATTCTTGCCACCTCTTCTTAATCTTTTCTTCTCTTAGGTCCTTACAGTTTATTATGCCTATCCTTGCATGAAATGTTCCCTTGCTATTTCCAGTTTTCTTGAAGAGATCTCTGGTCCTCTCTAATTTAATAAGGCTCAGAGGAGATGGTCTCCAAAGTTCCTTTTACATGAAGAATGTAGATCACATAATTTTGGAAAATGTTGTAGCTCTTGACATATAATTTTGGTAAAGAAGAAGGGAACAAATCAGTTACATTCAAGGCAGACCACTAAGAATATTACCTGGTAATACGTTCAGCAATTTTCTTGTTTCAGTTTGGAATCATGAAAAATTAGAACTCATGACTAGTCAAATTTCAGTATCAGCTATTCCCGACACAGTTTTAAGCAGTACAGTTTCTATAAACAAAAGCATGTTTATATCTGTGTGAAGAAACACAGAAGAACCTGAGTTCCTTTGGGCATTTATTGCTCAGATTGAAGCCTCCTTCACTGCCCACTGAGCTTCCTGGTGCACTCCAGTTGTTTGTTGAATGAATGAAATGGATTTATATCCAGTATAACTTCTTAAATGAGAATATAGAGTGGTCTGTTGCTACGATCTACGATCTCTCTCACACATTTTAGATGATAAAGGAAGTAACGTGGATAATGAAAGCTGATCACCTTACTTGCATGGGTGAAGTTTGACCTTACTTCTGCCTCCCTGTGCTTTCCAGGCCCCAAAGACGAAGACGAGAAGCCTTCCGCTTCCACCACCGAGCAACCAGCTGTCCCTCAGGAGGCCGTGAGCCAGGATGTGCCTCCGGAGCTCGCCCTCCCTCCCTCTGCCCACGAGCCCCAGACAGGACCAGATGCGGAGCTGGAAACAGCGCTCTGTGAGGCGAATGAGGTGGTGGAGGAGGAGGAGGAGGAGGAAGAGGAGGAGCTGGAAGAAGAGGGGGATGAAGCAGCTGATGTGCCAAACGAAAGTTCCCTGAGAGAGCCGGAGATCCGGTGTGACGAGAAGCCCGAGGATTTGTTAGAAGAACCAAAAACTGTTTCAAAGGAAACTCTCGAAGACTCTGTGGAGGCAGCCCCTGTTGTGAAAACTCCCAGAGCCAGAGAAGAGGCCAACGGGGACGTGTTTGAAACATTTCTGTTCCCATGTCAGCACTGCGAGAGGAAGTTCACGACCAAGCAGGGACTGGAGCGGCACATGCACATCCACATGTCCACGGTCAACCATGCCTTCAAGTGCAAGTACTGCGGGAAGGCCTTCGGCACACAGATCAACCGGCGGCGCCACGAGCGGCGCCACGAGGCCGGGCTAAAGCGAAAGCTCGAGGACCCAGCCGGTGGCAAGGCGCCCAGCGACGATGCTCCTCCCCAGGACGACACCCAGCCCCCCGGTCTTGGGCAGGATGGCCTGACCTTGAGTTCAGAGAAGGCGTCCCAGGACTCAGTGACTCCTTCCGTCGTAGAAGAGAACGGCGAAGCTAAAGAGCTTCACCCGTGCAAGTACTGTAAGAAGGTTTTCGGCACTCACACGAATATGAGACGGCATCAGCGCAGAGTTCACGAGCGGCACCTGATTCCCAAGGGGGTGCGGCGGAAAGGGGGCCTCCTGGAAGAGCCACAGCCCCCAGCAGAGCAGGCCCCTCCCGCCCCGAGTGTCTATGTCCCCAGCACAGACCCAGAGGAGGAAGGGGAGACGGACGACGTGTACATCATGGATATTTCCAGCAATATCTCTGAGAACTTAAACTACTACATTGATGGTAAAATTCAGACCAGCAGCAGCACCAGTAACTGTGATGTTATTGAGATGGAATCCAATTCGGCAGACTTGTACGGAATAAACTGTCTGCTCACTCCAGTCACAGTGGAAATAACTCAGAACATAAAGACCACACAGGTCCCTATAACCGACGATCTCCCTAAAGAGCCTTCCAGCAGCACAAACAGCGAGTCCAAGAAACGGAGGACTGCTAGTCCGCCCGTGTTACCCAAAATTAAAGCCGAGACCGAGTCTGATCCTGCCACACCTTCCTGTTCCTTGAGTCTGCCTCTCAGCATATCAACCACAGAGGCGGTGTCTTTCCACAAAGAGAAGAGTGTGTATTTGTCATCAAAGCTCAAACAGCTTCTTCAGACCCAGGATAAATTAACTCCTCCTGCAGGGATTTCAGCCACTGAGATACCCAAATTAGGCCCCGTCTGCGTGTCCGCTCCTGCATCAATGCTACCTGTGACCTCAAGCAGGTTTAAGAGGCGAACCAGCTCTCCCCCCAGCTCTCCCCAGCACAGCCCTGCCCTGCGAGACTTTGGAAAACCAGGAGATGGGAAAGCCTTGTGGACTGAGGCAGTTCTAAGCTCCAAAAAACCCAAATTAGAGAGTCACAGCAACTCACCAGCATGGAGTTTGTCTGGGAGAGATGAGAGAGAAACTGGGAGCCCGCCAGGCTTCGATGAATACAAGGTGTCTAACGAGTGGGCAGCTAGCTCTACTTTTAGCAATGTGTGCAACCAGCAGCCACTGGATTTGTCCAGTGGTGTGAAACAGAAGACTGAGGGGCCAGGCAAGGCTCCGGTCCAGTGGGAAGCTGTGTTAGATCTCAGTGTGCATAAAAAGCCCTGTGGTGACTCTGAGGGCAAGGAATTCAAAGAAAACCATGTGCTGCAGCCATCCTGCAGTGCCGTGAAGAAAAGGAAGCCCACCACCTGCATGCTGCAGAAGGTCCTTCTCAACGAGTACAGCGGCGTCGACCTCCCTGTGGAAAACGCTCCAGAGGCGTCCGGAAGCGCCAGTCCCTGTGAACCTCTAGATCCTCAGCCAGACCCTGACCTTGGTCTCAACTCCAGCTCGTCTGCCGCTGTTGTCGAGTCTCCTCCTGACGTTTCCTCGTCGTCACCTGCCCTGCAGCCACCTTCCCTCTCTTGCGGGCGGCTGCCGCCTCTCTTGACCCCCCCAACCCCCTCCTCTCCTCCGCCCTGCCCCCCCGTGTTAACAGTTGCCACCCCGCCCCCTCCGCTGCTTCCTACTGTCACTCTTCCAGCCCCCTCTGCTGGGGCGTCTCCCCACCCATGTCCCTCCCCACTCTCGAATGCCACCGCACAGTCCCCACTTCCAATTCTCTCCCCGACAGTGTCTCCCTCGCTGTCCCCCGTTCCCTCTGTGGAGCCTGTTATGTCCAGTGCTTCACCGGGGCCTCCAACACTCTCCTCATCTTCCTCCTCCTCTTCCTCCTCCTTCTCATCTTCCTCCTCCTCCTCTTCCCCTTCACCGCCTCCTCTCTCAGCAGTGTCATCCGTGGTTTCCTCTGGGGATAATCTGGAAACCTCTCTCCCCATGATATCTTTTAAGCAGGAGGAACTAGAGAGTGAAGACCTGAAAGCTAGGGAGGAAGCCCCATCCACCACTGAGCAGGAGATCGTCCAGGAGACATTCAACAGAAACTTTGTCTGCAATGTCTGTGAATCACCTTTTCTTTCCATTAAGGATCTAACCAAACATTTATCCATTCATGCTGAGGAATGGCCCTTCAAATGTGAATTTTGTGTGCAGCTCTTCAAGGTGAAAACTGATTTGTCAGAACATCGCTTTATGCTTCACGGCGTTGGGAATATCTTTGTGTGTTCAGTTTGTAAAAAGGAGTTTGCATTCTTGTGCAATCTGCAGCAGCACCAGCGAGATCTCCACCCAGATAAGGTGTGCACGCACCATGAGTTTGAAAGCGGCACCCTGAGGCCCCAGAACTTTACGGATCCCAGCAAGGCCCATGTCGAGCACATACAGAGTTTGCCGGAAGACCCTCTAGAAGCGTCTAAAGAAGAAGAGGAGTTGAACGATTCTTCCGAAGAGCTTTACACGACCATCAAAATAATGGCTTCCGGAATAAAGACAAAGGATCCAGATGTTCGATTGGGTCTCAACCAACATTACCCAAGCTTTAAACCACCCCCATTTCAGTACCATCACCGCAGCCCCCTGGGCATTGGTGTGACGGCCACAAACTTCACTACGCACAACATCCCACAGACGTTTACCACCGCCATCCGCTGCACCAAGTGCGGGAAAGGCGTGGACAACATGCCTGAACTGCACAAACACATCCTGGCATGTGCCTCTGCGAGTGACAAGAAGAGGTATACCCCCAAGAAAAACCCGGTCCCACTGAAGCAGACTGTGCAACCCAAAAATGGCGTGGTGGTTCTGGACAACTCTGGGAAAAACGCCTTCAGGCGAATGGGCCAGCCCAAAAGACTGAACTTTAGTGTGGAGCTCAGCAAAATGTCCTCGAATAAGCTCAAGTTAAACGCGTTGAAGAAAAAAAACCAGCTCGTCCAGAAAGCAATCCTACAGAAAAACAAGTCCGCAAAGCAGAAGGCTGACCTAAAAACCACTCCCGAGTCGTCCTCACACGTCTGCCCATACTGCCACAGAGAGTTCACGTACATCGGGAGCCTGAACAAGCACGCTGCTTTCAGCTGTCCCAAAAAACCTCTTTCTCCTTCCAAAAAAAAACTTTCCCACTCTTCCAAGAAAGGGGGGCACCCGTCACCTGCCGGGAGTGACAGAAACAACAGCAGCAGCCCCCGCAGACGGACAGCAGACGCCGAGATCAAAATGCAGCGCGTGCAGGCGCCTCTGGGCAAGACCAGAGCTCGCAGCTCGGGCCCCTCACAGGCCCCCTCACCCGCCTCGTCCTTCAGGTCCAAGCAGAACGTTAAATTCGCCACTTCGGTCAAGTCCAAAAAACCAAGCTCCTCTTTAAGGAACTCGAGCCCCATACGAATGGCCAAAATGACTCACAGCGAGAGCAAGAAGCCCAAAGCTGCAGCCAAGAACCATGCAGCTCCCCTCTCAGGCAAGACGTCGCGGAGCCTGCACGTGCGGGCGCAGAAGAGCAGAGCCGTCTTACAGAGCAGGTCAGCCTTGGCCAGTAAGAAACGGACAGACAGGTTCAGTGTCAGATCCAGAGAACGGAGTGGGGGGCCGGTCACCCGAAGCCTGCAGCTGGCGGCTTCTGCCGACCCCAGTGAGAGCAGGAAGGAGGACGGGAGTGGCAAGCAGGAGCTGAAGGACCTCAGGTAAGCAGAGCTCCAGGGTCAGAGGAGTTCAGAGCTCAAGAGCAAGGGGGGAAAGACGGTTGGAAGAAAACACTTGCCCAATGGCTCCTTTTCCTTTTTCCTGCACAATTTTGACAAAAGCATTTAGAGGAAATAGCTGTTGCTTAAGGTGTAGGCAGACGTGGAGGAGGGTCAGTGCTTTGGCTGCTGCAAAGATGGACGCATAGCTTTTATTTCACATGTAGGACTCACAAAGTGGTACCATTTCTTAATAGGGCCAGTTATGAACTGGATTTGAAGCCATGAAAAGCTCCCCAAAGTACCCTACTATGAAACGGTGAAATTCTCTCAAACTTCTTTTATATCTTGGGTGGTATCCCAATGTCACTTGTATTAACTTTCCCATCATAGATGTCTTACGTTCTGATGTATTGGCGGAGTTCATTAAAACCATATTACAATCTAATTTAATATTTCTGTGACTTAAAGAGTGGTGGTAGCAACTGAGACTGCTTTTTATTACTCATGCTTTCTTTTATTGTATTTTAATTTTAAAAACTTGCTTCTTAGTCAAAATAAATCAAAACATGGTACCCTATTCCTTTTAAAATGCTGCGTGCCCGTGTCTTCTCCTGTCCCCCCCACCCGCTACTGGCTCATGTCTCCAAGGATAGGGTGATAAACAGCCAGATTCCCACGGCCAGGGAGGGATGAGGAGAGAGTGCATGCTGAGGCCAGACCCTGTGGTTCTTCCAGGTGTGGGTGGGGACCCAGGGCAAGTCACCCCACTTTTCAGTGCCTTTGTTTCCCCAGTGTGATGTCAGAGCTCATCTTGGATCTAAGGTGATTTCTCTGTCTATTCTGTGTTCTGGGGCAGGAGTTAAGTTTGTTACGCTGACTTCTTAAACTTGTTAAGTTACTTCACCTGTGAGTGGAGTGTACCTTTGGTATTCCTGCTGCTTCCTGCATAAGGCCTGCAGGTCCATCTCTGGTGAAATTATTCATCATCAGCTAGAATTTCTGTGAAGTGTTGAGAAATCCCGTCCTTTCAGAGTGAGCTGCGTGACTCTAGGCTGTTGGCTGTAACTTTGTGTCTCAGAATTCTTCGGTATTTTAAGCAAACAGAAGCAGAGTTAACTGCAGGGGGGTGGGGGGCGGAGGATGACTACTGTCTGGAGAGGTCAAGAGGGGCTCAGAGATGCTGTTACCACCACACAGTCGATGAGGCAGAGTTCTTGGTGCTGGTGCTGTAAGTCATGGCTGAAGATGGAGAGAAGGATCATTAGCCGAGGGCAGACTGGAATGATGGACTGTAGGAATAAAGGATCAGATTTTTTTTGTTAAGCTTCTTCATAAAAGTTCCTGTAGCTCTCACTCAGCATCTGGTGTCTGACTCTGGCATGTGTGTATACAGCATCTTGGAGCTTAGTTAGTCCTGGCGAAAGTAAACACCTGTTGGTGAGCTGTCCACACTGCCTGCTGGTAGCAGCTTCACTGTGTACCTCCTTGTACTCGGTCTGTGTTCTGAAAGTTCACCAACAACAGGACATTCTTGAGCTGTGCTTTCCAAGGTTAAAGAACCCAAAACATGCTGTCATTTTCTCAGACTGTACTAAAAAACGTTTCCCAAGTGGTTGATGGTTTAGAATGTACTCTGTATTCCTCTTTGTCTCCAATAGTATCTGAAAGAATCACTTATTTTGTATTGGATCCCATTTATACAATTCAAAGGTAAAATTGATATGGAAAAATTAATATTGTGTAAAGGAAACCTGAGTGAGGTTCATCCAGTGGTTTTGAAGGACCCTTGGAAGACTGCTGAGGACCGAAGTGCCTAATAAAATTGTGTCTCTGTTCTTTGCTCCAGTTAGTTTTAATTATTTTGCTTTGTTTGTGAGTTAACGTGGCTGGCATGAAATCTGACCTAAAAGGAAACAAGAATCAGATAAGAGGTGGGTAAATTGTTCTGGCTGTGTATGGTGGCTGCGGGCTCCTGTGGAAGTGGCTGCAGCTTGTGTGAGACAGGAGCTGCGCTGCGGACACCCCTGAAGGACACGTGTCTTCCACAGGGGCCACTTACAAGCAATCGTAAAGTGTTTGGGGAACTACAAAATGACCATTCAGTGGGACACCATATTTTGATTGTCTGGGCAGAAGAGTGGGCATTTCTTCCGAGAGCTGTGGTCATCTCGGTGCCTTGTGGTGAAGTTGGTGTAGCGCCGGGGCACTGGGCGCAGGCCTGGAGGATGTACTGGTCCCTCTGTGCCAGCCCCGGGCTCCTAGGAGAGCCTCTCCTCCGTTCATGCTTGCTGCCCTGCACTGGCAGGGAGTTTACTAGACGTCTTTCCTTTTCAGTGTATTTCTACTTTGAAATTGTATTCAGGGGGAACTTTGTGTTGCAAGTTTGGAAATACCCGCTTTCAGTCTGTTTTCAGTGCTTTTGCTGTGCTCTCCCCATTGCACATTCAAGGCCTTACCCCGGAATGGGCAGCACACCCTTTTCCTGTGTGTGTTTCTTCATAACTGTGATTAAGGGCTGGTCCTCAACGCACAGGCGTTTTACATTCAAGTACCGGTTTAGAATTCCACAGATTTTCAAGTATACACTTGCAGTCAGCCGTGAGAACGACGTCAGTTTTCCATCCCACACTGAGGGCTCAGCAGAATTTGCCGTTGGGTCATTTCCTGGAGCACAAGCCATTGTGCCATTCAGGGTGTGAAAGAGACATGTGCTCCAAATCCTTTTCTTAGGACAAAGCTGCAGAGGCATACTACTCTCTAGATTCTCCTGTTACAGCTCTTAATCCAGCAAACCCTTTATTGGGCTCACCTTCACTGGTCGGGACAACCCACTGGTGGCTTGTCAGTGGAACTGCATTCAGAGCTATTGCTGAGGGCTCATTTCCCCAGGCTGTAAGACAAAAAAAGACAAGGAAAGAGGTATATTTTCTGCTCCCTTCTTACCCATCTTTAGTCTTGGTGAGTCCCAAGGCGTTTTTACATTCTTCGGTACTGCTTTTAGAGCAACTTTTTTTTGTTGTTTTTTTTTAAATACTGTGTTCCCATTGCAGCCAGTTAAGGACATGTAAATAAGTGATGGAAAAGTAAAGTAAAATTCCAGACTAAGTTTTTCCATTTACCACGAAAGTGATTAAAAGAGGAAAACGGTGCTGATTTCTCACATCCTGTCTCTGCCACCCCACTCCAAGGAGATGGTCTGTGCCCCTCCCAGCACATCCTGTAGATCTTCCTAGTCGTCCTGTTGCTGTCTTCACATTTGTCCCGTGGTCTCCCTACCTTTTCTTAAACTTGGTCAGTTCATAGAAGGTTGTGTCTTGTCATTTATCTTCAGTTTTCTTATTTTCTAGGAACTTCCTGTAGAAAAGTCCCCCCAAACAGAACAAACCTTAATAATTGACTAAATATCTTGCATGCTCAACTTAGGATAAGCACTACGGCAAAGGATACGAAATCTACCAAGCTTCTGAGACCAGTTGAAGCTGACTCAAAAATCCTAACACACAGCTGATTGCCAACGGGCTTCTTGTTACCGTGGGTAGAATCAGGCATGCACTCCTTCGCTGGAACCCAACCCACAGGCTGGGCTCACAGATGATTGAGATGCACAGCGGAGGGCGCTGTGAGGCGGGCTGGCTGACCCAGCTCCTGGTCCCCGGGACTGGTAACTCAGACCTGAGTGTGGCCCTGGTTTTTGGCACATAGCAGAGAAAGGAACAATTTGAACCTGACCTTGCAAAGCAAGTTCTCTGTGTGATGAGTAGTCAAGTGTAGATTTCAGGGGTGGCAGATTGGATGCACTCGTCTTACAAGGTTCTGGTCACACACACCAGCTCTTGATGCCTTTCCTTTAAGTGAATTGTAGACAGAGGCATTGAGCTTCTTTCTTAGCCTGTCTCCTTGTTTGTTTGTTGTTTTTTAATCACAAGCCGATTGCCAGCATAATGGAGAGGAAACCAGATTGGATATGGACTCTTTTCTATGCCTCTTCCAGTGTCATGTTTATATATCCAAATGGACATGATCCTCTCAGACTATTATCTGGCACTAATTTGTAACTGTTATATTATTGGAAGTGGTAGCTGTATGTCAGTGCCCCGGATACATCACAGGCTTGTGCAGATGTCTGTCTACACGTAAGTGTAAATGAATTTACATATCAGGTTTTACACTTCAGTCTCTAATAGAGATTTAAAAAGCCCAACAAATTGGCCTATTTCTGAGTGTATAGGTGTCATTTCTCCATGAATTATCTGCCTTCCCCCTGATTAATGATTGAGTTGGTGGAAAATGGCTAGGTTTTATTCATGTTTTTTTGTTGTTGTTCTCAACTTTAAAAGTAATCTACCTCTTAAAATTTGTAGTTTAATACTTGTTTGGTGAATTTGTGCCACTTTAACCCTTTCACTATCATTCCCATTTTGTTACATTTCTGTTATGGGGACTTTATGTTGAAATATTGTATAAAGCATTTGTAGCAGTTTAAAAATAAAATATTTAAAATTATTTAAAATTGTTTTGGACGCTTCAATTGTATTATATGTGATTTACATTTTACATTTTTGTTTGAGTTGTTAATCTGGAGAGTGTTCTTGTATTGAAGTTTGCTGTTAGTAATTTTATTCTTGTTGGAGAGTGATATAAAAGACTATTCTAAAGAAAACATTAAAATTTACAAAATGACATACAAAAGGGGTTGTCCTTTGATTTTAACCAATGTAGCCTTGAGAGAGAGAGAGAGAGGTTAATAATTATAGCCAAGAGTGGTGTTTGCTATGTTTTCCCCTTCCAGCATGAAATAAATCATTTGAGCTTGTCAAATGTATGGAAAGGTTTTTTTATGCTGTTGCTAGCAAGCACTTCATGACGAGGGGGAATTCAAATGATGCATTTTATATCATTGTAACCAATAAAAAACTTTCTGAAAGCTGTGAAAGGACTGCATTTTGTACATCATTGGGGTCAGTTAAGGGGGAAAATGAAGGTGCATGTAGGAGGGGCGTTCACAGGCTGCATCGCTGAAGCGCAGTGCTGAGCACCCCGTGCTGAGCGCCCCCCAGCCGACCTCCTCCCACTTGTCTCTACTTGGCATTGATTGAATGTTTGTGAATTCATGTCGCTTCTATACCACCTCAAGGGTAGACATGCAGCCAGCCGCTGGTGCTAAGTGCATAGACAGAACTTAACTTTGGTAAGAGTGAAATAATCGCCCACATGGAGTGTCAGCTTCCTTTGTATACTTGTGGACATTTCATTCTAGTCTGGAGACTTATTTTTATGGATCCACAAAGAATGAAACAAAGAAGTTGTAACATTTGTATTAGGTTGCTATGAAATTGCTGGTTTTTTTTTTTTTTTTAGATTAAAAATGGCTGAAACAGGCAGTTTCATAAAGTCCTCCATGGGAGTACTTGTCCTGATACTTTTTATCTGCCTGTGTCCTTGCTGTTTAGAAAAGGGTGGTAAAGCTGAAGGTGTGATCAGCCTCCCTCAGTGAGATGTTCACATTTGTGGCTTTATGGATTCCCAGCTTAGAAAACCCCAAAAGGCTTAGGAGGCAGGTGTGTGGAAGGAAGAGGCGGAGGCACGAAGCGGCTTTCAGCATTACCCCTGTAAATGCTCTAGAAGCTGAGCCCAGAACCCGAGGAGGAGTCCCGGGTGCTGTGAGCTGGAAGGGGCGCTGCTCTGGGAGCAGGGAGTAGGTGTCCGCCTCACCCACCTGCTGTCCCTCCAGGCTCCTGACAAAGCACCACCTCCATCCCCCCCGTTGGTGGCTTAGCCTTGGGCAAGTATTTTGCCTCTCCCAGAGTGGGGAGTGGGCAAGATGGTCTCCCGAGTTTTCCTCCTAGCAGGAACTCCTTCCAGGCTGTGTATGCTTACATATTTTCCATTGGCTCTGAAAGAGCCGGTTGAGGGCTGTCACGTCCCCCTGGATATGGGGATACTCAGATAACTTAATGAAGTGAGGGTCCCCAAGAAGGCACTCAGGTCCCTCCACAAGAATGGCTTAGGGTTTAACTCTGTGGAGTTGAAATTTTTTTAAGCTATTAACTAAAACCTTATGTCCCTGCAGCTATTTGGGAGCATCTGGCAGTGTCTGGGCTGGCTCTTTTAATTTGGATGTTACCAGTACTTTCTAGCACAGTTTTTTACAAAAATCACAGTTAATCATTGAGTACCTATTGTATAGCAGGCTGTATTCTAGATACACATTGTGTCCAGTTTACATCAGTGGACAAAAATCCCCACCTTTGTGCAGCTTGCATGTGGTGCCTTTCTAGTTTTTATTACTTCAAACCTCTCACTTCGTCACAGTTCTCCCAAGGCTCAGAGGCCAAGAAGATGCTTCTACCTTAATATTCGAGGGTGGATATTTAGATAACTGGAGACTTTTAATACGTTAAAGCAACTCTTCTAAAATTAATCTCACAATGCATTCGATGAGATGGTTAGATAGCATCACCGGCTCAATGGACATGAATTTGAGCAAACTCGGAAATAGTGGAAGACAGAGGAGCCTGGTGTGCTGCAGTCCATGGGGTCGCAAAGAGTCAGACCTGACTTAGTGATTGAACAACAGCAAATGCATTCGTTATTTTATTTCTGTGTATTTTGGCTTGCTATCTGGCCTCACTTGGAATTGATGGACTTACATTAGAAACACTTACAAAGGACCCTTTGCCTTGAAAGTGGGTTAGAGTACAGATGGATGCAGAAAGGCTGTAAAGTGAAGAAGGTGTTAGTAGCTCAGTCTGTCCAACCCTTTGCGACCCCATGGACTGCAGCCCGCCAGGCTCCTCTGTCCATTGGATTCTTCAGGCAAGAATACTGGAGTGGGTTGCCATTCCCTTCTTCAGGGGATCTTCCCAACCCAGGGATCAAACCCAGGTCTCCTGCATGGCAGACAGATTCTTTACCGTCTGAACCACCAGGGAAGCCCCGAGGAAAGGTTGACTCTCTGATATAAAAGCCACAGTTAAAGTAGTCCAGAGACCAGGCTGAGGATTGAGGAAAATGGTCTGCCCTTTCTGTCATTCATTTTTGGAGACATTGCCATGGCCTCTCTCTCTGCCCGCATGAACCCTGCTGCTGCTGCCCTTTTGGGGTCCAGTCTCTGTGAATGTCCTGATACAGCACTACGGAGGGGAGTGTGTTCAGGAGCCTCCAGATCGTTATCAGGCCCCAACTCGGCACTTCTCAAACTTAACCCAGAGGTGGCGCTCAAGCTCCCAGCTCCAAGGACCTAAAACCAGCCTTTTAAGTAAAGTGAGACCTCCTTGGGGTGGGTTCTGGGTAGAGTGTCAGGTCACCATCCCAGGTGACTTCAGTGCACACTGAAGAATTTCAGAGTTTATGTGGGAAAAATAATTACTGTAGCTCTGGCACCCACTCCAGTACTCTTGCCTGGAGAATCCCATGGACAGCGGAGCCTGGTAGGTTGCAGACCATGGAGTTGCGAAGAGTCGGAAACGACTGAGCGACTTCACTTTCACTTTTCACTTTCATGCATTAGAGAGGGAAACGGCAACCCACTCCAGTGTTCTTGCCTGGAGAATCCCAGGGAAGGAGGAGCCTGGTGGGCCGCTGTCTATGGGGTCACACAGAGTCGGACACAACTGAAGCGACTTAGCAGCAGCAGCTCTTAATTGCTGAAGTACTTGTGTGTTCTCAACATTGGCAAAATAGGTACTAACAGCATTGTTCACATTTTCTGAAAGCTGGGGGTCTGGTCTTGAGCTTGGGCTATATGCCTGCAGGAGACAGAGGTGATAGGTTCCCAGGGGAAAAGGAATGGCCAGGCTGTTGTGCAGTTTCTTGCTGAGCGTGTTGCTCAGAGGCCCCTCTTGGGGCCCCACCTTCCTGGTGCCTTGACCCTTTCCTGGGAGTTTGCCTGCAGGATGTAAGGCCTTAAATAACGGCAGTGCTGTGGGATTTAAAAAAAGAAGAAATATATATTGGTGAAAATAATGACATCTGTATCACCGTTGAAATTCTTTAATAGACAAAAATGTCTAGTATTCAAAAAACAAACGTTGAATGGAACAGAACCTGAGGTTTGAGTGTGTGATAAGGACAATGTGAAGCCGCTCATCCCTTCAGGCAAATGCCCACCCAGAGTCCTGTTTGAGGGCCACCCAGCACGGCTCCATGCCACCTGCTGCCATCCACTCCCTGCCTCCAGCCACACCAGTGCAGCTCCGTTCTCCAACTCCCCTCCCTCATGCCTTTTCTTCTCCAGAGGGTGATGGAGGTGGTCTGATAAGCCCTGGGGTGAAGCTGACAGTTTCCAGGTGCTTGCTTTGTGTGAAATGCTGTGCAGAGTATTTTCCAAACTTGCCAAGAACCCCGTGAGGTGGGTATCCATTTACAGATGGAACAGACACCAGGAACGGGGAGTGATTTTTGTTCAGAGGTCACACAGCTCTCAAGTGGAAAGCTAGGATTTGAACTGCCTCCAAGCTTAACACCTTCCTGTTGATCATTTAAATATGTATATTATTTTTAGCTTCATTTTCTCTAAATGTAGAATACAGGACTTGCTAGCGTCTCTAGTGAGGGCTTTTCCAGCATCAGTGAGCAGGTAGAACTATCCCTTCTGGGTAAGGCTTCTTCCTGGTGCACCAAGCCTTGATAATACGGAGCCGCTCATGGGAACACATCTGGTTTCACTTTTTTAACCGTGGGCCGTGCTTCTTCCTCCATCGTAGAGCTTTCAGGTCCACTTGGCTTCATGGTGGTGGTTTAGTTGCTAAGTTGTGTCTGACTCTTTGCAACCCCATGAACTGTATGTATCCCGCCAGGCTCCTCTGTCCATGGGATTTCCCAGGCTAGAAAACTGGAGTGGGCTGCCATTTCCTTCAACAGAGAGTCTTCCTGACCCAGGGATCAAACTCACATCTGAATTGTAGGTGGATTCTTTACCGATGAGCCACCAGGGGAGCCCAGTTGGCTTTTTAGATCAGTCTGATTAGTCGACAAAACTCTGTTTAATAATAATAATGTTCTTTGATTTTGGAAGTGGTTCTAAAGCAAGGTCCCCTGGTTCACCATGAGTATTCTCAGATGTCATGTGAGAACCTTGACCCGTTTGGCCAGAATCAAGAGTTGCTCGGGGCTTCCCTTGCCATGTCAGCACATAGTCTGTTGAGTGCAAAGAAAGAAAATGGAGTCACTCAGTCGTGTCCCACTCTGTGACCCCATGGACTGTAGCCCACCAGGCTCCTCCGTCCATGGGATTCTCCAGGCAAGAGTACTGGAGTGGGGTGCCATTTCCTTCTCCAGGGGCTCTTCCCAACTCAGGGATTAAACCCAGGTCTCCTGTATTGGAGGCAGATGCTTTAACCTCTGAGCCACCAGGGAAGCCCCTATTGAGTGCAAAACGAAGGGTTAAGTTTTTGTCAAAAGTTATTTTTAAAATATTGGAGCTTAAAGGGTATGTAGGGTTTACTTACTTTCTGGATTAAAAAGAATTGGAAAAAAAAAACATTGCGACACTACAGTAAATTACCAGCTGCTGCAGTAATGACATTCGGTCGTGAACCATTAAAAGACTTGGGAACACTTCTATTAAACTTGCTGAACCACTGGGGTGATAGGATTTGTATGAGCTTCTGTTTTCTGCCTTATTTGGGCCAGCTGAATTCTGTTTCAACTGTCTCTTACAGAAAGCAACCTGAAATTTAGGCGGATGGTCCAGAGAACATAGAAGCTTTTAATGGAATAAGTTCATGCCTAAATATGCCTTCACAGGTCCAGCTTATAACCCACAGCAGGATGCCAGACAAAGAGCCGATGTTTTTGAAAAATTCCTTGTTAGAGGCTACCCAGGTTACTCAGTAGGGTGTCATTTCAATATTGACAGCTACAGATGGAGTTTAAAGTATTGCTTTATGTCCTGAATCAGGACATATTTAAGCATATTTCCATGTCAGTGTTTAGACAAGAGCCTACTGTATGACAGTGTTATGTTTAGATGACCTCGAGTCTTAGCATTAAATCTAGGTGTAAATTTTAAGTGGGAAACATTTTCAAATGACCTAGAGTTTGTTTCACACATAAGTTAATAGAAGGGGGTTTAGGCTTTAGGATACAATTCTGGACTTTTTTTTTTTTTTAAGTAGAATTTAAATTGAAAATTGCATTTGTGTCAGAACTTAATACTTGCCAAAATAATAACATTTTAACATTCTCTATTGGAATGAAGTTATTTAAAACTCATGTGGATTCAATTTTCCTTGCAGTAACATTCTCTTCTCACTTGCTTTTTATAATCACATCCAATCCTTGCCAGCCCAGCTCGAGTTTAGGGACATTTTCAGATGGCTTCTATTTCCAAAGCTATTATTGGGCCTGTGAATTCAGGCACATTTTCCTATAGTGATTCAGTCAGCCAGCCATTCAGAAAACAGCTTTCACGGTCAGTCTGGATCAGGAAGGTGTTGGTCAGTAGATCTGACAAACTTTGTCCCATATACAGCAGTTTTCAGAGGACCCTTGGGGTGTAACTGGACACCATGGAGGAGCTGAGGGTATTCCTGGCTGTTCCTTCCCTCCGGGCACTAACTCCCAGGAAGCTCTCCCACCACCACCTGAGGAAGAACAGTTGCCCTCATTTACAGAGAAATCTATCGAGTCTGACAAGGACCACATCACCTGCATTCTGCCCCACTGCAGTAAACGATTTCAAACCCTGCTAGTTCCAGCTCTTTGCTGCTGTGTGAAACCATCGGATTCACTGGGGTTTTAGGTAGATGGGCTTCCCAGGTGGTGCAGTGGTAAACAATCTGCCTCCCAGTGCAGGAGACTCAGGCGACATGAGTTCAGTCCCTGCGTCAGGAAGTTCCCCTGGAGGAGGAAATGGCAACCTGCTCCAGTGTTGTTGCCTGGAGAATGCCATGGACAGAGGAGCCTGGTGGGCTACAGTCCATGGGGTCGCAAAGAGTCAGACATGGCTGAGCACACACATCGTAATCACTGCGTTCCCCAAGTGACTGGCGCTGATGCCAGCATCCACAGAGGGGTTCTGCTGGGGAGAAGTTGGGGAGCATGCCAGAAGTAAACATTGGCCTTGAATGCCGAGCTATCGGGCTGCTCGTTACCTGGGTTCCACGTGTCACGGGTAGGACAGGCCGCTGGCTGAGCCCCGGGCCTGGTCTGTGAGTGGCTGGGCTAGAGGAGGTGGCGTGTCTTCCTATGAGGCTGACGGCTCTGGTGGTGATGGTGACCGCCGTCGCTCAGTGATAACTTGAGTCCCCACAACGATAGAGCCGGGGAGGCCCCACTGAGGAAACGGGGGGGATGTAGTGACCGTCCTTGGTGGAAAAGCCGGAATGTGGCAGGTGATGACTGCTGAGAAGCTCTCGGAACAAGTTGCTGAAGAAACTGCTCATGCTTTCCAAGGCCTGGGAAGAAAAAGAGATTCCTTTATGGAAACTGACAAACCTCAATTTATCTTATAGTTGTTTCGGAGAAATACTCCCAAAGGCCCTCAGATGGTCCTTGCTCTCCATCTGGGCCCCCAGGCACAGCGAATGAGCCTGGAGCCCCTGGGGGTGCAGAGGTGTCCAGGGAGCTCTGGATGCCTGGCCTCCCAGGGCCCCTCAGGGTTTTGCTGTGACTTCATTTCAGGCACTGGGATGTAGCTAAGGACACTGACTGGGCCCAGACCCTGAGCTGCTTATCACCTGTCCATCCCGACCTGAAGTACTGCCCTCGTCCCTCCGTCTCCTCCCTCTGCTCTTCTGAGGCCCTTCACTCATTCATACATTCTTTTCTTGATTTGTTAGCTTGGTTTACTAAATGTGCCCCCTCCTAGAATGAAAGTTCTCCCTGAGCAGGAACTTCAGTGTGTTCACTGCTGCATCTCCAGCATCTCCCATACTGCCTGCCAGCTAGCAGCTGCTCAATAAATGTTTGTCCAATGAATAAAATGTTTGATCCTGGCTTCATCCCCTTATTAGCTCTGTTAGCCTTAGGCGTGTTCATTAACCTCTGAGCCCCAGCTTTCCTTTCTGTAGATAGCAATAACAGTCCATCTGACCAGGAAGGATGGTTGTGAAGACCACAGGTGTGCCTGCCCTTGTGTGGGTTGCTCTTACCTCTGGAATCTCAGTTTGAATCTGACTCACGGTTGGGGCTGGTGCTCAGGTGCAAAGGGCTGGATTTTGGCCAACGATGAGCTTCCATGGCCGCACAGGTGGTGGTGGCCAGAACCTTGCTTCATCATGCTGCCTCCACGCAGACAAGGGGCTCAAGTGGCTGTCACTCTGGCTTCTGCTGCCCGTCACCCTGGGGCCCTTTGCTGCATCTTAAGCAGGCCTGAGCTTCACGTACTGACTGTTGTTCAGTCGTGTCCGACTCTTTGCGGCCCCATGGACTGCAACATGCCAGGCTTCCCTGTCCATTACCAACTCCCGGAGCTTGCTCAGACTCATGTCCATTGAGTTGATGATGCCATCCAACCATCTTGTCCTCTGTCGCCCCCTTCTCCTGACTTCCCTTTCTCCCATCAGATAATGAGCCATAAAATGAAATCATTTTTCAGATCATAGTGGGAGAAAAAAAATTCTGTCCTCCCCCCGTGTAACTTATTTTCTGTCGGTTTTGAATTTCAAAGTTAAAGTGTAAATTTTTAAAAGCTGAGTTTGGAAGAAAACACTTCATTAGCTCTGTGAAACCATGAAAATTTAACGAAGGGACCCCAGTTCACTGAAATGAGAAGGATGGTCACTGATGTTTCAAAGCACTTGATGATGGCCACTGTTTTCAGGGCTTTACACATACTGCCCCATTTAATCATTGTACCAACACTATGAAATACTTTTATATTTCCCATTTTACAGATGGGGAACCTCCAGCGCAGAGGTTATGTGGCTTGTTAGTACCCAGCTGCCCAGGTGTGGACAAGAAGCACCAGCTAATTTGAAGGAATTAAAACTTGTGCTTGAGGTGAACGAAAGTCTTGGTCCTCTCTGCGTGCGTGCTCAGTCATGTCAGACCCTGAGACCCCATGGACTGCAGCCCGCCAGGCTCCTCTGTCCATGGGATTATTCAGGCAAGAACACGAGTGGATCGCCGTGCCCTCCGCCAGGGGATCTTCCCAACCCAGGGACCAAACCTGAATCTCCAGCGTCTCCTGCACTGGCAGTGGTTGGTCCTTCCTGGTCAAGTCTGATTTGTGTGTTCTCGGAAGACCACGCTGAGCTCTCAGCCAGCTTGGGTGTCAGGAGCTACCTCGTCTGCCAGCTTTGTTAGGGGATGAGCAGATACAGGCACCAGAGGATTAAACCTTGCTCCCTGGCACCAACTTCTTAGTTTTTTTTTTTTCCTGTTTTCATAGGAGTCTTTCCAAGCCATGGTTGGCAGGTGGGTTTTGGGTTTCCATCTGTGCAAGGGGAGCAGCTGCCAGGGGTGTCATGAGCAGGATTCCAGGCAGGGTCACGCTCAGGGATCCGGGCCGGGCCGAGTGCCCAGTGTCCGTGTTGGACACAGGAAGGGGGATGACTCTATGCACAGGCGTTTTGCTGTCAGGTCTGATGAAGCTGCTACTTCCCTCACTTTTAAAAATTGCCCGGAACATCATTTCACCTTTCCTGGAAGGCTCAAGGTGACCAGCACCTTGTATTTTGTGGTGGTGAAGTGACACCCTTAGAGTTCAGGTGTGCAGGATCCAGAAGCTTGAGATGTATGTGGCTCAAGTATTTTTGGAGAAGGTTGTATCTCTCACCATCTCCTTTTTCATCTGTTATTTGTGGATATCGTCTGTATTCCCTGGCAGCCTTTAGATAGTGTCTGATCATTGTGGGCTGGGGAGTCAGATAGGGGCCCTGTTGATGTGGTATGTAAATAAGGAGGTTGTGTGTGCTCAGTCATGTCTGACTCTTTGCGACCTCATGGACTGTAGCCATGGTCCGAAGACTCCTCTGTCCATGGATTTCCCAGGCAAGAATACTGGAGTGGGTTGTCACTTCCTACTCCAGAAGGATCTTTCTGACCTCGGGATAGAATCTGTGTCTCTTGCATCTCTTGCATTGGCAGGCAGGTTCTTTACCACTAGCATCACCTAGGAATCCTCTAAAGAGGCACTTAGGACCTGAGAACACCCAGGGACCTCCCTAGTAAGCAAAGTGCACTGCAGAGAGGGGAGCGTTGAGTGTAAAACACACTGAACTTGAACAGTAGACTGCTTGCTTGCTCTTAAGCTCACAAAAGCACATGTTCTACACGTGGAGAGAATCAAAGGAATGTTCTGGTGACAGGGCACACGATTAGTTCCTCAGCAAAAGTTGTCGCAGGAGAAGCACCTTAATTCTGCATTAAAGGTACATCTTTTTTTGGCCATTCCTGTGGTATGTGAATTCTTAGTTCCCTGACGAGGGATTGAACCCAGGCTCCCTACATTGGAAGCACAGAGTCTTAACCAAACTGGACCACCAGGGCAGTCCCTGCACCTTGATCCTTACCTGATGCCTCTGTCCTGTAATCTCTGTTTGGGATAAATGTTTTATTTGGTGCCAGTTGCTCACAGGTGATTCAGTCTGTAAGGAAACGCCTGGATATTCGTTCCATCCCAGAACTTGCCGCCCAGGCTGCTGGCCCTGCCTGTGGACTGGATTTTCCTCTTTAATTCATGATATTCCTCCAGAAGTTTTTCAGAGTTTCTCTTATAATCAATGCATGGGCTTATAGGTGTTTTCTCCTCCTACCTCCTTCATTCACATTTAGATTCCTTTGAATGAATTTTAACCAGTGAGTTTGGTGAGAGGAAGCCTGGGTTAACTTGGCCTTCACCGAGGGGCCAATTCCTTTGATGTACCTCAATAGATTGGCATCAGATACTGTAGTTGATTTGTTGGTTCTGTGAAGTTACTTCATCACAATAATTAACACTAGTGTTAATTATTTATAGCCTTAAAAACTAAGAAATTTTAGTTGTTTAGCCCATTGGTGCTGGCCAGCAGCAGGTGTTCCATTAAGGTAATAATGTTCTGAATCTGGCTGGGCAGGTGCTTAGAGGGGAGAGTAGTTTGCTGGTCTGGTAGGTATTGTCTGGTTAATTTCAGCCTGAGGTGGTAAATTTCCTGTGTTCCCAGCTGTGTGAAGGGCACCTAGTTTGGATGATTTCACCAGGATGTTCACTTAGGGGACCACCTGCATCAGAAAACCACCTAGGAGGCTTATTAAGAATTCCAGACATACTAAACCACCATCTTTGGCAGGGGCGGGTGGTGGGTCTTTGAAGTCTTCATTTTTATCAACTTCTCCAATGAGTCTTAGCCAAACTTCAGAGTTCCTCTTTGGGTCTTGTAAAGAGGGGAAAAGAATGACATGATATCACCACATCTCATCATTTCGTTTCCTTCTGGTTTTCATTTTTAATTATTTTCCTTTGCTTTGGCAGTCTTTTTGATATATTCATGACATTTTTCATCTCTGAATGCTTATATAATAAAACACCCTGTGACAGATGAGCCAGGGCCACCTGAGAATTAGGGTCACTTCTGAGGGTCAGAGCCGAGGTGACCCTTGAGGATCCCATGCCTTGCTCATTGTTGCTCTTCGTGTATCTTTTTGAGGGGAATATATGACATTAGGTCATTAACTGGTACAAGACTAGTATCACACAGAGCCCTGCTGGTGCGGTGTTCACTCCACCCTGCACCTGCTGCAACACCCAGCACACAGTAGGTACTTAGTGTTGTTGTTGTTTAGTCCCTAAGTCGTGTCTGACTCTTTTGTGACCCCATGGACTGTAGTCCACCAGGCTCCTCTGTCCATGGGATTTCCCAGGCAAGAATACTGGAGCGGGTTGCCATTTCCTTCTCCCGTGGATCTTCCCAACCCAGGGAATGAACCTGTGTTTCCTGCATTGGCAGGCGAGTTCTTTACCACTGAGCCACCAGCGAAGCCCCAAAACAAGGTCCTCCTCCCCCTGTCTCTGGTTTTACTTCTGACATCTACTGCTGCTCCTGCTACTAAGTCGCTTCAGTCGTGTCCAACTCTGTGCGACTCTACAGGTGGCAGCCCATTGGGCTCCGCCATCCCTGGGATTCTCCAGGCAAGAACACTGGAGTGGGTTGCCATTTCCTTCTCCAATGCATGAAAGTGAAAAGTGAAAGTGAAGTCGCTCAGTCGCGTCTGACTCAGCGACCCCATGGACTGCAGCCTACCAGGCTCCTCCGTCCATGGGAGTTTCCAGGCAAGAGTACTGGAGTGGGATGCCATTGCCTTCTCCCTGACATCTACTAAGGAGTCCCTCTCAAGTAGACCCTCTACAATACATGGCCATGGACGGCTTCTCTTGCATGTTTTGTTATTTTTGCTCAAAACGAGGAACGCCTCCCTCCGAGAGCCTAAACGCTGTTTGGTTTCATGATGCCACACTCACTTGATGGGGCTGTGCCAAACAAAGCTATTGCCCAGACTGGACTCAGAGCACATCTCACCTGGGCTGTTTCTCCATCTCACCCGTGAGCCAGAGCTTCTGTGTAATGGGATCCAGCCAATGGAATCAGGGCTGCACACAAGCCCTTGAGGAGGGCAGCACAGAGGCCTCTCATTTGCAGGTCATCAAGTCACATGTTCACCGTGACCTAAGGAATAATTGGAGTGGGTGCACTTTGCAGAGACAGGAGCCAGAGGGTGGGGTGGTCCAGACATCTTTCTGAACTGCTGTTAGGATCCCAGCTGTGGATAAAATGAGATAAGAGCCGAGGCTCAGATGGTTTTCGTTTAAGCAACCCGGCATGTGAATGATGCTCCTCACTCCCCCGATGACACAGGGAGCACCCATGCCCTTGGATGCCCAGCTTTAAATGTAGCCAGGAGTCAGCTCTATTTGTTTCCAAACCTGTTTATGCCACTATTTTAACAATGTTTTATAATAATACAAACAATCATGTGTATGGCTTCCCTGGTGGCTCAGCATTAAAGAATCTGCCTGCGAAGCAGGAGACGCAGCAGGAGCGGCGGGTTCGATCCCTGGGTCAGGAAGATCCCGTGGAGGAGGAAATGACAACCCACTCCAGTATTGCCTGGGAAATCCCATGGACAGAAGAGCCTTGCAGGCTACAGTCCATGGGGTCGCAAAGAGTCAGACATGACTTGAGTGACTAAAAAACAACAACGATTGTTGTTATAATAAACATAGTAATAAATATGCCAGTATTATTGGATGTGTATGATTTAATTAAATAGTATCCAAGCCTATGAAATATGAACATAGAGTTTTTTTTTTTTATGAAAAGCAAAGTTGGATGCTGAGAAAGGCTCGTGGTAATTTGCTTAAAAACCTACCATCCAATTAGGTGTGGGTGAGAAACGCTGAAAAATTCACATAAAGACAGAAACATTTTGCACTCAAGTTGCTCTTAAAAATTTCTTAAGTTCTTGCTTAAGAAATGCGTCACACAATAACTGTGTGACGCATTATCGGTGTGGTTTAGTTAAGAAAGATGGTAGAGCTTGGCCCTTCATTCATTCATTGACTGATCCACTCACTCAAGAATGCAGGGCCAACGCCTGCTGCCACGTGTTGGGCATTGTTCCAGGAGGATGTCGCAGTGAGCAGAACTGACAAAATTCCCCACCCTCGTGGAACTCCCGTCCCACTGGGAGAGACAGACGGTGAACAAGCAAGTAACTGTATAGAGTGTCAGCTGATCATTGCTGTGGGGAGAAGTGAAACGGAAAGGGGAGTAGAGTATTAAGTGAAATGAGGGCTGCCATGTAAATGTAGCCTGACTGTAAAGGGACTACATGTATATATAGAGAGAAGAGGGGCTGGGGAGGGAGAAGGGAAACGACGCCTGTGGACATCGGGCAGGAAAGCCCTTGGCAGAGGGGACAGCCAGTGCAAGGGTCCTGAGGTAGCAGCATCTGTGCTCAGGGGACCAGGTCACAGGGAGGACCAGGAGAGGAGTACAGGGAGGTAACCAGGGGCCAATGTATATTGGCTCATGCAGTTCTTGGGAAGATTTTGCTTTTATTCTGAGTGAGTGGGAGTCATTGAAAGGTTTTGAAGGGAAGAGTCAGATGATATGACTTGCTTTTTGAAAGAATCACTCTGGCTGATGTGTTAAGAATAGGCTGAAAGGGGCCAATAATAGAAATGCTAGGAGGTGCGCACAAGAACGCAGGTAAGAAACAGTGGTGGTTGGACTGGGATGTAGCAGTGGAGGTCGTGAGTAGCAGTGGAATTCTGGATATCTTCTGAGGGCAGAGCCTCAAGATTTGCTGAGGACTGGACGAAAGAGAAGTCAAGGATGATGACAGGTGTTTCTGCATCCAGAGGGATAGAGTTGCCATTCAGTGATCAGGTGACGGAGCCAGTTTGTGGGGTACATGTGTGCTGAGAATTCAGTTTAGGGGCATGTTAAGTTTGAGATGCCATTAGACACTCAAGATGAGGGGAATTGAATACACAGGTTTGCGTTTTAGAGGAAGGGACCCAGCTGGAACTGTATTAATAAATTTGAGAGTCCTCAAGAGTACCCATGAAACTGAAAACCATGAAGCTGGCATCCCCAGCGGGTGAGAACAGATAAAGAGGAGCAGCCCAGAACTGAGGCTGGGGGAGCTGGGCCTGCTGTGCCGTCTGATGCAGGGGACCTTCATGGGCCACAGGCTCCTCTCCTGGACTTGAGTAGGTGCTCTCCGCTTTGCACTCCTAAGTGGTTCTCCTTTTCACCATCGTAGAACATTTTGGGGCCCACGGGTGGTGGACATGGCCCCTAGCCTCATTCAGGTAGACACACCAGCCACAGTCACCCCAACTTTGCTGCCACTGCTCCAGGGAGGTGGACCGTTTCCACCTGAGAAACCATCTGCAGCAAGCCACGGGGACCCCAGGAAAATGCAGGGCCACTCACAAAACTCTCAAACCAGCTTCCTGTAACAAGCAAGAGATCCCAGATCTGTAGTTCGTGGTTCAGAAAAGGCCCGATGAACAGACTTCATGAGCTCTTACCCCAGTCCTTTTCCCATCTGCAAACTCCCCAAATCCCCTGGTGTAAAACTTGCTTTGAGACTCAGGCAGGAAAATGAGGACAGGAAACGTGAGGGTGAGGGTAGGTAGTAACAAAGTAACGATCCCCTCTCTGTCCCCAGGAGTGGCCTTCAGAGACAGAAATGATCCCTTCTAGAAACCCTGTCTCTCTTCTTGCTGGGGTAAAGTAAGTTACATGTTTTTTGCTTTCTTTTCCTTCCCTCCCCTCTCACCTCCAAATGAAGCAAAGCAAAGGACAGCATGATAAAGTGAAGCCAGTCCTGGAATGTGCCCTGTACATTCCACGGAACCCAAGGCTCAGTCAACAGAAACTATTGGGGGTGCATGCAGAGCACCGCCACCCCTCAACACACAGTGTTTCTGCAGTCAGGTCCCTTGTCTGAGCTCTCGTATCCTCTCTTTTTGCTCCTTCCTGCTAATCGCACTTTGTAATTTTATATTTGCTTTTGTATTATGCAAGTAACGACCTTCTCCTTCCAGGTCACACACCCCAGTGTTCTAGACACCAGGTCTGTTCACGTTACTGCTCTAACCCTGCCCGGCATGGGGTCTGGTATATAATAGATGCTTGATGGATCAGTGCTGATAATCATGAGGATGCTCGGTCTTGTTTAGTGTGTGGACAAGGCTCACTCCCCTTCATAGGCCCAGAGGACACCTCTCCATGATGGCACATGATGCTGTGTGTACATGTGCAGAGTTGAAAATCTGGCTCCCAAAGAGAATAAGAACTCAGATTCAGGACGTGTTGCTTCATGTAGCTGATCTTAGAAATTTTCTGTCTAAAAAGGCTAAATTAAGAAAAAAAAAAAAAAAACCACACCAAACTTTGGAGTGCTTAAAGGGTACCCTCTGCGGTTCACCATAACCCAAACCATCCCCTTGCAGTCATTGTGCCTTCAGAATTCATGTCTGCCTGGCACTCCACTGTGCCCCAACACCAGGCCCGCACAGAGCAGTCGGTCAATATGTAGTTATCCTATAAATGAGGAACATGCTTTTGGGGTGAACGACAGCCTGCATCCTCCTCTTGGGAACCTACATTGCCTGTGGGCATGTGAAAGACTCAGAAATCCTGCACAGACATGTCTGTTTGACTCTGTGACCCCGTGCTCTGGAGTAAATGGCTCTGACTTCAATCCCACGTCTGCTTCTCGCCAGCCAGCTGTGTGTTGTTGGGCAAGGTGCCGAACCCCTCAGTGCCTTTGTTCCTCACTCATACACTGAGGCAGTACTCATCTCACAGGCATCTCGTGGAGACTGCATTTGTTATTCCATGTCAGGCCGTGGGCACTGCGCTCAGCATGCAGTCAGCATGGACGTACTGGCTGCTGTAATGAGCATGGGTAATGAGAACCCGGGAAGCATCTGGGCAAACCTGTTCCACTGAACCTCAGTTTGGGAGATGCTGATCAGGAGGAAGGAAAATCAGGAGAGATTTCTTTCCCCGTCTGCAACCATGAGACTGTGGGCTCGTCAGGAGTGTCTGGGTGGTGCATTATGCCTGTCCCCTGGAGGGAGGGAGCCCTCTACAAGTGAGTGGTTCCTAAACCAAATGGAGTGCAAGATCCTAGTGAGGCTCAAGCAACTCAGAGAGGAGTCAACGGCCTGCGTCCAAGTCATTTATCATCATCACCTCCATTTCCTGCTCTGTAAAAAATAAAAAAGGGTGAACTGTCCCAACCCTGGCCATTGGACCCCCTCTTTGAGGTCAGCTGGGATTCAGGATGTAGGCCTTGGGGATCTCGGGGCAGAGATGGGGAGAAGGCGCAGGGGTAGCCTCTGTCCAGTCCCCTTCACTCTTGAGGAGGATGCCTGCAGGCCCACAGCACCCCTGCCCTTTGGACAGCATCATCACCCACTGACTCACATCTGGTTCAGGCACATAGCAAGCGTGTCTTTCCCCTGGTTGTGCCAGGCCTGCATCTGGGATGCCCTGCCAGCCAGGCACGCCCATGCCTCCCAGGGCAGGCTGGTCAAGATGCCTTGGGTAGCAAAGAGCCCCTGAGATCCCACAAGGCTTTCCGTCAAGGCAGCCCCCTCTTCTCGTTGATATCCTCGGACAGGCAGCAGGCATCAAGTTCTAGAAATCCTGTGATCAGGACTCTCATTTCCAACAACTCCAGATCATGCAAGGGTTTATCCCTGGAGTTGACTTAATCTTTTTAACTTCTTTGGTCTTAGACAACTTTAAAAGATGGAGTGTTTGTAATAATTAAATTTTAGTGTTCTTATAGAATTTTACAGTTTCAAAGTGTTCCCATCTGGACCTCATAGGAGCCCGTTTCTGTCCCGAATTGGGAATCTGTTTTCTATGCATCCGTCAGTCTTGTCACACTTGCATTTGTTCCTGTTTTCTTTTTGGCTTCCCTCCCGTTCTTACAAGTTTCCTCTTGAAGAAAGCAGACTGTTTTGGCTCATCTAGAGAAGAGAAGGGCCAGCATCTGGGCTTGAACCGAGTGGTTCCAGGAAAAAAAAAAAATGCAGTGAGCGGCAGAGATGCAGCCAGGGGTCAGAGCTGAGCGCCAAGGGGTCTGCTCCTCTCTCCTCCCGTCTGGGCTGCTCATCCACAGCTCACACCTCACAGACCGTGACATCTCCTGCAGGTGTGCCATCCTTCAGACATGACCCACTGCTCCGAGTGGAGTGGAGGGTGTGTTGGGGACCCTGGTTTGAGTGGGGTGGTGAGAGCAACCTTCTGGGAAGACACTGCCTTCGATGATTTGGTCTTGGAGCGACACAACCGGGCCCAGTTAGGGTTGGACTGCATGGGGAGCCAGCTCCTGGTCTGCCTTTATCATTGAGGGAACCGTCTCTGAACACCTCCTGGTGGCAGGTGGGCAGGTGGGTGAGAAGTGCCCAGACTGTCTGTACTCTCCATGATTGAGTCCCCAGCGGGCAGCAGGTGGGTGGAGGCAATGACAAAGCTGGGAGTAGCCTCATCTGGGCCATGCCGAGGAGGCCGCCTGCCCCCCAGGGTTGCTTTTGCCCAAGTCTATCAGGGCCTCATGCTGCCCTTCCTCATTGTCCCCTACAAAGCAGTGTGACCAGGCATGCCCCCTCACTCCTTCCCAAGAAGAGCTTGCTGTGTGACCTTGAACAGGTTATCATCTTGCTCTGGTTCATTGTCCTCATCTGAGAGTGATGGGCTGCTGACTTGGCCTCTGGGATCCCCTGCCCTTCGCCTATCCTGGCAGGACCAGAGGCAGCCACGGCCAGGATCTCCCAGCCAGGAAACTTCCTTTGGCAGGGGCCAGTGCTGGCTGGGCCAGCCTCCTATTGACCGGCTTGTGTTATGATCTGTCATGTGCTTGGTGTTTGGAGTTAAAGTCCAGCAGGGTTGGGGAACACATGGCCTCTGCAGATCTAAGAAAATGAAGTGAAAGTGTCAGTTGCCCAGTCGTGTCCAGCTCTTTGTGACCCCATGGACCGTAGCCTGCCAGGCTCCTCTGCCCATGGGATTTCCCAGGCAAGAATACTGGAGTGGGTTGCCATTTCCTCCTCCAGGGGATCTTCCTGACCCAGGGATCGAACCTGGGTCTCCTGAATTGCAGGCAGTTCTTCACCAGAGAAGCCTGAAGACCCAAGAACCTGGCTTAAAAGCCTCAAGACCCAGCCCGTGGCCACCCTCAGGGCTGATGAGAGGGAGGGGAGCTGCCTCTGGAGAGGCAGCTTCAGTTCTGGGGTCAGATCTCTGAGAATCCTGCCTGCCTTTCTAACCTTCCCTCTTTCCATTCTATTTGCACCTCTCTGTGACCTACAAGGAGCTACAAGGAGTTGCTCCCTTGCAACTGTCCCCTCAGCCATAAAAAGGCACAGGAAGCCGTCTCACATGGTTAAGGGAAGATCAAACGGGAAAAACCACCTAAGCTACCTGGAGAAGGAAATGGCAACCTCTTCCAGTATTCTTGCCTAGGCAACCCCATAGACAGAGGAGCCTGGTGGGGAGTCCGTGGGGTTGAAGAAAGAGCTGGACATGACTTAGTGACTGAGCAACAAACAACAATCTAAGCTACCAGGGCCCGAGATGCCAACCCTTTGAGTGTTAGTTGAAGAACCACAGCAACTGCCTAGGCCAGTGGTTTGGAATGGCTGCCCCATCCCCTAAGGACCCATTTCCCTTCCCCAGCCCTCCCACTGCAAAGACTTTCCCTGTACAACTTCACGAGGCACCGGGTCCTGCCCCAGATTTCAGAACTAGACCACCACCAAGCACGCTGCCTGCAGGGGTTTCCCCCAGCCCCATGCTCCCCCAGTTTCAGCACACAGGTGCCTTTCCAGGGATCTTATTAAAAATGTAGGTTCTGGGACTTCCCTGGCAGTCCAGTGGTTAAGACTCTGCATTTCCACGGCAGAGGGCACAGGTTCCATCCCTGGTCAGGGAACTAAGATCCCACAGGCCGAGCAGCATGGCCAAAATAAATAATTTTTTTTTTTTTTAATCTAGATTGTGACTCAGAAGGTCAGATGAGGGCTGAGTAGCTGTCTTTCTAACAAGCTCCCAGAGACCACTGATGCTGGTCCAAGGACCACACTTTGAATAGATGGGTTCAGACTGAGGCTCTCAACAACTGGCTTTTAAAACCCTCTGTGCCTGCACTCCAGACCAGCTGAATCAGAATCCAGAAGACTGGGGAGAGGGGCAGGCACCAAGGCTGTTAAAACCCTCCGTGCCTGCACTCCAGACCAGCTAAATCAGAATCCAGAAGACTGGGGAGAAGGGCAGGCACCAAGGCTGTTTCTTTGTCTCCAGTATTGGAGTCTGAGACCTGCTGCCAGGGCTCCTCTGAGCTGACATGATTCCACCCAGAGCTGCCTTCTGGCGTTGTGGGTGGCCATGTGGCTGTTCAGCGGGCAGAGGGTCACTCCTTCGGGCCCTTTGGAATATTGAAAAGAGCTCTTTGACCCTTGTCACTACAAGGACTGTGTCCGGAAAGGGGCCCAAGCTTTGGTGTCAGGTGGTCTTGGCTTCAGAGCTTGACTGTACCCCTTTTGGCCAAGAGAGCATGTTCGTGGGGCCTCCTCAGCTCTCTCGAGCCTCTGTCTCCTCCTCTCTGAGATGCAGGTCATCACCATCCCATCCGAGAATGAAGGCTCTACACTAACTCCTGGGGCATAGTTGTGGTTCAGTCGCCCAGTCATGTCCGACTCTACTATGCCATGGACTACCGCAGGCCAGGCTTCCCTGTCCTTCACCATCTCCTGGAGCTTGCTTAAACTCATGTCCATCGAGTCGGTGATGCCATCCAGCCACTTTGTCCTCTGTCGTTTCCTCCTGCCTTCAATCTTTCCCAGCATCAGGGTCTTTTCCAGTGAGTCAGTTCTTCATGTCGGGTGGCCAAAGGATTAGAGCTTCAGCTTCAGCATCAGTCATTCCTTGCAGTGAATATTCAGGATTGATTTTCTCTAGGATTGACTGGTTTGATCTCCGTGCAGTCCAAGGGACTCTATGCTCCTGGAGAAGACCGGGGCATAGTAGGCACTCAGTAAATACACAATTACCTTTTCCCCTTGTTTGACATCCTCATTTTACAAGCAAGACTACCATGGTTCACAGAGGTGGAGGCATTTCCAGAGGTCACATAGCAAGTTTTGGGCGGTGGTTCAAGGACTGAAGTTCAGGCTCCGGCATCCCAGGACTATTCCTCTACTCCCACCCTTGACTCTCAAGCTGGGGGCGGTCCCATTCGGGTGGGCGGGGCCTCCCTGGAGCGGAAGGTGGAGCCTGCTTCGGATGCTAACCATTCCCGGAAGTGGTGGGTAGCAGGAAGCAGGGAGTGGCTCCGTCTGCTCTCATCTATTGAGGCTTCCCCCACCTCCAGGGAATGTCAACGTCATCTCAGCTTATCTCACCTGGGCATCGGCTTGCACACCCTTTGCCTCTCCTTCGCTGCCTGCATAAGTGCTGAACGTCAGACGCTGACTTGAGATGAATCACTCTCAGAGAATTTACGGAGGGTTATGTAAGACTCCGCGGCGGCTGTGTGGCCAGCCAGCTCTGGGGGTTGTGTCCCTAGAGATCCCTCCTGACCTGACTCATGCAGGCGGCAGAGGCAAACAGGGGGATGCAGGCAGGGATCTCTGCTCAGAAGGCCCAGGCTGCCTGGTGGGGAGCACGGTGGGGACCCCGGAGATCCGGAGAGCCTGTCCCGGAACTGACAGCCCCTCTCTTGACCTGGAAACTCCTTGGTGGGACTCTCTGGGCCCCTGCCTCAGTTCCTCTCCTCCCCATCTCTCTTGAGCTCACTTCTCTCAGGTATTTGTCTCCACCATGTCCTGGAAGCTGCTGTTACTAAGGTTACCCGCAGCCTCTGGGCAACAAATGCCGCGATCGGTTCTCTGTCTTCCTTGACACGTCCGTAGAGTTGGACACCTTTAATTCTTCCTCCTTGAAATACATGTCGACTTGGACACCACTCTGACGGTCATCCCCTGCTCCTCCACATCCCATCCTGAGTCCCTGCACCCCTACCCTGGAATTTGTCTAGAGAGGGGATGGCTCTCCCCTTCCCTGAGCCTGTCCAATTCACCTAAATGCTGACCCACCCCAAGCTTATTAATTTCATTTAACTCACCCTCTTTGAGGTCTCCTTTGGGTGTCTAGTTAACGTTGCAAAGGTGATCCTTTCAAAACATAGCTCCCCACCAAGTTTTCTCTTGTCTTCTCCTTCTCAGTTAAACAAACTACCCACCCTGGAATTTGTTTAGACTCTCATCCACCTGCCCCATCCCCCACATCCAGCTCCAAAATGTATCCCAAATCCACTGCTCACTTCTCAATGTCCTTGGCCACCATCTTGCTGGACTAACTGGTCTCCCAGCTCTGTTCTTCCTTATCCTTCTGTGTCCAACACAGTGGCCACATCAGGTCACGTCACTTGCTGTCCAGAGGGATAGTCTGGTTCCCAACTTACCCAGGCCTATAAGACCCTCCCCTCCTCCCCTTCTTCCCTCTCTGACGTGCCGGCCAAGTGAGGAGATGCTCTCGGGAGATGGCGGCAGGTGGGCTCAGCCTCCCCAGGTATCAGGGAACCTGGGGCAGCCCTCATCCTTCTCACCTTCCCTCACCCGTAGGCACCACCCATATGGCACGTGTCCCCAGTCTGACCTGGGAAAGTGGCCTCTTGTGTTAGCTACTCTTTCATCTGGGCATCTTTGCATATTCACCAGCTTTGGACTTCTCTGTGAATTGCCTTTTTATGTCATTAAATGATCTGTTCAGTGATTGGCAGCTTTAGCTCATTTTCATTAGGCACGCCTTAGTTTCTGTTGTTGCTCCTTCATTTCCCTCTGCCCCCAGATGAGAGATCAGGTATGGGCCCTACTCCTTGATGTCACCTTCTCCCCAGGTCCCCAGAGCCCAGCAAGTTCAAGCTCTAGGAAGACCAGCTAAGGTGCTGCCCTACTTCACCTATGAATCATCAGCTCGTGCAGACACCCCATGCAGACAGACCAACCCTGTTAGACCCTCACCATGTCCTTGCACCACTCTCTCTGCTTGAGACCTGCTCTGGGCCCTTTTCTACATCACTTTCCTCATCTTCCTGACCCTGGTCTTCCCTCCTGCTCTTTCTGTTTCTCATGTGTGGTTCAGGGTATCTGCTGCCTCCTTCACCAGAAGCCACTGGGGGCTGGGAGAGAACATGTCTCGGCCACCTCGCACGTGGCATCAGTCTCCCTCTGAGAACAAGCGCTTTCCCCTTTAGGCATCACTGAGTCACACACAGACCATGACCAGGTGAAGACCTCAGTGTACACCATTTACCAGAGCTTTCTTGGCAAAACACTTAGCAGGTAGCAGACATGCCATCCATCCAGCAAAAGATGAAAGGCCCCCTACTGCATGCTAGGCACGGGTTTAGATGTGGGTCCATCAGGGGCAAAATGCCTCCAATGGAGCCAGAAAGCAAATGGCAGTTAGACACATGTTGGTGTGGTGAATACAGTAAAGAAAGAAAAATGGACTGGAGGCTTGGAGTATCAGGACAGAGCAGTTGCTATTTCAAATAGAGTATTTGGGAAGGAGGTGCAATGAGAAGGAGGCCCTTGAACAAGAACTTGGAGAAGAGACAGAGAGCCCCGTTACTGCTGGAGGGAGCGTTCTGGGAGGGTATGCAGGAATGGACCACTGGAAACAGAAATGACACCGTCAAGAGCCATACGGGGCAACTCTGCCCTTCCTGTGCCTTCAGCCCGGGGGAGGGGTGGTTCCAACAGCAAAGAAGTGGTCGCCCTGCCCTTTCTGGGCGCCTTGGGTTCCGGATAATAAGCGTCACCCTTCTTACAAGGTTCTGATGGCGGGATGCTCAAGAGGCCCACTTACCAGGGTTCTGGCTTCTGCGCTGAATATGCACAGATTTCTGTGTCTGAGATGCCTGTGTGGGGGATGCCTAGCGTCTAGGATTACTCACTGCTTTGTTTTTTTAACTTTTTAATTTTGTATCAGGGTATAGCCAATTAGCAATACTGTGGTAGCTTCAGGTGCATAGCAGATGGACTCAGCCATACATAGACATGTAGCCATTCTCCCCCAAACTCCCCTCCCATCCAGGCTGCCACATAACATTGAGAGAGTTCCATGTGCTGTGCAGTAGATCCTTGTAGCTGTCCATTTTAAATATAGCATTGTGTACAAACTCCCGAACTGTCCCTTCTCCCTGGCGACCAGAAGTTCTAAGTCTGTCACTCACTCCTTCATTCAGTATGTTTTGAGGGTCTGCTGTCCATACACTCAGAACTAGGTGTTAAGGCTGCAGTGATGAGCAGACCCAGCCCGGTTCTGCAGTCCTAGACCCACACTCACCACTATCTCATAGATAACGTGGAGCCACCCTTGGAGGTGAGGGTTGTGTGGGCTGAGAACTCAGGGGGCCAGCCCTGGACCATCTGCAGGGCCCTGGTTCCCAGCCCACCCCCAACCCCCGTTGAAACCCCTGTGCATCTTAAAAGACGCTGCTTGCCTGAGGCCACCTCAGAGATCTGGTGTCACGGGCCCGGGGGCAGCTTCAGGGGACTCTGGTGAGCAGATTCTTAACCAGTGGACCACCAGGGAGGCCCCTGACTGGTTGGGCTTCTGAATGCTTGATGGATGTGTGATGATGGTGACAGTGAGAGGAAGGAACTGCAAATCGAGGATGCTAGCCTGTTGTCCCCAAAGCTGCCATTTGTCCTGCTCTGTTCCTCTGTTCCATTGCCCCAGAGAAGGGACAGCGTGGGGTACCTGCCACGTGCCAAGACTGTCCCTTATTCTTTGGCTGGACAAGGTTCTGCAGGTCATCCGTGTTTCCAGGCAGCCTGGCAGCTGACTGTCCCTTCCTAGCACTGGGTCAGCTGGCCGAGGGGTCTTGTCACCCTGGGGTGCCCTTCACAGGCCACCTCAGGGACCTTTTGGTCTATGTGGGGCACAGGCTTGCTGCTGAGCATGGAGTCTCTGTTTTCTGCCTTAAATCTCGCTCAGGCCAGATGGCACAGTGCAGGGGAGGAGTTGAAGCAGGGGCAGCCCTGAGCCACAGCTGCGAGCTAGGTCCTCAGAGGGGGTCTGGTTTGTGGAGGGGACAGAAGTCTTCCTCTGACAACTTCTGTGCTGGGCTGTTTGTACGTTCTTCTATTCTGGGAGAGCTTCACAGGTGGCTCAGTGGTAAAGAATCAGCCTGCCAATGCAGGAGACACAGGAGACTCCAGTTTGATCTCTGGGTCAGGAAGTGCCCCTGGAGGAGGAAATGGCAATCCACTCCAGTATTCTTGCCTGGGAAAATCCCATGGACAGATGAGCCTGGTGGGCTACAGTCCATGGGGTCACACAGAGTTGGACATGACTGAGAGACTGAGTGCGCATTCTTGACAGGTCGTGGTGCTTTTAATATCTGAGCAGATCAGTTGTTGTGGGGGCATCCTGTGCATTTTAGGATGTTTAGTTTAGCATCCCTGGCCCCGCCTACCAGATGCTGGGTGGCAGTATCCCTGCCCTCAGATGTGACGACCCCAAATGTCTCCAGACATTGCCAAATCTGTGCCCTGACTGAGAACCTCTAATTGAAACCCTGACATTTCACCTTTGAGATGGACCTCATTCCTAGCTCGGCCCTGTCCAGCAGAGCAGGCCGCGGCCAACACCTGGAAAAGAACAGCACACCCACCTCACTTCCATTCTTCTACCCAGAGAGGCAGACTTGGGACCCAGAACAAGTTACTTGACCACTCTGTGCCTCCGTTTACCCACCTGTAAATGAGAGTTAATAGAGCATCCCCCATGTATGAAGAGTAGGACACTCGACACGCGTAAAATAGCCCAATTCTGGGCACCGTACGTGTCGTTCTTTTTTTGGCTGCACTGAGCCTTCATTGCTGCGCACAGGCTTTCTCTAGTTGCAGCGGATAAGGGGCTGCTGTTTGTTGAGGTGCTCAGGCTTCTCATTGCAATGGCTTCCCTTGTTGTGGAGCACAGGCTCTAGGCACGTGGGCTCAGTAGTTTAGTTGCCTTGTGGCCTGTGGGATCTTCCCAACCCAGGGATCAAACCCATGTCCCCTGCATTGGCAAGTGGATTCTTAACCACTGGACTAACAGGGAAGTCCTCGTGTAGCTCTTATTCAACAAATATTTGTTTTTGTGACGCTAAACTGAGGATGCAGCAGTGAACAAGACAAGGGCCCCGATCTTGAGACTGCATAGCTCCTGAGGGAATTTGCCACAGGATTCTGTGACTGTGACTCAGTATAACAAGTGCTGTGATGAAAAAATAGGAGGGGCAGTGGGAACCCACAAGAGGGACATCTCATCCAAGAATTAGGGAAGGAAGGTTTCCTGGGGGAGGTGGTATTCCAGCTAGGATTTGAAAGATGAGTATGAGTTAGGTGGATGAAGGAAGGGGAGGAATAATGGTTTTGGTTACCTTTTTTTTTTTTTTTTAATAGAGTATTCGGGTTTTTATTTTTATTACTATTAGTTTTTTTGGCCACCCCACACAGCATGAAGGATCTTAGTTTCCCGGCCAGGGATTGAACCGGTGCCCCCTGCAGTGGAAGCACAGAGTCTTACCTACTGGGCCACCAGGGAAGTCTCTGCATTAGCTGTTTAAAAAATAGTAATAATAATGCTTTCCTGAAAAAGAAATCCTATTTGAAGGGCTGTAAGCAAATAGGACCAAATGGTGTCAAGGGATCCTGGTTTACACCCCCTCTGAGACCCCTGACACAACCGTTCTTGGCACAGTGAGACTGGGATGGCTGCCAGGTGCAGAGTTAATGGCCTAGAGGGGACCCAGCCCTCCCTCCTCTCCTTTCTGCAGGCGATGGTTGTAACTTGGTACCAAAGCATACCCAGATGCTTTTTGTGGGGAGAGCAATGCCCATGAAACAGGTGGGGAAGCGGTCAAGCTGCCATCTGCACAGCAAGTGTCCATTCCCGGCTCACCTGCCCATCCAGTGGGGGTCCTCAGGGTGGGCCTGCCCTGTGCAGTATCTCAGAACCTTGCAGGTAGATGCTTCTCCCGGCCCATGCCTCCCAGCGGAGGGAAGCAGGTAGATGGAGCATGGTGGTTGTTAAAGCTCACCTCCCATTGGCCTGAAGGTGCCCAGAGAGGGCATCAGCACCAAGGCCCTCCAGGTGCTGCCTGGGACACCCACTGGGCTGGGCCCCTGGTGACACTGAGTGTTATTCCTCTCCCCCCACAGCTACAGTCTCCGCCTGGCATCCCGGTGTCCTCCGCCAGCCGCCCCGTACATCACCAGACAGTATAGGAATGTCAAGGCCACAGCTGCAGCCCAGCTCCAGGGATCCCTCTTCAAAGAGTAGGTGCTTTGCCTGCTCCCTGACAGGTACTCAGAGGGTGGGGCAGCCCCCTGGGACTCTAGGGGCTGGGGGCAGGGCTTGGGGGTGGGCTGGGCAGGAGATAGGGGGATGGGCGTGATGACTCCTGGAGCACCGTGCTGTGTGCTCAGTGGAGCAGGAGGCCTTCCTGCTGGGACTGGGTGAGAGTGTGGACCCTGGACCACCTGGTTCAATCCCAGGTCTGTCACTTATGGGCTGTGGGACCTCAGCACGCTACTCTCTCTCTCTCTGAGCCTCAGTTTCCACATCTATAAAATGGGGATGACAATAGTACCTATTTCATAGGATTGTGAGAATTGCAAGTGTCAAATGTATGAAAGCACTTAGAACCTTGCCTGGCACAGAATAAACACCAGGTAAGGCAATGGCACCCCACTCCAGTACTCTTGCCTGGAAAATCCCATGGATGGAGGAGCCTGGTAGGCTGCAGTCCCTGGGATCACGAAGAGTCAGACACAACTGAGTGACTTCACTTTCACTTTTCACTTTCATGCATTGGAGAAGGAAATGGCAATCCACTCCAGTGTTCTTGCCTGGAGAATCCCAGGGACGGGGGAGCCTGGTGGGCTGCCGTCTATGGGGTCGCACAGAGTCGGACACGACTGAAGCGACTTAGCAGCAGCAGCAGCAAGTCTAAGTATTAGTGATCGTACTCAACACTTGAAACCTTCAGTGGCTTTCAGCCCAGAAAAGGCTATTCCATCATGTATTTGAAAGTGGAAGTAATATGAATTCATAAAATATAAAACTGAGATTTATGTTGAACCAGAAGCCTCCATCTAGATTTTCTGATGATGAAATCTGAATTCATTCATGGAAGCTGGACTTTTCCTCTTGAGGGGCTGGGCTTTGCTACTGACCTCGAGCTGGCTTGGGTTTCTCTGCTGGTGACATGGCATATCCTCTTTCATTGTGTCCCAAGACCAGCATTTCAAGTACGACTGGGGCAAGTGTGCTGTCGCTTCAGTCATGTATGACTCTTTGCGACCCTTTGGACCTTACCCCTGCCAGGCTCCTCTGTCCATGGGATTTTTCCAGGCAAGAATACTGGAGTGCATCGCCATGCCCTCCTCCAAGGCATCTTGCTGACCCAAGGATCGAACCCACGTGTCATAAGTCTCCTGCATTGGCAAACAGGTTCTTTACCACTAGCGCCACCCAGGAAGTCCAAATGACTGGGGCACTGGTTAAAAATACAGTCCCCAGGGTACTACTCCAATTCATTAAATGAGCACTCTGGTGAGCAGGGCCTGGGAATCTGCATTAGCAGGTGGCCCTGAAGTTCTGGGACCCACTCAGGTTTGGGGATGCCTGCCTAATGTGGCCAGGGTTGTTTGGAATGAGAATGCAGTTGTTTAAGGCAAGAGGGGCTGAGCTTTGAAGCTCTGGGGTCTTCTTTGCTGAGCCTTCCTCCCTCCGCCTCCCTTTTCCCCATGGCTCACTCCCTTCTCCCTCCCTCAGCAGGTGGAGTTTCTGGCCTTATTTCTCTGTTAGTTCATTCAGGAGGGGACCGGATGTAAAACCCACTTCCCCCTAGAGCCTGTCTGTGGAGCTGACACTGAGCCTGCCTGTTGGGACCCAGCTCCCGAGATGGGAGTTGAGTTGAATCAGGAGTGCAGCGGAGCAATGGTGCGATGGATGCTGCTCAGGACTGGGTGGCCCAGGACACCATCCCCGCACCCGCTTTACAGAGGGAACAATGGGGCCCCGAGAGGAGAGGTTTGGCTAGAGTGTTCTGGAGAACAGGCAGGCAGTGCGGGCTGAGCAGTTCCCCACTCTGGTCCTATGCGTGTCCTGGGATCACCCCTGTGGCAGCTATGTGGACTTTCATGCTGATGGGCTGGCTGGATGTGGCTTTCAGCTCAGAGAAGGTGTTCTTTGCAGCCGGAGGGAGGGTCAGGTGCGGCTGGAGTGATTTCTGCACAGACTAGGGCGTTTCTGTCGGCTACTGCAGTCTCAGCCGTAAGCAGGCCTTGCAGGTTCGGGCCCTCCCCTGGGGCCCGTGTGTGACCCTAGACAGGTGTGTTCATTTCCACTTAGTTTCAAATGAGTACAGCTTCCCAAACTGGGTGCCTGGATGCCTAGAAGCCCAATTTTATTTGCCTCTGCAGCTCACAGCTTCTTCTGTTTACTCACCAACAGTGAATGCTCAGAACTCAACAGTTTAATTTCAAAGGGACTGAAACTTGCTCCTTAAAATCTTATTTAATTTTTTTCCCTAATTTAAGATGTTTTATGTTTTAAATTTTTAAATAAGTATGTCAGGAAGATTCCCTTGAGAAGGAAGTAATAACCCACTCCAGTATTCTTGCCTGGGAAATCCCATGGACTGAGGAGCCTGGTGGGCTACAGTGCATGGGGTCGCAAAGTCAGACATGACTTAGCAACTAAGCAGCAACAATAATAAGTATGTATAACTTATGATTTAAAAAAAAATTTTTTTTATTGAAAGATAATTGCTTTATAGTATTGTCTTGATTTCTGCCATATATCAGCATGAATCAATCCTAGGCACACATATGTCCCTCCTTCTAAAACCTCCCTTCCACCTCCCATCCCTTCAGGTTGTTAAGAGTCCTGGTTTGGGTTCCCTGAATCATACAGCAAATTCCCATTGNGCTTTACAGTATTGTCTTGATTTCTGCCATATATCAGCATGAATCAATCCTAGGCACACATATGTCCCTCCTTCTAAAACCTCCCTTCCACCTCCCATCCCTTCAGGTTGTTAAGAGTCCTGGTTTGGGTTCCCTGAATCATACAGCAAATTCCCATTGGCTATCCACTTTACACATGGTGTGTATATGTTTCCATGCTACTGTCTCTGTTTGTACCACCCTCTCCTTCCTCTCTCCCTCCTGTGTCAGTTCTCTCTGTCTGCATCTCCATTGCTGCCCTGAAAATAGGTTCGTCAGGACCATCTTTCTAGATTCCATACATATGCGTTAATATACAATATTTGTTTTTCTCTTTCTGACTTACTTCACTCTGTTTAATAGGCTCTAGGTTCATCCACCTTATTAGAACTGACTCGAATGTGTTCCTTTTTAAGACTGAGTAATATTCCACTGTATGTATATACCACAATTTCTTTATCCATTCATCTGTTGATGGACATCTAGGTTGCTTCCATGTCCTAACTATTGTTAATAGTGCTGCAGTGAACAAAGGGATACAAGTATCTTTTTCAATTTTGGTTTCCTCTGGTATATACCTAGTAGTGGGATTGCTGGGTTGTTATGATAGCTTTATTCCTAGTTTTTTTAAAGGAATCTCCGTACTGTCTTCCATAGTGGCTGTATCAGTTTACATTCCCACCAACAGTGCAAGAGGGTTCCCTTTTCTCCACACTCTCTCCAGCAGTGTTGTTTGTGGATTTTCTGATGATGGCCACTCTGACCTGTGTGAGGTGATATCTCATTGTAGTTTTGAGTTGCATTTCTCTAATAATGAGAGGTGTTAAGCATCTTTTCATGTGTTTATTAGCCATCTTATGTCTTTGGAGAAATGCCTGTTTAGGTCTTTGCCCACTTTAAAAAAATGACTTAAAAAAAATCTTACTTATACTATTTGTCTTAGTGTGCTTGGGCTACCATAGCAAAATACCACAGACTCGGGGGCTTAAGCAATAGATATTTACTTCTCACATTTCTGGGGGCTGGAAGGCCAAGATAGGGGTACCAGAATCATCAGGCTCTAATGAGACCTCTCTTCCTGGCCTGCAGATGCTACTTTCTGGCTGTGTTCTCACATGGCAGAGGGAAGAAGCCCTGGCATCTTTTCTTACAAGGGCACTAATCCCATCATGAAGGCCCCACCCTCATGACCTCTTCTAAACCTAATCACCTCCCAGAGGCCCCACCTCCAAATGCCATCACATTGGGAGTTAGAGTACAATCAAGGGCAGGTGGTGGATATTGGAGTGGGGGCACAATTCAGTCCATAGCACTATTTAACAGAGTTCCAGAATGATGTTCTGAGATGCCATGGCAAAGGATTTTAGCGCAGGAAGGGATGTATAGGCCAGCACCCTCTATTTATCGAGAGGGGAAGCTGAGACAGAGGGGCAAGTGGCAGCCCTGGGGTCAGTCTTCTGATGCCCAGATGGACCATGGACTTTGTGGTCTGTGCCCAGTGTACATGTACTGGACTTTGTCCTGAGGAAAATGATAATGTCCTCAGAGCCCCCAGGACTGCCGTTCATCCTCCTGCCCTCACCCAGGTAGAGGCTCTGTGACCAGCCTACTGGACAGCCTGACCCAAGTGAGGGGCCAACACAGAGCAGCCTGGCTTTTCTCCAGCACCTGCCTTCCACTGCCTCCTCTTCTGTGTCCTCCTGATGTCTCAGGCAAAGCCCAGCGCTTTCACTTTTACATGTAACAAAGTGCCACGTTGCCCAGTCCAGCATGAAACTCCCATTGTACATCCTATTTCACCTCTGTCTCTTTCCAGTCCTAGGCACCAGCCAGACTTGTGCCCGAGGGTCTAGGAGGAGCTGGCTGTGCAGGGTAGGGACCAGGAGCGGCTGTCTGGGACAGGGACTGGCACCTCTCACTTGTCTGGTCAACATACGATGCTCCTCTTGGCTGTCACTGCTCCTTTAGCTAAGACTGGCTGGCCTTGGGGCAGGCTTCCTGATGCAGGCCCTCCCATGGGGTCCTGGGAATGGATGGTGGAGGGTCTCTGTGAGAGGTGAACTTCCCTCTGGCATAGCCTCGGCCAGCTGTCCTTCAGCTCCAGTCCCGGGGTCCAGTCTGCTGCTGGGGTCTCCTCCCTGGAGGGCTGCCTTTCAGGTCGGGGGCTGGCAAGATGGCTTCTTGTATGGCTCCCACTTGACAACCCACAGGAAACTCGCGTAAAGGAGCCGCAGCTGGCCGGGGGAGGCAGGCTGCTGCAGGCTGGCCTGCTGCCTTCCCTCCTGCTGCTGCTGCTCAGATGCCGGCCTCCACCCGGAAGGAGGCTCCCTCTCTCTAAGGCACCTGGCTCCATCAGGAGCAGCGCTCTTTCCAGCCCCGTCAAAGGGTCTGAGGTTGCAGGGAGCTGAAACTGACATAGGAGCACACTTCATGGAGTTGAATCACCATTCCAATAATCCTGGCAGGTACTTCACTTCTCCTTGTTTCAATTTGCCCATCTGTAAATTGAGTCAATAAAATTCCACACTACACCACTATATATAAGGGACTTGAGCATCTGTGGATTTTGGTATCCCTGGGGGTTCTGAGGGCTTCCCAGGTGGCTCCTGCCAATGCAGGAGATGCGGGAGACATGGGTTCGATCCCTGGGTTGGGAAGATCCCCTGGAGGAGGGAATGGCAATCAATTCCAGTATTCTTGCCTGGAGAATCCCATGGACAGAGGAGACTGGTGGGCTACAGTCCATAGGGTCTCAAGGAGTTGGACATGACTAAACACGCCACACATCAACAGGGCTGCTGAAGCCAGTCCTCTGTGGATAGCAAGGGATGAGCATACCCCTCTCACAGTTATATTGTCAGGACTGCAAAGGTTAGCACATGAAAAGCACTTAGGATGCCTGGTATGTAGTAAGTCTCCCACAAATCAGTGATATAATTATTATTTTCACTGAATGATTATATTATTAGTAGTAGTAGTAATAGCAATAGTAGATAGTACCTGTAGTAGTAATAGTAAATGATGACCAGTTCCACTGGATGAGAGACCTGAGCCCCTGAACTTGGCCTAGCCCAACTCCAGGCGCATAATCAACCCTGGGCAACAAACGTCATTAAACAGTCACTCATGGCCAAGTACTGTAACCAGGGTCTTCTTGGAGGCAGGATGAGGGGTAAGCCACTCCTTCAGGACGCAGGGCACACACAGGCTCAGGACGGGGCTTGATCCTATCTCTGTTCATCAGACTGACCTTGTAAAGGTCCCTTTTCCTCTCTGAGCCTGTCTCTTCCATTGAAACGGGGATCTGTGTCACCTGCTACCAGGGTTGTTTAGTGTATGAGCATGAATGAAGTGACAGTGTAATTACTTTGGAAAACTGTCTGGCAGCATCTGCGGATGCTGTACCTATGCCTTCCCCAGGGCCCAGCGGTTATATTGCTAGGGGTACACTCAGCAGAAGTGTATACACATGTGTACCACATGTTCATATGTTATATATGCACACCCTACTGCCCAGCATCTTCTCTTGGCATAAATACGCACACATGTGCACCGTACATGTCTTCTAGACACATATAAGAATGTTCTAGTGACATTACTCATGACGGCCCCAGACTAGAAACCACCCATCTGTGCATGGGCAGTGGACTAGGCAGATGAAAGTGGCCTGACCTTGTACTAGAATCCATAGCGTAGACTGAAAGAACCAGGGCCACATGCTCGATGAGCGTGAGCATCCTCCGGTGGGTGCATCTCCAAAACACTCTGTGGGAGCCAGACCCAAAAGGCACATGTACCAATTGATTCCATTTATTTAAGTCAAAAAATGGGTTGTGGCTTCCCTGGTGGCCCAGTGGTTAAGAATTCAAGTGCCGATTTGGGGGAAATGGGCTTGATCCCTGGTCCCAGAAGATGCTGAGGGTCGACGAAGCCCAGGCTCCTCAACAAAGGAAGCCACCACATGAGAAGCCTGACACTGCAACTGGAGAGTAGCCCCCGCCCACTGCAACTAGCGGAAGCCTGCTTGCAGCACTGAAGACTCAAAAATGAGTAAAGAAATAAATAGGCAAAAATAAGTAAATAAATAAAAACAGGTAAAAGCCGTCTATGGTAATTAGGTCAGGAGAGTGGTTATTCTAGGGGGTGAGGGTGGGTGGGGCTGATGGGAGTTTGGTCAGGTTCTGTTTCTCCATCTGGGTGCTGGTCACACAGGTGCGTTCACTAACAGTTCATCCAGCCGCGCTCTTTCTGTACAGCTGATATACTTCCGAAAGTAATTTAACTAGAAAAATTCAGTGGAGGGACCATGCTCAAAGAGGTAGGCACTTGAATACGTAGCCGTCATTGTTATTTCTCTTCTCTTTTTCTCCTCAGCACCTGAAGTGACCTGGAGTCAGTGAAGCCAAAGGGACTGGCCTTCTGCCCTGCAGGAAGTACCGACCTATTCCAGATCCATGAGCCTGCGAGAGAGAGGAGTGCGTGTGTATATGTGTGTGTGCGTATGCGTGTGCCTGTGGTCTTCAGACGAGGGTCCTGAACCCCAGGGAGGCTGGAGGGTAGCTGACTCGGCACCGAGGATGACACTCGGGTGCGGTCCCCGGGCCGTGACCTGCAGCTCAGCCCTTCCTGTTGGGAGGGGCCCCTCCTACTATGCAATTTTTCAAGAGCTCCTTGATCCTGCTTTTTGCTTCTCCGGTTGTCTTTTGCCACGGTGGGGACTTGGGTCTGGCCCCAGGGGTCAGCTCCAGCCCTGTCCAAGCAAGGCCTTCAGGAGGAGGCCAAGTTCCCTTTCTGGCCAGCTCTGCTCCCGCCCCATCTTCCACGGCCCCCCTCACCACCTCCCCCACCCCCGTCTTCCCTCACCCCTAATGTCTCTGGGAATCTGTAGCCTGTAGACACTTCGGAGCCTCGCTGATCATCCCCCTTGGCCCTTGCACTTGGAAGACTTTTCTCTCTGCCTGAGCAATCTGAGCCGCTGGCTCTTGAGTCATTTCCAGATTTGCCATTCTCATCTGTCAGGCCCTGTGCGTCTGGGAGAAAGTCCTGATCTCCATTTATAGATCAGACTCCTCCCATGGGAGAGGCAAAGGACGGGAAGGGATCTGGCGAGGAGCTCACGAGGGGTGAGCTCCTCGTGTACTTCTTTGCCTCACTTGGTGGGACCATCAACATCTGTAGTGTCTGAGCTTCTCAAATAGGCTGAAAAGGGAAACAAACAGAAACTGGGAAATGAAAAATAAGTTGGACGATTAAAAAGCCTGGGGGTGGCGGTGGGGGAAGAGATTTCCGGAGACTGTCCATCGCCTGCCAGGGAACAATGGAGCTGGCTTCGTCTCTGATGGAGCAGTCCATGTCTCGGAGAAACGGGTGAGCTGAGCTAGGAGTTTGGACCCAGTTCAGTGAGGGTCTTGGGTTTTGTGCCTTTGGGGCAGACCCCAGACAAGGATGTCTGAGACCACTTTGGCGCTGTCTTCTCAGCCCCATTTTTGATGGTGATGCACCAGACCCAAAGTGGAAAGAGGGGACCCTTTAGAGTATGTAGGAATGGTCATGCAAAAAAAAAAAAGGGACCTTTTTCAGGGCTATTATGGTTGATCTTGCAACTCTGTAAATATGTATGTAGACACTTTTAAAAGCACGTATTTATGTCCCTGACTGTAAATGCCCCATTTTTAAAGTTTTATAACTGGTGTTATTTAATGAATCCATCGACTGGCTGCAGCATGGGGTCTGATAACGGTCCTGGAGGAAAGTTTCGTGAGAGCCTCACGTGGGCAGAAAAGTGCTGATCGTTGGCTTGTTCCCATCCTTTGTCCCACCCACCTAGCTACAGACCGTGATTTGCTTTAAATTCTCACAAACTGGAATCCTTTGGCCCACTCCTAAAATTAACCCTCGCGAGCATGAAAGTCTGCGGCCGTTCTTTATCCTAATGATACGATTTTGTCCCCTCCGTGCTGACACTCGTGAACTGTGCCCCAGCCTCTCAGTTCTTGAGGGTTTGTTTTTCCTTTCAGCAGCGAGGAAGGCCCATGAACCCAAAGCTTGAAAAGTCGCCTTCAGCCAGTGGAAAATTCTGGAAAATGTGGTGGGAGGGCTGGGGGGCACTCATTGTTTTTGCATGTGCAAACGTGCTGGTCAGCCTCTGACCCTCAGATTATCAGGAGAACTGTCACGAATGTTCCAATCATGAAAACGGGGGTGGGTGGGTTGGTCTTTTTGTTTTTTAAAAAGCGGTGTTTCCTGGTCAATGATGGTCTTCAAGCGTGGGTTTGGATTGCAGACGAGGACATGTGAAGAAAATTAACAATGAAAGTTAATTTATCTGCCATGTGAAGAAAATTTAACAATAAAAGTGTGAGGCGAGATTGTGAGGAACAGGCGTGGGAGTGATCATTTTGGTTCTGGTACTTGGAGTTCTCTGTGTCTGAGGGGTGGGAGTGGGCTGGGGGGTCCTCGAAGGTTCCATTCTAGCCATGAGAGAAACCTAAGGTTTCCAGGAAGCTCCCCATGGAAATACCCCCCGCTGGTGAGCAAGCTCACTCTACATTCAGGGCCCTCTCCCACCTGCCAGCCAGTGAGTTAACAAGCCACATGGCTGAGACTAGAAAGGCCTCCTGTGATTGCAGACATATTCTTTTCTTTAAGCAGCCTCATTAAGCTCAGATTCACATACCATACAATTTATCCGTTTATGTGTATACATCATTTTTAGTATATCCACAAAGTTGTGCAGCCATCACCATCAACAGTTTTAGAACATTTTCTATCCCCCCCCCCCCCCAAAGAAACCCCACACCCAATAGCAGTCACTTTCTTATTTCTTATTTCCAAGCCCTTAGCTCCAGGCAACCACAAATCTGCTTTCTCTCCCTGCAGATTTACCTATTCTGGATATTTCATGTAAATAGAATCATACAAAAAGTGGTCTTTGTGACCAGCTTCTTTCACTTTGCTTATTCTCAACGTTCATCCAGGTTGTGGCAAGTCTTGAGACTCCATTCCTTTCTATGGCCAAATACCGCATTGTATGGATATGCCACATTTTATTTATCCATTCTTCAGTTGATAGATTTTTGTGTTGTTTCCACTTTGGGGATATTAAGAAGAATGCTGCTATGAACATTTCTAAAAAGGTTTTTTTTGTGTGTGTGTGTGTGTTTTTAAGTATATTGCTGGGAAGGAATTGGTGGGTCAATCTATACTTAACATTTTGAGGAACTGCCAAACTTCTGCAAGGTGGCTGCATTATTTTACATTCACACCAGCAGTATCAGGATTCCAATTTCTCCACAGTCTCCCCAGGCTTTGTCACTGTCTTTTTAACTTTTGCCATCTTCATGGGTGTGAATACAAATGAATTCTTTTGAAGAGCTAACCATCCTAGCAGAGTTTAACAGGGCCTTGAGAGGATGGGGATAAGGACAGGTGAATTTTGATGGAAGGTGAGAGATAAGCATCTTGGGTTTGGTGCTTATTTTGGGTTTGGGGGGGGTAAGTTGTAGGAGGTCAGTCCCCATATGGACTGACCCATTTGCCCATGCCCCAGTACTGCAGAGGAGTAGGAGGAAGAGCCTCGATTTCTGCCTTTTCCCTTAAACACTTTCTCTAAAAAGATGTGAAATTAGAATTTTCTAGAGAAACAGAACCAATGGTGTGTGTGACACCATTAACTACGGGAATTGGCTCACAAGATCAGTTCAGTCACTCAGTGGTGTCCAACTCTTTGCGACTCCATGGACTGTAGCATGCCAGACCTCCCTGTCCATCACCAACTCTCAGAGCTTGCTCAAATTCATGTCCATCGAGTCAGTGATGCCATCCAACCATCTCATCCTCTGTCATCCCCTTCTCCTGCCTTCAATCTTTCCCAGCATCAGGGTCTTTTCCAATGAGTCAGTTCTTTGCATCAGGAGCCCAAAGGATTAGGGAGGCTGAGAAATCCTATGATCTACCACCTGCAAGCAGGAGACCCAGGACAGCTGCTGGTGTAATTTATTCTCAGTCCCAAAGCCTGAGGACCTGGAGAGCTGATGGTATGAATCCCAGTTCAAGAATCTCTCCCAAAACCTGAGGACCTGGAGAGCTGATGGTGTGAATCCCAGTTCAAGCATCTCTCCCAAAGCCCGAGGACCGGGAGAGCTGGTGGTGTGAATCCCAGTTCACGCATCTCTCCCGAAGCCCAAGAACCTGGAGAGCTGATGGTGTGAATCCCAGTTCAAGCACAGGAGATGAGATATCCCCAATTCAAGCAGTGAGTCAGGACAAAAGGGTGAATTTCTCCTTCCTTTGCCTTTTGTCCCATTCAAACCCTCCATGGATTGATTGTATGAGCCCACTTACACCAGGGAGGGTGACCTACTTTACTGGGTCCTTACAGAGTCCAGGGATTCAAGTGCTAATCTCACCCACAAACACCCTCACAGACACACCCAGAAACAATGTTTCAACCAGGCACCCCAGGGCTGGCTCAAGTTGACACAAAGTAATCCTCACACATGACTTTCCATTTTCCGAAAGAAACTTATCTAGAAAGCAAACAGTGGAACCTCCCAGTGAGGTGAAATCTATGCACACAGGCTTCTCCACCTTGGCTGACCCCTGGGCTGGACCAGCAGAGAGAAATTTCCCACAGGCCTGGCTAAGGGAGGACTCACAGCGGTTGTGGGGGAGGGGGTGGGGGACTAGATGCAGAGAAAGGAGGCAATTTTGACACGAAAGGGGCTGGGGCCGAGCTCAGGCTTTGGCGCATAGAGGTGGGATTCCTCATGCAACCTGGGGCATTAAGGAGGGCTTCCTGGAGGAGGAGGAGGACTCTTGCAGACCTTGACTGTTCTCCTTACCTAATCTTCACATTGGGCCTTAGAAAGATTCATGGTTTCTTAGTAATTGCAAGTAGGCTTGCAATAAGGAATAACAACAGAATTCATTAATGGACTACTTTTCAGCTCCATCACATACCCTCACACACATAGTTCCTCTCATTCTAGTAAACCTTGACATGGATGGGGCAGGTCTAGGGTCTCTTGTACCAAATGGAACCCTGAGAGCAGGCAACTCACTCAGTTCATACCTGTTCAGTGTCAGCTGGGATCTGAGCCAGCCACTGACTCTCAGCGCAGGGCTGTCACCCACGGGCACTATTCACTGTCACGTGCCAGACTTGCCCTGCACTTCCCCTCTCCTGTCACTTACCCAACCGCGTGGTACCTCAATAGCCAGCTCATAGATGAAGACACGGAGGTTCACGTTAGGCTATTTGTCCACGGTCACACAGCTGGCAGGTGTAGATCAGGAAATGGACGCAGGCCCTACAGGCCCAATGTTCGCTATTTCTCACTCTCCCCTCACTGCTCCTCCCACCACCCTTCCCCAAGACACCTGCAGGTGGAAACGCCGCTATGGAGGTTGGTCCCACCCAACCCCCACAACACAGCAATCAGCTGTGGAACTTTGCTCCACCCCAGACATGTGGTCATAGGAAGTGAGGGTTTAGAAGCACAGGCTCAGAGGTCCCCAGGCTGGGTTAAATCTCAGCTCTGCTCCTTCCTGGCCGTGTGGCCTTGGGTTAGTCACTGACTTCAGTTTTGTCCCTTGTTTGCTGTACGAGGGTCTGACCACTGTACCCACCTTCCTGTGTTCTAATGGGTATAAATCAGCTACCGCTGTGTCTCTTTAAGGTCAGTTAATGTACTCACCTCCAGGATCACCTGGTTGATAAACAAGAGGGTCTCAGCCTCCATCCCCCACATCCCCTGAATCAGAATGCCCAGATGGGTCTGGGCCTCCTGCACTGGCAGCAAGTTCTGCGTGTCCCACCAAGTTTAATGCCACAGAGGTCAAGGACTAGGGTCATAGCAAGGACTGAAAATAAGCATTCAGCCTCAGCCAGACCAGGGACTCAGAGCGCCACCGGGGCCTCAAATTCACATCAGCCAGCATCAATTTGATCATTTCCTGGAGCATCAGGCTGTACCTGACGCTGCTGGGAGAAGGAAGACCTGCTCCAGAAGTGGATTCCTTCTAGGAGCTCTGCAGATCCTGTTGGAACTGGCCGTCCATCTATGTCCGGTGAGAAACAGCAGCAGAGCGTTGCTGGGGAATCAGGAAACAGGGAATCGCGCGGCCGCCTTTGGCTGCCGCAGGAGGGATGAGACTTGTCTGGAATCCCCAGGATGGGTTAGACCCAGACGCTCGGGGATGGTGGTGGAGATTCTGGCGAGGGCTGGAAGCGCCTGGAAGCGGGTCCGCCCGGGTCTGCGCGTTCGCGAGGTGGGTGCCGGCGACCGGGACCCGGAGCGCCCCCGAGGCTGCGATGCTGACAGCCGCCAGCAGAGGGGGCCCTCCTCGCGTCGCGGCTCAGGGCCCGGGGAGCCAGGTGCTTCCAGTTACCGCTGATTAAGGTCAAAGGACCTGCGAGGCCACAGAGCTGCTTGGCCGAGGGGCTCAAGAAAAGTTCCTAAGCCCCCCGCTCCGAAGACAGAGGTCTGGCACCCCTACCTCAGTGTGAGGCGACGCCCAGCTCCCCCTGACCCGCTGGGCCCTGGGAACAGAAGTCCACGAGGCCAGGGGTCTAGAAATTTCAGAAGCCCCAGCAGCCTTGCCTCCCGCGGCTGGGCTGATAACGCTGACCCCCAGATGCTGGAGACGGTGCCCTAGAAGGCGCCCTGGCCCCGGTGTGCCCCGATTTACGCCCCTGCTCGTCGGGATGGGGCAGGACGCGCCCAGCCAGGTGGGAAACGGACCCTGCAACCTGTTGTCAAAGGATGGAGCGCAAATTAAGTGTGTCTCTTGTCTTCCTGGTCTGCCCTCCCACTCCAGTGGCTGGTCAGATAACGGGTAGGTTTACTGCAGGTGAGGCAGGGGACGTCCCTCCCGGTCAGGTGCTCCCTGGTTATGGACTTCCATGCAGGGTCTTGGGGAGGGGTGCTGGTGGGCTCTGAGAGCACAAATCTCCTTAGATTTTACACCCTAAACGCCTTACCTGACTCCTCCTAGCCCTGTTCTGGTAGCCTGTGATACTGTGTGTGTTCTCTGGGCTGTGCTTACCACTCTGAATTCCATCATGTCCCTCTAAAAACCCCACAAGGATTTTTGAACACCTAGAATAATGCCCAACTCCTTTCTAGTTCAGAAAGCCCTCTGGCCTCCGCCTCCCCCTGCACAAGGCTCTCCCTTTCCCTGCTGTCTCTTCAGCCATAGCAGTTTTCAGCTTGCCCCTGGACTCTATACGCTCTCCTCTGCCACAGGACCTTTGCACATACAAATCTTTCTGCCAGCGTTGATTTTCCCTCCAGCAGCCATATGGCTCTCAGCCTAAGTATCTTCCCTGCAGCCTCCTTCCCTGACTGCTCAGTCATTTGGTCTTTCTCCCACTGCCTGAGATGCTCGAGTTTCTCAGCTTCCCTAGAGTGTCAGCACCATGAGGGCAGTGGGACCTTACCTGTCTATCTCCTTGTTGACTGTGGTCCCACACCCAGTAAGCCCCTAGGATTCACCAAGGATCCATTGATAGGTATTGCTGGGGTAAAGTGTCCTTAGAGGAGCCCTTGATGAGCTGGGAATAGAAACCAGATGTGTGAAAAGGCTGGTTTGCAGCCTCTAAGGTGGGTGGAACATTCTGCCTGATTCTGTATGATGGCCTGCTTCTGTGGGAAAAGGGGAAAATAAGGGGATTTTTCTTTTAAATATCATTGCTTCAGAGGTAGGGTTGCCAGATAAGATCCAGCCTATCCAGTTATGTTTGAATTTCATATAAATAAGGAGTGACTTTTTAAAGTGTAACTACTCAAATATTGCAGGAGGCCTACTTCTACAAAAAAATTTTTTGTTGTTGATCTGAAATGAAAATGTAGAACTGAGTGTTCTCTGTTCTTATTTGCTAAACCAGGCAAGCCTGTTCATCGGGCTGAGGCCCTCCGTGATGCCCTTGCCTTCTGAGTCATCTGGTCGGGGGTTCCAGCTGGTCACCATGCACTTGTCAGCCAGCCCTGGCTCTCAGCCCAGCCGCCGGGGCAGGGGCTACCCCAGCTCTTAATTACAGCTTGAGCCTTGGATGGGAAGGTCACCAAATGTCAAGTGGGGCCCTGAGGACTCTAAAGAGCATTCAAATGGCTCTCTTGACGGCTGCCTACTTCTTGGGTTGTGGCTCTGACCTTTGCCTTATGTGTAAGTATTTATTTTTTTTAAACCACCTCGCCTTCTGATAGGAAATATTCCTTGACAGAGGGGCAAGGGAGTGGTGCAGTTTGGGCTTCAGCTGGCAGCATGTTACCAAATGCCATCATTCTTGGGCAGGGGAAGGCTTCTGCAGCTGCAGGCCTCCTGCCCCTCCCTGGGCAAAGCTGAGTCAGCCTGTCCACGCCAGCTGTTGTGTGGTCCGTGTCTGCTCCATCTCACTTAAGGGCTGTTGTTAGGTGCTTCTGGCAGGGTTAAGGTGGAGAGAGATAGAAGGCGGGGGTGTGGCGCTCACAGATGCTCACATGAAAGCCCAGGAAAGGGCAGCCTGTACTGTGGGCCCTCCGTCCCTCTGGGACTTCTTAGGCCTGGGGTGTGCCCAGCTCCTAGTGAATGCTTAACCTGTGTGTGCTACCTTACACCAAGGCACAGTGTCAATGCTTGTGTGATTCCTTAAACACAGAATTCGCGATTTTATTTTTATTGTTTTGGCCACGTCATGCAGCATGCAGGATCTTAGTTCCCTAACCAGAGATCAAACCCTGCTCCCTGCAGTAGAAGCACAGTCTTAGCCATTGGACTGCCAGGGAAGTCCTGAATTTTTAATTAAAAATAATAATTTTATTTATTTCTAGTTTTGGCTGTGCTGGGTCTTTGTTGCTGCAAGGGCTTTTTTCTCTTGTTTCGGCCAGTAGGGGTTACTCTCTAGTTGTGGTGCAGTCTTCTTATTGCGGTGGCTTCTCTTGTTGCAGAGGATGGGCTCTGGGGCCTGTAGGTTTCCGTAGTGGTGGCTCCCAGGCTCAATAATTGTGGCGCATGGGCTTAGCTGCTCCATGGCATGTGGGATCTTCCCAGATTAGGGATTCAACCCATGTTTCCTGCATTGGTATGTAGGTTCTTTACCACTGAGCCACCAGAAATTTTTTATTTCTTAACTAGAAATTATACTAGTAACTTGAGAAAAACTAGAGAAAATTCCAAGAAATCCTGTCACTGATGGGCTCTTTAGTACCTAATCCTTCAAGTTTTTATGTAAACGCATTAGCTAACCAGCTGTGCCACCAACCAGCTGTGTGACCTTGATAAGTTATTGAACCTCACTGTGCCTGTCTCCTCTGTACAGTGGAAATGGCTGTAGTCCACAGAAGAGAGAGCTGAGTGTAGAGTCAGTGTGGGCCTCAGGGTGTACAGAGAACATTAATCTGAGGCTTTGCTGTATTAATCTCTCCAAGCCCTCCCCAAGGGTGCATGGCTTTTCCTTGCCAAGTTCACTGTTTGCAACCCATGCCTAAGTCCTGAAGCCCAGAAACTGTTACCTGTGCCTGCTCCCGCTATGGGCACCTCAGTCAGGGTTATTTATGTCGTGGTAACAGATAAACCCTTGGACTTCTTTGGTGGCTCAGATGATGGACGATCTGCCTACAAAGCAGGAGACATGGGTTCAGTCCCTGGGTTGGGAAGATCCCCTGGAGGAGGGGATGGCAACTCACTCTAGTATTCTTGACTGGAGAATCCCCGTGGTCCATGGGGTCACGAAGAGTCAGACACAACTGAGCGACTAAGCACAACAAACAAACCCTTAGTAGCTGATGCTTGCTGTATCCTGTTGCTTAGTCATGTCCGACTCTTTGCGATCCTATGGACTATAGCCCACCAGGCTTCTCAGTCCATGGGATTTTCCAGGCGAAAATACTGTAGTGGGTTGTCATTTCTTACTCCAAGAGATCTTCCTGATCCAGGGATCACACACATCTCTTGCGTCTCCTGCATTGGCAGGCAAATTCTTTACCACTGAGCCACTTGGGAAGCCACTCATGGCTGATGATGCGTGCTTATTATTTGTTCCCATTGCCTGTTGATAGCAGATTGGCTAGGCCACTTCTCCCACATTTGGTAACTTCTGCATCAGCAACCAGACAAAGAAGCTGTTACCTTTTATTTTTTAAATTTACAGTAAAACAAGACACAATGCAAAAAAAAAAAAAAAAAAAAATCAGAAAAATGTATAGTTTGGTGAATAATATAAATTCCCCCCTAACTATCATCCAGGACAGGAATGGAACTTTGCCAGTTACCCAGTCCCAATCCCAGCTGCCCTCTTTCCCTCCAAAAGTAACCATTGTACTGGCTTTCATAGTGATGACCTCCTTGTATTTGTCATAGTGATGACAAATACAATGGCCATGCCTTGCAGCTTGTGGGATCTTGGTTCCCTGGCCAGTGATTGAACTGAGGCCCCTTGGCTCCCTGCATTGGAAGCACAAAATCTTAACCATTGAATCACCAAGGAAGTCCCATGGGGTTCAGTTCATTTTTAGTTAAACATTATTTTGAGATTAATTGCTGAGTCATGTGTAGTTGTAGGAAAATAATACAAAGACTCCAAGTATCCTTTGCCCAATTTCCCTTGGTGGTAACTATGGTGTAATATTTATATCACCGAGTCCAGGCTTGCTCTGCTCGCTGCACGGAAGGCCAATAAATCCGAGATGTGATGTTGAGGCAAGAAATACAACTTAATTCAGAAAGCCAGCAGACTGAGAAGATGGCGGACTAATGTCTCAAAAGAAACTGTCTTATCAGGGTCAGGATGCCAGGGTCTTTTATAGGACAGATTGTGGGAGATGAGGAAGTAAAGTAAAAAGGCTATTAACCTTGCAGATATCTCCTAGAATGGCAAATCTTGGGGAGGGGATGTGTTAATTTCTTCCTTCTTGTAGCCATCCACAAGTAAACAGGCTCCTGAACAAAGGCACTTTGGTTTAATATTCAGGCAATGGGGCAGCATTCTTGCCTTTAGAACCCATGAACAGTATGAAAAGGCAAAATGATAGGATACTGAAAGAGGAACTCCCCAGATCAGTAGGTACCCAATATGCTACTGGAGATAAGTGGAGAAATGACTCTAGAAAGAATGAAGGGATGGAGCCAAAGCAAAAACAATACCCAGTTGTGGATGTGACTGGTGATAGAAACAAGGTCTGATGCTGTAAAGAGCAATATTGCATAGGAACCTGGAATGTCAGGTCCATGAATCAAGGCAAATTGGAAGTGGTCAAACAGAAGATGGCAAGAGTGAATGTTGACATTCTAGTAATCAGCGAACTAAAATGGACTGGAATGGGTGAATTTAACTCAGATGACCATTATATCTACTACTGCGGGCAGGAATCCCTCAGAAGAAATGGAGTAGCCATCATGGTCAACAAAAGAGTCCGAAATGCAGTACTTGGATGCAATCTCAAAAATGACAGAATGATCTCTGTTCGTCTCCAGGCAAACCATTCAATATCACAGTTATCCAAGTCTATGCCCCAACCAGTAATGCTGAAGAAGCTGAAGTTNTGCAATGTGCTCAGCACAAGGCCGGTCATTTGTAAAGATCAGGGGCCAGCTCTCTAAGGTCTTCTCCCCTTCACCAGGGAAGGAGGCATGATGGGCTCAGAGACATCAGGAGGTGTGTGGTGAGTGAAAAGATGTTAGAAAAAGTCATGACTGGAACTAAGCACTGGATACCATGACAAAGGGTTGGCATACATGAGAATTCTCTGAAAACTGTTAACTGCATGTAAGTTAACACCAAAGGCCACCACCCATGTAATCTCCAAGATACCATCGGAAAAGGTCCTTCCACCTACTGTGTCTTTCACAAACATGAGTTCCCTTCCTGTACCTTAATTTTTTCTCATAAAGTTAATTCCTAGTTTCCAGTTTCCCATCAGCTCCTCTGATGACACAGACAGACCTCCCAATTTTCCAGGTCCCTTTTGTAGAAGCCTTTGAAGACGTGCTCAGGCTTCCTTTGCACACTTGCATGCTAGAGGACTGTCAGTAGACAAGAATTCATTGTGAAGATCACAGAACATATTTATGAAGATGGATCAATACCCTGGACCAAAGAGTCCAAGACGAGTAGAAGTGGCTACTACCTCAAATGTGCACATCCCAGTGCAACCAGTAAGGGACCATTGAGAGTCGAGTAAACGTGAGATGGTGAAAAGAAGTGATGAAAACTCTAAAGAAATAGAGATCTATGAACTCTCTTACAAAGAATTCAGTCCTCTTAAAACAGTTTAGTGAAACGCAAGAAACATGAGCAGACAACTACATGAAATTCAGGGGGAAGATGCATCAGCGAAATGAGAAGCTCAACAAAGAAACAATTCAAAGAACGACTGAAAACTAGAGCTGAAAAATAAAACACTGTATTGAAGAATATAATAAAGTATTTCAGCAACAAACTCAAGCAAGCAGAAGAAAGAATCAGTGAACCAAAAGGTAGATCATTTGAAATTATGCTGCCACAGGAGTGAAAAGAAAAGACAGTTATTAAAAAGCGTGAGAATACACTCTGGGACCTTATCAGTAGAAGCAATAGTGAATTATGGAAGTCCTATATGAGAAGAGAGAGAGAGAGTAGAAAGTATATTGGAAACAAAATGGTTGAAAACTTGCCAAACATGGAATGAGAAATACACCCAGATTCATGAGGCCCAAAGAATCCCAAATAGCTTGAGCCTGCAGTGGTTACAGGAAACCACATGGTGAGTAGTCTATGGCCAAAGACACAAGCAATTTTTAAAGCAACAAGAAAAAAAAAAAAAAGTCACCACATGTAAGACACCATCGTAACACTCAAGAGAGACTCCTCAACAGAAACTCTGCAGGCCAGGAGAGAGGGCTGATGCATTCAAATGCAGAAAGAAAATAAAACTGTCACAGAAGTACATTGTATCCAGGAAATCTACTCTTCAGAAATGAAAGAGATATTGAAAACATACCAAAGAAATAACAAAACAAAGCCGAAAGTGCTCATCACCAGAAAGTTTCCTGTATAAGAAATGCTGCAGGAATTTCATCAGGCACAAAGAAATGAATAATAATCAGTATCGTGAAAATGTCAGAAGTTTGTAAAACTCACCAGTAATGGCTGATCCTGTAATATTGTCAAAATAGTACATAATTCACTCAGAATACCAGTTAAAAGGTTAAAAAATATATTAAACAACCATAACTACAATAATTTCTTACTGGACACAAAACATACCGTATGTGAGTTGTCATATTGATAACCTAACATGAAGGAGGAAGACATAAAGGAAAAATTTAGGTATGCGGACGACAGAGGATGAGATGGCTGGATGGCATCACTGACTCGATGGACGTGAGTCTGAGTGAACTCCGAGAGATGGTGATGGACAGGGAGGCCTGGCGTGCGGCGATTCATGGGGTCACAAAGAGTCGGACACAACTGAGTGACTGAACTGAACTGAACAGGGCAGCATTCCCTGAGGCAGACCATTGAGTACAAACAGTATCCTTTTAGTGAACTTTGCTTTGGGAAACAAAGTTAAAGAAACAGATCTAACATGGAGTCAGAATTGTCCCTTCCCTGTAACAATTACACAGCCCAGAGAATGACCTTGTTTTCCATCTTTGTCATTTCAAGAATGTTCTATAAATGGAGTCATTTATATACTCATTTATTTATAGTATATACCCATTGAGGATCAGCTTTTATCATCCAGCTTAATTCTCTGGAGATTCATCCAGGTTGTTGGGTGAAGCATAGTTTGTTCCTTCTTACTGTTGAATAGGGTTTCATGGTATGGATAGATCACTGTTTGTAGAACCATTCACACATTGAAATGCATCTGGGTTATGTCCATTTGGGCTTCCCTGGTGGCTTAGATGGTAAAGCATCTGCCTGCAATGCAGGAGACCTGGGTTCAATCCCAGGGTTGGAAAGATCCCCTGGTGAAGGCAATGGCACCCCACTCCAGTACTCTTGCCTGGAAAATCCCATGGATGGAGGAGCCTGGTAGGCTACAGTCCATGGGGTTGCAGAGAGTCAGACTCGACTGAGCAACATCACTGTCTATGTCCAGTTTGGGACTATGATGAATAACGCTCCTAGAAACTGTTGTGTACAGGTATTTCTGTGAATGTGGTTTTCATTTCTTTGGGGTAAATTCTTGGGAGTGCAACTGTTGAGTTCCTGGCCTACTTTTGTTTTTAAGAAATTGCCAAACTGTCTTCCAAAGTGGCTGGACTATTCTATGTTTCCCAGTGTAGGAGTGATCCACTTTCTCTGTAACTTTGAATGGTATTTGGTGTTGTCACTATTTATTTTTGCCATTGTGGCTTTGATTTGCATTTCCCTGATGGCTATTGATGCAAATCTTTTCATGTGTTTATTTGCTATCTATATATCCTCTTTGAAATGTCTGCTCATGTCTTTGCCCAGGTTCTAACTGGATTGTTTGGTTTTTGCTATTGAGTTTTGAGAGTTCTTTATAAACTCTAGACTGTAGTCCTTTGTTGAATTTGTATTTGCAAATATTTTCTTCTAGTCTGAAGCTTGTCTTTTTGTCCCTTTAACAGAGATTTTCACAAAATGAAAGTTTCTAAGTTTGATGAAATTCAACATACTAATTTATCCTTTCATCATGAATTTGATGTCAAATCTCTTAGCCCTAGATTCTAAGAATTTCTCCTGCTTTCTTAACTTTTATTTTCCTCCCAATTTTATTGAGATAAATTGAAATATAGCACTATATAAATTTAAGGTGTACAGCATAGTGATTTGACTTACATACATCATGATGTGATGACCACAGTAAGTTTTGTGAACATCCATTATCTCATATACATATAAAATTTAAAGTTTTGTGTTTGTGTGTGTGATGAGAACTCTTGGAATTTTCTCTGTTAACTTTCTTATATAATATGCAATGTGCATGTGTGCAAAGTTGTTTCAGTCACGTCCAGCTCTTTGTGACCCTCTGGACTGTAGCTGGCCAGGCTCCTCTGACTGTGGGATTTTCCAGGCAAGAATACTGGAGTGGGTTGCCATTTCCTCTTCCAAGGGATCTTCCCAGCCCAGGGATCGAACCCAAGTGTCAGGTCTCCTTTATTGGCAGGTGGGTTCTTTACCACCAGCACCACCTGGGAACCCCATAATATACAACAGTGTTTATTATATAAGTCATGTTGTACATCACATCCCTACTACTGATTTATAAAGTCTGTACCTTTTGACCACTTTCACCCAGTGCCTTCTCTCTTCACCCCTGCCTCTGGTAACCACAAATCCAATCTCTTCTTCTATGATTTTGTTTGTTTTTGAAGCATAGTTGACCTACAACTGTATGTTAATTTCTGGTACACAACATAGTAATTCAATATTTTTAAATAGTACAAAATGATCACAATAAGTCTAGTTACCATCTGTCACCATACACAGATATTATGTTATTATTGACTATGTTAAAACATTATTATATTTTCTTTATTAAAAGTTTCATAGTTTCATATTTTACATTTAAGCTGGTGATCCATTTTGAATTATTATTATTATTTTTTTTTTGGCCTCACCATGTGGCATGTGGAACTTTCCCAACTAGGAGGATCAAACCTGTGTCCCCTGCATTGGAAGCATGGGGTCTTAACCATTGGACCACCAGGGTAGTCCTTGAATTAATTTTTATATAATATGTGAGAGTTAGGCCTGGAGAAGGCAATGGCACCCCACTCCAGTACTCTTGCCTGGAAAATCCCATGGATGGAGGAGCCTGGTAGGCTGCAGTCCATGGGGTCGCTAAGAGGCGGACACGACTGAGCAACTTCACTTTGACTTTTCACTCTCATGCATTGGAGAAGGAAATGGCAACCCACTCCAGTATTCTTGCCTGGAGAATCCCAGGGACGGGGGGGCCCAGTGGGCTGCCATCTATGGGGTCGCACAGAGTCGGACACGACTGAAGTGACTTAGCAGCAGCAGCAGCATGAGAGTTAGGCCAACGGTGTTCACCCCCTCCTTTGAATATCCACTTCCTTTAGCATGTTTGTTAAAAAATGCTGTGATTTCCTCCACTGAATGGCTTTTGCATCTTATCAAAAATCAATTGGGCATATTTGTGAGAGTAAGCCTATTTCTGGATTCTCTGTTCCATCAATCTATGTATTATCTTTTTCTTGTCTTCATATGGGCAATTGACTGTGTGCCAATATCCAGTTTTGATTAATTGCAACTAATTACAATTAGTTTTGAAATTAGGTAGAGACTAATTCCTCTAGCTTTATGCTTCGCCCCTCAAATTGTTTATCTATTATAGTTCCTTTGCCTTTCCATATAATTTCAGAATTCGAGAATAATCTTGTCTATACCTATAAAAAAAAACTGTGCTGAAACTTTAATATGAATTATTTTAAACCTATATATCCATCTGGAGAGACTTGACATTTTTACTGTGCTGAATATTCCAATTATGAACATATGTCTCTCCATTTATTTGGATATCCTTTGATTGCTTTTATCTGTTAGTTAACTGCACTAACTGTTGTGTAGTTTTCAGCATGAAAGCTCTGAACATGAATTGTTAGATTTTATCTAATATTTTGTTTTGGAATGATTGTAAAATAGTATTGTATATTTTAACTTTGTTCATGTGTTCCTTACAAGTATAAGAAATATAATTGATTTGTGTGTGTAGATCTTGTATCTTGTGATTGATAAACTCACTAGTCTAAGAGTTTTGGGCCGATTCCTTGGAATTTTCTATATAGACAATCGTCATCTGCAGATAGAGACCATTTTATTTCCTCTTATCTGAATGTTTTTTATTCTTTGTATAACATTGAAATTCATTTTTCTCTAAATATTTGGTGTAATTCTCAAGCAAAACCATCTGGACCTGGGAACTCTTTCTTCAGGAGTTTTTGCATTATGAATTCAATTTCCTTAATAGTTACAGAATTATTCAAATTACCTTTCTCATATTGGGTGAGTTGTTATAATTTGTGTTTTTCAATGAAGTGAATCAGTTTCTTGAAGTTGTCAAATTTATGTGTATACAGTTGTCCCTGGTTAACCTTTTGATCCCCATCTCATTCCTGATACTGTGTTTATTTTCTTCTTTGTCTGTCTTGCTGGAAGTTTATCAATTTAATCCATCTTTTCTAAGAACAACCTGTTTGTTGCATCAGTTTTCCATCTGATTTTCTCTTCAGTTTCATTGATTTCTGCTCCTTAGTGTCTCCTTCCCTCTGCTTTTGTTCTTGGCTTAGTTTGCTCTTCTTTTTCTAGGTTTTTGAGCTGGGAACTTAGATCGCTGATTATAAATTTTTCCTCTTTTCCAATGTATGTATTTAGTGCTATAAATTTCCCTCTCAGTGATAGCTGTTTCCCAGAAACTTTGATAGGTTGTATTTTCATTTTCCTTCAATTTAATGTATTTTTGATTTCTCTTGAGACTTACTCCTTGACCCATGAGTTATTTAGAAATGTGTTGCATAATCTCCAAGTCCTTGAAATTCTGTTATCTCCTATCACTGATTTCTGGTTTGGATCCACTTGGTCAGAGAATACACGAAATATGATTTCAGTTCTCTTACATGTGTTGAGGTTTATTTTTTTCAGTTTTATTGACATATAACATTGTATTAGTTTTAGGTATACAACATGATTATATCTTTATGATATTTATTTATTTATTTATGGCCACACTATGTGGCTTGCAGGATCTTAATTCCTTGTCCAGGGATTGAACCCAGGCTGTAACAGTGCACCAGGGAATTCCTTATGTATATTTATATGGGGCTTTCCTGGTGGCTCAGAGGGTAGAGAATCTGTCTGCAATGCAAGAGACCTGGGTTCAATCCCTGGGTCAGGAAGATCCCCTGGAGAAGGAAATGGCAACCCATGTCAGTATTCTAGCCTGGAGAATCCCATGGACAGAGGAACCTGGCAGGTTACAGTTCATGGGGTCACAAAGAGTCAGACACCACTGAGCAACTAACACGTTCATACACACACACACAAATATTTGGGCTTCCCAAGTGGCGCAAGTGGTAAAGAATCTACCTGCCAATGCAGGAGAGGTAATAGACATGGGTTATTTGGCAATATATACATATATTTGGAGGGGCTTCCCAAGTGGCATAAGTGGTAAAGAACTTGCCTGCCAGTGCAGGAGACATAGTAGATGGGGGTTCAATCCCTGGGTCAGGAAGATCCCCTGCAGAAGGGCATGGCGACCCACTCCAGTATGCTTGCTTGGAGAATCCCATGGACAACAGAGGCTGGTGGGCTACATTCCATAGGGCTGCACATAGTCAGACTTGACTGAAGTGACTTAGCATGCACACATATATATTTGGAAAATATATATATTGCAAAATGGTCAATCAATTTAGTTAATGTTATCTCCTCACATTATGATAAAAAAAAAACTTTTCTTGTGAAGAGAACTTTGATTTGCTTTCTCAGCAGCTTTCAATATGATATAGTATTATCAACAGTATTATCAACTGTAGTCACCACAGTGTACATTATATCCTGCAAACTTATATATCTTATAACCAGAAGTTTTTTAACCTTTTAACCACCTTCACCTGGTGGCTCAGATGGTAAAGCATCTGCCTACAATGCAGGAGACCCAGGTTGGATCCCTGGGTCGGGAAGATCCCCTGGAGAAGGAAATGGCAACCCACTCCAGTACTCTTCCCTGGAGAATCCCATGGATGGAGGAGCCTGGTGGCTACAGTCCATGGGGTTGCAAAGACTCAGACACGACTGAGCAACTTCACTTTTACTTTCACTCTCACCCATTTTGCTCACCCCTCACCTCTGGCACCATCAGTCTGTTCTCTGTGTCTGTGATTTCACCTTTTTCAGATTCTACATGTAACTGCAATCATATAGTTGGCTTAAAACTCAACATTCAGAAAACTAAGATCATGGCCTCTGGTCCCATCACTTCATGGCAAATAGATGGGGAAACAATGGAAACAGTGACAGACTTTATTTTGGGGCGCTCCAAAATCACTGCAGATGGTGACTGCAGCCAGGAAATTAAATGATGCTTGCTCCTTGGAAGAAAAGCTATGACCAACCTAGACAGCGTATAAAAAAGCAGTGACATCACTTTGCCAACAAAGGTGCGTCTAGTCAAGGCTATGGTTTTTCCAGTAGTCATGTATGGATGTGAGAGTTGGACCATAAAGAAAGCTGAGTGCTCAAGAATTGATGCTTTTGAACTGTGGTGTTGGAGGAGACTCTTGAGAGTCCCTTGGACTGCATGGAGATCCAACCAGTCAATCTTAAATGAAATCAGTCCTGAATATTCATTGAAAGGACTGATGCTGAAGATGAAACTCCAGTACTTTGGCCACCTGATGTGAAGAACTGACTCATTGGAAAAGACCCTGATGCTGGGAAAGATTGAAGGTGGGCAGAGAAGGGGATGACAGAGGATGAGGTGGTTGGATGGCATTACTGACTCGATGGACACGAGTTTGCGGTGGCTCCAGGAGTTGGTGATGGACAGGAAAGCCTGGTGTGCTGCAGTTCACGGGGTCACAAGGAGCTGGACGCACTGAGTGACTGAACTGATTCTAACAGGCCTGAGGTAATATCTCCTCGTGGTTTTGATTTACATTTTCCTGATGAGTAGTGGTTTGAGTACCTCTTCATGTACCTGATGCTTGATCCTGTATCAAGTTACGTGATGCTATTCTGATTTTTAATACCTGTTTTTGTTTTCAGAATTTTATCTGATCTTTATCCCTAATATTCAGAACGGCACAGTGCTTCTAGGCCTGGCTCCCCTTTTCCTTTGTTTACCTGGTGGGTACTCTGTTGGGAGCTCGAAACTTTCCTATTTTTTTTTTTTAAGATTTTTTTTGATATGGACTCCTTTTATTAAAATCTTCATTGAACTTCTTACAATATCACTTCTGTTGTTGATGTTCTGATTTTCTGGTCTTGAGGCATGTGAGATCTTAGCTCTCTGACCAGGGATTGAACCCACACTCCCTGCATTGGAAGGCAAAATCTTAACCACTGGACCACCAGGGAAGTCCTGGAAGTTTCCTATTTAAAAAATTATTTAAAAATTATAAAAACATTTTTTTCCTCTTTCCAGAACTTCTGTTGTTTTAATGTTTAGCTCCTGGATTAAATGTCTAGTTTTCTTTTTATGAAAAATTTTGATCTTGATTCTTCTATATTTTCCATTACTTTATTAGTACTGCTGCTCACCTATTTGTTTTCAACTTTAGTCACTTCAAATTCTTAAGAGCTATACACTTTTTCTGTTCCTCTGCATAAGTACCCCATAATTTCATGGGTCTAAAATCATCTCTAATTAACATTTTTTTTGCAACCATACATAACACATTGAGTTTCTACAGAACTGCTGTCTCAAGTTTATTTAGACATTATGTAGTTCTTTCATATTCCAGGCACTGTTCCAAATAGTTGTACAAGTGTTCTCTTCCTGCGTCCTCCACCCGGTAGGTAGGTATTGTGAAGTGACCTAAAAGTCATTTGTCTAAGTCTCACAGCTGACAAGGGGCCAGGCTGGGATTGGAACTCAGGCCTTTGGCTCCAGAGCCCACTGTGGTTGGGGACTAGAGTCCTGCCTCAAGGATCAGCAGGTTCTGAGCAGTCTTGTCATAATCGGGTGATGCTCTCCAGCTGGCCAGAAGTCCTACGTGCATGGGTGGATGTCTGTCTACATGTTGGCCTTTCACAGTTTTTGGAAAGGGTTCTGCAGGGACTCTTGAGTGCTTCTGTCTGTAGGTTTTCCCTTTGTATCTATTTGGCTGCGGTGGGTCTTACTTGTGGCCTTTTAGTTGTGGCACGTCTGTCTAGTCAAAGCTATGGTTTTTCCAGTGGTCATGTCTGGATGTGAGAGCTGGACCGTAAAGAAAACTGAGCGCTCAAGAATTGATGCTTTTGAACTGCGGTGTTGGAGAAAACTCTTTGAGAGTCCCTTGGACTGCAAGGAGATCAAACCAGTCAATCCTAAAGGAAATCAGTCCTGAATATTCATTGAAAGGACTGATTCTGAAGCTGAAAATCCAATACTTTGGCCACCTGATGTGAAGAACTGACTCATTGGAAAAGACCCTGATGCTGGGAAAGATTGAAGGCAGGAAGACAAGGGGATGACAGAGGATGAGATGGTTGGATGGCATCACCGACTCGATGGCCATGAGTTTGAGTAAGCTCTGGGAGTTGGTGACAGATAGGGAGGCCTGGAGTGCTGCAGTCCATGGGGTTGCAGAGTTAGACACCACTGAATAACTGAACTGAACTGAACTCTCTGTAGGATTGGAACCCAGGCCCCATGCACTGGGAGCATGGAGTCTGAGCCACTGGACCACTGCAAAGTCCCCTTGTACAGATTTTCTCTTAACCTCCCTCTTAACTTTCATTACAGTCTTTGTTCTCACCCTTAGCTATGATTGATGTTCATGAGTCCAGGGACTTTGTGGTTAAACTGCTCCCGGGAGTGTACTTGACATTTTCTGCTGCATTACAGAAAGGAATGGGGACAATCAGAGTGTTTCTTACAGACTTCCAGCCCAACTCCCTGTTTCCCAGCCCTCCTTTCAGAGAAGCCTTGTACCTCCAGTACCTGAGGCTTTCTGGATTTCCATGGCCTGGACCGTAACCTACCCTACAGGCTACACTCCTGCCCACTACCTACACTGCAGGCAGCCCGTTTTCAGCTTTCCCTGCCTTAAGACAGATAATTATCTTTGTACATCATTCTTCCTGCATCTGAAGTGCGATATTTTTTGTCTTCTATCACATCCCTCCTCTGCCCCTGTGGGTTTCTACATTAAAAATAAATTATAATTCTATTGGAGTTTTGGAAAAGAACCGACATAAATGCATGTTTAATCTCTCACGTTTAAACTACTAGTTTAACCAGAAGGGAACACCTCATCCTTACAATTCCAAGCTAAGCAAATAAGAGAAGATGTCTTGAAAAAGAAGAAATGACAGGCATTTAGAAAACAGCTTTGCACAGTGTCTGGTAGCAAGTCACATGTTATCTCTATGGAGAAGGTACCACTCTATGTTAGAGGAAGAGTGAAAAGTTCTGATCTGGGAGAAATAAAAGATGAGGCAGGGATGGATTAGGGAATTCTACCTCTTCTAGGTTTTGCTTTTTCCAGCCAGATCCCTGGGAACCTGTTTCTAGCAAAGGATGCAATGGATGTCTGGAGTCCTGTTCACATGTGAGATCCGTTTTTACACCCTGTAGTTTATAAACACGTTCAATCCAGAGACACCTGGAGGAAATAGCACCTCTCGGTTCTTGGAGCCTCTGTTGTTGTTGTTCAGTCGCTAAATCATGTCTGACTTTTTTCAGCCCCATAGACTGCAGCACACCAGGCTCCTTTGTCCTTCACTATCTGCTGGAGTTCGCTCTGATGATGTCTACTGAGTCGGTGATGCTGTCTAACCATCTCATCCTCTGTCGTTCCCTTCTCCTTTGGCCAACTTCCTTTTCCTAACATCATGGTATTTTCCAGTGAGTCTGTTCTTCACATCAGGTGACCAAAGTATTGGAGCTTCAGCTTCAGCAGCTGTCCTTCCAATAAATATTCAGGGTTGATTTCCTTTAAGATCGATCTCCTTGCAGTCCAAGGGACTCTCGAGAGTCTTCTCCAGTACCACAATTCAAAAGCATCAGTTCTTTGGGCTCAGCCTTCTTTATGGTCCAGTTCTCACATATGTACATGACTACTGGAAAAACCATAGCTTTGAATAGATGGACCTTTGTCAGCAAAGTGATGTCTCTGCCTTTTATTACCCTGTCTAGGTTTGTCATAGCTTTCCTTCCAAGGAGCAAGCATTTTTTATTTTCATGGCTGCAGTTACCATCCACAGTGACTTGAAAATGATGGCTTCACAGTCTTTCAGACAGTGAGTCTTCATGGTGTGGAGTAGAACCCAGCATTTTTTTCTACTCAGCATCCATTTCCCCTCTGATGATGTCTTGATGCTCTGAGGGCACATCTTCCCCACCTGAGTGGTTTAGTTAGGACAGGTTGAGTCAGTTGTCTGCATGTTTAGTCGCTGATGGGGACCCAAGCTTTGCCCGTCAGATGCCCTTGTCTGAGACTTTGAATTCTGAGAGAGTGAAAAAAGCACCAGGAAAAAAAATGGTCGGCAGTCATACATCTCAGCTGGTGTTCCTGGAGCAGACACTTGGGCCTTGAGAAGGCTCTCCCAGGTTTTGCTTCCAGGTCCCTGCAGATATCTTATATGTTTTTGTACCAATTAGAGTTTTGGCTACAAGATAGCTCTTGGAAGGATAAGGCACCTTACATTGGTGGGAGGCTGGAGAACCAGACTTAGAACATGGGCATGGACCAGGGCTGTTTGTAGAGTTAAGGAAGAAGAAGCATGGAAGTAATGATCAGTAGAAACAGTCCACCAGAGCATACTGGCTGCTGCTGAGTAAGATATGCTGCTGTGTCATCAGGTTACCCATCCCACTTCCCCAACCCCTTCCTCCTATTTGTTGTTTAATCGCTAAGTTGTGTCCAACTTCTGCAACCCCATGAACTGTAGCCCACCAGGTTCCTCCATCCATGCGATTCTCCAGGCAAGAATACTGGAGTGGGTTGCCATTCCCTTCTCCAGGGGATCTTCCAGACCCAGGGATGGAATCTGCATCACTTGCATTGGCAGGCAGGTTCTTTACCACTGAGCCTCCCGGGAAGCCCCGTAAGAAAAAATAGAATGCTATTAAAATGTTCACAAAACTTTTCAAAAGCTACATTTGAAGCAGTAAACAAAACATTTAAGAAACATTAAAAAAAAATTTTTTTTAAACCTAACAACTTCTAGAAAGTTCTGGGCATGGAGATGCCCTGAATTCATAATTTCATTGGGGCTTCTGGGACTTCTTCCACAGTTAAGACCTCTTCCTTGTTTCATGTGTAAACGTCTCCCAGAGGATCTCGTGGTCGATTTGATGGTTATTGTTCAATTTGTCTTTGATCTGTGGAACCAGCAGGAATAACCTGCGTATCCCTAGGAAACTTTGGAAAAGGCAGCTGAGGTTCAGGCCACAGACAAGAGTCCCCAGGACAACCAGTACATAGACATGCACCCAGCTGGATCCTGGTTCTTCAGAGTCGAACTCAGTGGGCTGGCTTCAGGCACCCCAGTGGATTTTCTGGGCATCTGCCGCCCTTATCTTCACAGTAAGTTTTGCTTTGAACCCTGGTTTCAGGAAGTTGTATCTATTCCCCAAGTCACAATCAGTTGATTTCTACTGCTGCTGGTGTCATGCTGTCTCTGAATGTCCAGCTGGTGCCAGAATTCTCTATTGGACTGTGTCTGTTGGGTCCTGGGCTTTTCCGACCAGCTGAGGCAGTGTGATTCATTGCAATGGATAGTGATATTGTCAGGTGGGTTGTACTGCTCTATTTCCTTTAACAACAGAACTGAATCAGAGAATTGGATTCTTGTTTCTTGGCTGGTACCGTTAACCATGAAGTAACTGTACAAAATTAATCCTGAGAGGTCTCAGAGGTGACATCCCACGTGAGTCCCTAAGTCTTTCAGGTAATGAGGACATTCTCTTTCAATTTTTTTTTTCTTTGAGTCTCGTGGATACAAGAAATATTGGACATCATTGGGGCCTGCCTGGCTTTTGACCCAGGTGCATTTCATGAAATCCGCATTGTAGATAAGATAGGAGAACTTTTGGGCAGCTGTGCCTCTCCAACTGCGTTAGTGTAGACCAGCATTTCTGAAAGCTGTCTTTGATTGATATTTACTTCAACAGACAGCATGACTCACCTGTGGAGAGAACAGTCTGGAAAGGTGCACTGATATTCCTTGTCTTTGAGTTTTTTCTTAATTTGCCCCTTCTCCTTGTGAATCAACACATATTCTCCATAGGTAGCATTTTTCTTGTAGTCCCAAATTAGTTTTATTGTCTTTGGGTCAAACTTCACATTTAGGCTGCAGTTCATTTCCAGGGTTGGAAGATTCTGGTGCTCCTGGGTCAGTAGGAGTGCAGGGTCCAGCAGCATGGACCCAGGGGACCTGCAGGCTGCCTGGAAGTCATGAAAGTGGTTCAGATCCTGACGCATGCCTGGGAGACGGAGAGGCAAGACTTAGTCTCATGCTGGATGGTCACTCTATGGGACCCTCGTGGGAAAGGCTGTGCTACCTTTGAGCTGCCCGCCAGGAGACATTCTTGGCTCCAGTCATCCCTCCACAGTCTGGGTCTCCCAGGTGTTAGACCGCACCCTCCCCCAGGCTCATATCTCTGCCTCCTCTCTTCCCCCACCCACACTGCCTAGTTCAGCTTTCAGTTTCCCTCCCCCTATAGCTTCTCTGGAATTATTCTTAATTGTCTCTTTGTCTCTACTACTCTCTCCAGATTCAGTCTCTGTTGGGAGCATGGGGTTTGCCAACCTTGGATCACTTGCCTGCCTTCTGGTTGCCAGGGGCTGAAGGAGAAAAAGAGCGAGCCTCCTTTGGGCTTCTGTAGTCAAGACAGACAATAGTACTACAGATGATGGGAATTTCCCCAGAATAAGAAAGGAAGTTGGAGTCTATAGACAGCCAACATGGGGCAAGCCCACCATGCTGCTGATTTCCATTCCAGGTCTCCCCACCTTTGAATGAGTTCTGCAAATTCCCAGGTTCTTTCCAATAATTTCTCTTTGTTTACCAGCCAGAATGTGTGGCAGGTTCTGTGTCTGGTACTTAAAGATCCATAGATGAAATGTGTCTCTTGGCTCCCAAGTGAATTCTGTTTACTGCATCCTAAAAGTTTGAGAATCTTGGAGTCTAGACTCCCAGCTTGCTCCTGTACCCTTGGCTCAACTATAATGTCAGGGGAGTAAATAACCTGCATGTCTTTGGCTGATAGCAGTTTAGTGAGGATGGTCATGGAGAATATATTTTATGTTCTCGACCCAAGAGCAGTCTGTTGACATTGAAGCCAAAGCACTGGGGCTTAAATGTGGGGCTGGGGAGGGAGTCCTTGTGGCCAGTCCAGTCTAAGGTGGCCCATTCGAGAGTACTCTTCTTCAAGGAGGTCCTTATTGTGGGAATGGAGAGGCAAGGTCACGTGAAAATGAACATGATACCACTTTGCCCATTATAGGGACACCTACCCTGATGCTGGGAGGGATTGGGGGCAGGAGAAGAAGGGGACGACCGAGGATGAGATGGCTGGATGGCATCACTGACTCGATGGATGTGGGTCTGAGTGGACTCCGAGAGATGGTAATGAACAGGGAGGCCTGGCGTGCTGCGATTCATGGGGTCGCAAAGAGTCGGACACGACTGAGCAACTGAACTAACTAACTAACTAACCTTTATTGAGCTTCACTTTACTGTGCTTTGCAGATATTGTTTTTTTTTTTTTTATGGGGTTTGCCAACCTTGGATCACTTGCCTGCCTTCTGGTTGCCAGGGGCTGAAGGAGAAAAAGAGCGAGCCTCCTTTGGGCTTCTGTAGTCAAGACAGACAATAGTACTACAGATGATGGGAATTTCCCCAGAATAAGAAAGGAAGTTGGAGTCTATAGACAGCCAACATGGGGCAAGCCCACCATGCTGCTGATTTCCATTCCAGGTCTCCCCACCTTTGAATGAGTTCTGCAAATTCCCAGGTTCTTTCCAATAATTTCTCTTTGTTTACCAGCCAGAATGTGTGGCAGGTTCTGTGTCTGGTACTTAAAGATCCATAGATGAAATGTGTCTCTTGGCTCCCAAGTGAATTCTGTTTACTGCATCCTAAAAGTTTGAGAATCTTGGAGTCTAGACTCCCAGCTTGCTCCTGTACCCTTGGCTCAACTATAATGTCAGGGGAGTAAATAACCTGCATGTCTTTGGCTGATAGCAGTTTAGTGAGGATGGTCATGGAGAATATATTTTATGTTCTCGACCCAAGAGCAGTCTGTTGACATTGAAGCCAAAGCACTGGGGCTTAAATGTGGGGCTGGGGAGGGAGTCCTTGTGGCCAGTCCAGTCTAAGGTGGCCCATTCGAGTCTGAGTACTCTTCTTCAAGGAGGTCCTTATTGTGGGAATGGAGAGGCAAGGTCACGTGAAAATGAACATGATACCACTTTGCCCATTATAGGGACACCTACCCTGATGCTGGGAGGGATTGGGGGCAGGAGAAGAAGGGGACGACCGAGGATGAGATGGCTGGATGGCATCACTGACTCGATGGATGTGGGTCTGAGTGGACTCCGAGAGATGGTAATGAACAGGGAGGCCTGGCGTGCTGCGATTCATGGGGTCGCAAAGAGTCGGACACGACTGAGCAACTGAACTAACTAACTAACTAACCTTTATTGAGCTTCACTTTACTGTGCTTTGCAGATATTGTTTTTTTTTTTTTTAACAAAGGGAAGGTTTGTGGCAACCCTGCATTGAGGTTTGTGGGCATCATTTTTCCAACACTACTTGCTCACTTTGTGTCTCTATGTCACATTTTGGTCGTTCTAAGATTACAACTCGCTGAAGGATCAGATGATGGTACTTGCTGAAGGAGCGGATGATGGTTAGCATTTTTTTAACCAATATTATTTTTTAATTAAGGTATATACATTTCTTTTTAGATATCATGCTATTGTATACTTAATTGACTATGTTATAACATAAATATGTCTTTTATACACACTAGGAAACCAGAAAATTCATGCGACTCAATTTATTGTGATATTCACTCTATGGCAGTGATCAGGAACCAAACCTGCAGAATCTCAGAGATATGGCTCTGCTCTGGTTTGGTTAAGGATTTAGCCAGCTCTGGGTGGTGGGGATGGAGGAGAATTTGCTGAAGCTGTGTGTAAAATACTTTTGTGTACATACGTTTACTTTTTAGAGGAATGATCTGTGTTTTTCAGGAGCTCACAGTGGTCCAAAATACCCCCAAAGATTTCCTTGTTTTCTGAATTCTGAGCTTCTTAAAAAATGACCTTTTAGCTAGTGATGATGGTCACATAACTAAATTTATGAAAAGCTGTTGGGTTCTATATTGTAAATGGGTGAATTTGGCAGTTGAATGATATCTCCAAAAAAGCTGTTAAAAGTGGTTCTTTTAGTACATATCCTTTTTTTTTTTTTAAAGCTAAGCAGCAGGCTCATCTTCAGAGAATCTGGGTGTTGTTGAGCTTGTTTGTATGCAATTGCTTGCTTCTGTGAAACACTTTGACTCTAGATACACCCAGCCACAGTACATTTGTGGTGTTTCTAAGTGAGTTGTTTGGTCCCTAATCCTGGACTGAGGACCTTGTCTAATTCCATGGTGGGTAAAAGGTGATGCCTTTTTATTTATCACCCTATAAATTGTGTTGCTTAAAGTCATGGGAGAAGCCACCAGTGCAATGAAGGTTCAGCCAATTCCTACACTTAACATGACTCCCAGGAACTGGTATTTTATGCTCTGTTAAGTGATTAAGTGTTAGGTGACTGGTAAGGGTTATTTGGGGGCAAATGCTAAGTAGTAATGTTGGGACTATTGTGCTAAAATTAAAGCCGCAGTAGAAAAAAAGGAATCTGGGGCCCACCTGTGGTCCCACATAGTACATCAGAAAAGGTCAATGGAGAAGGCATTAAATGAAAAGAACTCAAATGTTCTTTGCATGTAGCCGTCCAAATGCAAGTCTGACTGTGTCGCATTCATTTATGGTTTGTTCTCTGATGGCTGCCCACCCCAGCTGCAGAGAGTCCGTGCCCTTCACCATGGCATGGGTGGCCTGAGGGCCCTGCTCTTGAGTTAGTGTCAGTTTGCAATGTAGATGTGGCCCACCCTAATCTAGTATGATCTCATCTTAACTTTAGTACATCTGCAAAGATCCTATTCCCAAATAAGGTCACATTCATGGATCCCGGTGGACATGGATTGAGGCGGGATACGGTTCAACCTGGGCTTCCCTGGTGGCTCAGGCGGTAAAGAAACCTCCTGTAATGTGGGAGACCCGACTTCGATCCCTGGGTCAGGAAGATCCCCTGGAGAAGGGAGTGGCAACCCACTCCAGTATTCTTGCCTGAGAAATACCGCAGACAGAGGAGCCTGGCGGTCTATAGTCTGTCGGGTAACGAAGAGTCAGACATGACTGAGCACATGGTTCAACCCAGTGTACGAACTCCTCCTCCAACTGTTCCCGCTTCATACATCTTCTCACTTGCCTGCTGGGTAAGCCTGGAAGCCGTTCTAATATTCTTTCTTCACCCCCTTTCATTCTGCTTCTGAAACATATCTTCCCCCATCTGCCTTTCTCTCTCTTTGCAAATCACCATGGTCCAAGCTACCATTCCCTGACTAAAACGGCCAAAAGTTTCTCCCTGCTTCCTCTTCTGCCCTGCTGTGGCCCAACCTCTCTTCTGCAGACAGGATGTCTCTCTGAAACTTAAACGAGGACATTCCTTAGCCTGCACCCTTCCCATGCCTGCCCACTGGGCACAAGAGGAAACTCCAAAGCCTGTGGACCGCGAGCACCCGTGTGGTCTGGCCTCCGTCTCTGTGCCAGCATCGTCTTGTGCCCCGGCCACAGTGACGGCTTTTAAGCGCCTGGGTCACCCTTGCTGTGCCTTTCCTTAGTGCGTGCCCTGCCATTCTTCCCCTTCACTGCCCCCCGCCCCCATCCCCACACTGTTACTGGTTACTTTACCCATCAGTTAGGTGTTTGCTTATATGTTGCGCTCTTGTAAGTGAAAGTGAATGTTGTTCCACCGTGTCTGACTCTTTGAGACCCCATGGACTGTATAGTCCATGGAATTCTCCAGGCCAGAATACTGGAGTGGGTAGCCTTTCCCTTCTCCAGAGGATCTTCTCAACCCAGGGATCAAACCCAGGTCTCTCGCATTGCAGGTGGATTCTTTACCAGCTGAGCCACAAGGGAAGCCCTCAGCATTTAAGAAATGACTTAAGAGTCTTGAGAAAAGACTCTGATCGGGCCATAACTCCTGTGGCAGAGGCCGTCTGTGTCCCTGCACACTTGGCACCATCAGGGTCCCCGCAAGCCAAGCAGCTGCACCACCTTCATGCTCAACTCTCACCGGGGCAGGGCTGCCACAGGCAAAAGAAAAAAAATCTTGTGTCTATGCATGCAGAGTCACTTTGGTCCTGTCCAACACTTTGGGACCCTGTAGACTATGGCCTGCCAGTCTTCTGTCAGAGGGGGTTCTCTAGGCAAGAATACCGGAGCATATTGGCCAATACTGGTTGCCACACCCTTCTAGAGCACTCTGTTTCGTACTACCCTAGCTGCCAATCCCCCTGAGTACCTGGTGCTGCCAGACCCCTGCTGCCTAAGCAGCTGCACCACCTCCACACCTGGCCCTCACAGGGGCAAACCCAAGTCCTCCAAGGCAGCCTCAGGAGCAAACCCCAGTGGACGACCCACGTGCAGAGGTGGAAATAAAACCACAATTGAAACCCAGGGGCAGTGTGGCTAAGGAAGAAAAACCAAAACCATCCCACCAGCCGTACAAGCTGGAGATTAAATCCACATGATCAACTAGACAGTCTCTGTCTATGGAATGTATAAAAGGCATTGAGAGCTCCCACAAAAGAAAACACACTAGCTCTGACAGCTGTGGACATTGGAGGCAAGAACACACAGGAGTAGGACTGGATTAGAATCTGAGCTGCCCCCACAGGAGGCCCAGGGATCAACACAGTGTTGGAGGGCATCCTAGGGAGGCGAGGCAGCCTGTGACTCCCAGCGAGGGAAAGGACTCTGACAGCAGTGACTCAAGAAAGACGTTTATTATTCTTATTTTTTGACTTGTTCAGTAAATTCTTTTGGATTTTTTCTTCCTCCCCCCCCTCCCCCCCCGTTGTAGTTTGTTGATTTTATTGGTACTAAGAAATCCAATTAAGCTTTTGAGCTTTCCCCCGACCCCCCAGTCATATTTTTTATTGTTGTCATAAACTTCTGCCTCTATGTTGGGGTTTTTCAGTTCTGTGTTTTCCTCTATTTTTTTCTTGTCTCTTTTTTTAATTTTAATTTTTTAAACCTATTATTACTTTTTCTACATTTATTCCTTTTTTGCTTTTCCTACTGTTCTTTTCCCCTTGCAGTTAACCTTTAACATATAGAAATCTTCGTTATCTACCTCTGTTTAACTTTGCATATCTATGCTTTCTTTTCTTTCCTTTCCTCTCATCATATTTGTTAGTTTTATTTTCATTGCTTTATTCCCCAGTTGGCACCTTGCTTTAGTTTTGTTTTCCAGTTTGTGCTTTAATTAGTTTTGTTCTGGTAGATATAATTTTTGGGTTCCCTTGTTCACCAGGTCAATCTGTTATACTTTATTTTTGTTGGACTGTTTTGATTTTGTTTATGGCTGTATATGTATATGTGTATATTCAGCCACACTTTCTACTGTTGTTATAAACCTCTGCCTCTGCATTGGGCTTTTGCAGTTCTGTGTAGTTTTCCTCCCCACCCCCCCACACCTTTTCTTTCTTCTTCCATTTTTTTCTCTCTTTTTTAATAATTCTTAATTTTTTAAAGCTGGGTATATTTTTTTTTCTACATTTATTCTTTTGCTTGCCTTTCCTACTATTCTTTCCCCCTTGCAGTTAATCTTTATATAAATCTTCTTCATCTAACTCTGTTTAACTTTGTGTATCTGTTCTTTCTTCCTTTTCTTTCCTCTCAACATATTTGTTAAGTTTTGTTTTCGTTGCTTCCCTACTCGGCACCTTGCTTTAGTTTTGTTTTCCAGTTTGTGCTTAAGTTACTTTTGTTCTTAAATGGTAAATATGATTTTTAGTTTCCTTTGTTTGCCGGATCAGTCTACTGTACTTTATTTTTGTTGAACTGTTTTCACTTTGCTCATGGGTGTGTATGTGTATATTCCAATATTTTAATTATTATTTGCCTGGTTTTGTAATTGCCATTTGTCTGCGGTTCATCTTTTGTTTCTCATTTTTGAATAGTTGTCTTAATATCACTTAATTCCATAACACACCACTTGTAAAATCTTTGTTCCTGAACAGAGATCAAGTCCTGAGTCTTTGGAGTGGGAACACTGACTCTAAGACCCTAGACTACCAGAGAACTAACCCTAGGGAGTATCAAATAGTGAGAACTCACACAAAGAAAACCACTTGAATGCAAGACCTGGTATCACCCAGCCACTAGTAGCACCTTGTGCAGGACGCCTCATCTAAACAACAAACAACACAAAAATACAAACCCAATCATCAGCAGACAGGAGTACCACCTCACTCAGCCTTGCCCATCAGAGGAAAAACAAACAAACAAAATCTCAGCACAAATCTCGCATTATACGAAGCTGCACAAATCACTGGACCAATCTTAGGCGGGCAGAAACCAAAATGAAGAAAGAATTCAACCTTTTTCAAGGAAATTATTCAACTTTCCTTAAAGCCTGGGAAAAGGAGACTTCAAACACAGTAACTAAAAAGGAAAGAAAGAAAGAAAAAGCAGAGAAATACTGCACAAATGAAGGAACAAACTAGAAATACAGAAGTCCAAATAAGAGGAAATAGGGAAATTACCTGAAAAATAATTCAGAGTAATGATAGTAAAGATGATCAAAAAACCTTGAAAATAAAAATGGAGAAAATGTAAGAATCAATTAACAAAGACCTACAAGAACTGAAGAATAAGCATACAGAGACAACACAATTACTGAAATTAAAAATACTCTAGAGGGAATCAATAACAGAATATCTGAAGCAGAAGAACAATCAGTGAGCTGAAAGATAAAATGGTGGATATAACTTCTGAAGAGCAGAATAAAGTGAAAAGAATGAAAAGAGCTGAGGACAGTCTCAGAGATCTCTGGGACCATATCAAATGCACCAACATTTGAATTAAAGGGGTCCCAGAAGAAGAAGAGAAAAAGAAAGGGTATGACAAAATTTTTGAAGAGATTATAGTTGAAAAATTCTCCAACATGGAGAGGAAATAGTCAATGAAGTCCAAGAGGCATGAAGAGTCCCATATAGGATAAACCCAAGGAGAAACATGCCAAGACACATACTAGTCAAACTAACAAAGACTAAACACAAAGAATATTAAAAGCAGCAAAGGAGAAGCAACAAGTAACATACAAGGGAAACCCTATATGCTTAACAGCTGATCTTTCAGCAGAAACTCTGCAGGCCAGAAGGAAATGGCAGGATATATTTAAAGTACTCAAAGGGGAAAATCTACAACCAAGATTACTGTACCCAGCAAGGATCTCATTCAAAATTGATGGAGAAATTAAAAGCTTTTCAGACAAGCAAAAGTTAACAGAATTCAGTACCACCAAACCAGCTTTACAACAAATGTTAAACTGACTTATATAGTCAAGAAATACAACAGAAGAAAACAGATCTACAAAACCAACCCCAAACAATTAGAAAATGGCAATAAGTTCAGTTCAGTTCGGTTGCTCAGTCACGTCCAACGCTTTGCGACCCCATGAATCGCAGCACGCCAGGCCTCCCTGTTCATCACCATCTCCTGGAGCTCACTCAGACTCACGTCCATTGAGTCAGTGATGCCATCCAGCCATCTCAACCTCTATCGTCCCCTTCTCCTCCTGCCCCCAATCCCTCCCAGCATCAGAGTCTTTTCCAATGAGTCAACTGTTTGCATGAGGTGGCCAAAGTACTGGAGTTTCAGCTTTAGCATCATTCCTTCCAAAGAAATCCCAGGGTTGATCTCCTTCAGAATGGACTAGTTGGATCTCCTTGCAGTCCAAGGGACTCTCAAGAGTCTTCTCCAACACCACAGTTCAAAAGCATCAATTCTTCGGCGCTCAGCCTTCTTCACAGTCCAATTCTCACATCCATACATGACCACAGGAAAAACCATAGCACTGAAAATGGCAATAGGAACATATATATCAATAATTACTTTAAATGTGAATAGATTAAATACTGCAACCAAAAGACACAGACTGGCTGAATGGATACAAAAACAAGACCCATATATATGCTGTCTACAAGAAATCCACTTCAGACCTCAAGACACAGATAGGCTGAAAGTGAGAGGACGGAAAAATATATTCCATGCAAATGGGAAGTGAAAGAAAGCTAGAATAACGATGGACAGGGAGGCCTGGCGTACTGTGATTCATGGGGTCGCAGAGAGTCGGACATGACTGAGCGACTGAACTGAACTGAACATATATATGATACGGAATCTAGAAAAATGGTACTGAAGAATTTATTTACAGGGCAAACTTATGGACATGGGAAGAGGGGAGGAGAGGGTGAGATGTATGGAAAGAATAACATAGAAACTTACATTACCATATGTAAAATAGATAGCCAACCGGAATTTGCTGTATGGCTCAGGAAACTCAAATGGGTTCTGTATCAACCTAGAGAGGTGGCATGTGGAGGGAGTTTCACAAAGGGAGGGGGTATATATATACCTATGACTGATTCATGTTGAGGTTTGATAGGAAACAGCAAAATTCTATAAAGCAATTATCCTTCAATAAAAAATACATTAATTAAAAAATAAGTAATGGCAAACATTTCTCTGATCCCTTCGTCTTAATCGAGTCCCCCTGTTGATCTTATCCTACCCTTGATTTTTCTGTACGGCACTTGGCCCTTGGCAATTATGCTTTTGTGACTGCCTGTTTAATCCATATAGACTCTATTAGACTGAGCTCTGTGAGGGCATAGGTCATCTTGTTAACAGCTGTATCTTCAAGTACTGTGAAAAATGCCTGGCAAAGAGTAAAGTTTCAAGTATTGGAATGATTTAATCTTAGCCATATCTTCCCCTCTGTCCCCTCTCCTCAGTTATTTATCTATCCATTGGATATTTGAATGTCCACACTCAAATATGTGTTCCTGGGCTTGTGCAAGGAACTAGAGAAAATAAATGTGTGTTATGACTAGGTTATTTCTTTTTATATACACTGACCTATAACTGCTCAGAAGCAGACCTCAAACCATAGAAAAGAATGAGCAAGCTACATGTACCTTTTCTATGGTCCATGTGGCCTATTTTTCCATGCTGTTGTTGGAGAGGAAAAAACTTTCTCCTCTACCCTCTTAGGTTCTGTCACTGGGGCCTTGCAAATTAAGCTGACAAAAGATTAACAGGAGAAAAAGATTTATTTATTTCACATATGGAAATTCAGTGAAAACCCCAAATAGATGTTGCAAACTGGAGGCTTATATATCATTTTAACAAAAAGTGATACATTCATGGAGAAGTGACAAGGCAAGGGAAAATGGGTAGAAAATTGTTGGAAGGTAAATAGATGTGGGAAAACAATGGAAGGTAATTGTTATTTTAGTAATTGTTATGCATATTCCTCTGGTGCCATCTCTGGGCTGGTAAGAGTCTAGAGTCCTCTCTGGTGATTGGGAGTGGTTCTGCCCCAGAAGATTCTGCCTACTAAAGGACTTCCCTGATGGTTCAGTAGTTAAGACTCTGTGTTTCTTCTGCAGGAGGCCTGGGTTTGATCCCTGATAGGGGAACTAAGACCCTGCATGCCGCATGGCCAAAACAAACAAATACACACAATTGTTAAAAAGGTGTCTTTTGAGATGGGCCACATTCTGTGTTTGGAATGTGTATCTCTCTAAGTCTACTTCTTACCTTAAAAAAAAAAAAAATGATTAGTAGTGGTTTTGCCCTTTCTGATATGAGAAGTGGGAGAGGAACTCCTTTGCAAAGTGGGGAGTTTGCTTCAGCAGATAGGGGGAGGCTGATGCTGAAAGCTCCGCTTCTCTGAACACTGGTGCCTAATGGAATCTCAGAGATAGAGTTTTGGGTGAAGTAGAAAAGGAGTCCCTTGGACAGCAAGAAGATCAAACCAGTCAATCCTAAAAGAAATCAACCCTGAATTTTCATTGGAAGGACTGATGTTGAAGCTGAAGCTCCGATACTTTGGACACCTGATGTGAAGAGCTGACTCATTGGAAAACACCCTGATGCTGGGAAAGATTGAGGACAGAAGGAGAAGGGGACGACAGAGGATGAGATGGTTAGATGGCATCACCAACTCAATGGACACGAGTTTGAGCAAACTCCAGGAAATAGTGAAGGACAGGGAAGCATGGCGTCCTGCAATCCATGGGGTCACAAAGAATCAGACACAACTGAGTGACTGAACAACAACAGAAACGGATAATTTTATTACTTTGTCAGGCAAAAAGGGGGCCACAGCCGGCTAATACGCTCAAAACTGTGTATCCCAACTTTGGGGAAATAGTAAGAACTTTTATTGTTCAAAGAGGGCATAATCAGCTTGTGGACATTCTTCTAATGTGTTGGTAGTGAGGTAAGAAGTTGACATCATCAGCATTTAGTCCAACTGGTCTGGGGTCCACATGCTTGTAAACAGCATATCACTGTTAATCATTAAGTCCTTCCACCTGGAGGGGGTTTCAGTTTCTGCAGAGCAGCTCAGAGATTCTGTTGTGCATATCCTTTGATGGGAAAACAGGACCTTGCCCCAGGGCTGCTCTTTCTCCCTGGACATGCATCCTCTCCCTTCCCTAATTACCAATGGCTTCAATCAGCCCATTGGAACTCAGGGAAAGTCATGGAGGCTGAATGAAGACTGTTTCCTGTAATCAAAGAAATGAGAGACACAAAGGCCCTGAGCCCTGGAGTCCCACAGGGCCCTGCACGAGATCACTTAAATATGACTTATTTGGGGTGGCGTATTCTGATCCCCTTGGCTGTTTCAGAGTCTTTCCTGTTTGGCTTCTAGCATGTCTATGAGACTTCTCATCTCCAAGGATGAATCTAGGAGGTATACTATGTACCTTGCCTGTTTATTTTATCCATATCCCATTAAAAGGCGTGGGTTTCCCTGGTGGCTCAGTGGTAAAGATTCTGCCTGCAATGCAGGAGACCCAGGTTTGATCCCTGGGTAGGGAAGATCCCCTAGGGGATGGCATGGCAACCCACTCCAGTACTCTTGTCTGGAGGATCCCATAGACAGAGGAGCCTGGTGGGCTACAGTCTGTGGGGTTGTGCAGAGTTGGAAACGACGGAAGCGACTGAGCACAGACACACATTAAAAGGCACTGATTCTTTTCTAGGTGAGAAGTTGAGACTTGGGAAGAGTTTCACACAAGTGGTCCAGTCCACGGTCTGGCCAGGGAATTTGACCCTGGAGCTGACTATGCTCCTGTTGCTGTCTGGGTTCTCTAGGAAGCAGACTTGGAGCCAGAGTTCTTGCTCAGGGAGCTCATTAGGGTGTTCTCTGGGGTCCACCTCTGTTGGAGGGAGGACAATGGACCGGACAGAGAGAGAATCAGGCCCACAGTCTCTGCCGACCCCACGGGTTACTTGCGAAGGGCAGCAGAATTTGTTGAGGTTCTTGAAGGCTGGAATTACTGATAGTCATTTTGAGAATAATCTAGATGAACCAGCCGTATTGTTCCAGGCTCCCAGCTGCATTTATTCCTGAAGGTTAGGGGCTCTTGCTCTGTGTGGCAGAAAGACCTGGGCTGCAGGTTGTAGATCCAGACCTTTGAAAAGGTCAGCTAAGTAGCAAGAGGATTGCTTGCAATTTAGCGGCAGAGCTAAGCCTTACTAGTGAGCAGGATGAACAGAAAAAGAGTATCAGGGGAAAGCTGAGCTGAGTTTCTGGTGCCAAAGGACAAAGTCAGTAGAGCCTCTCCCTGCTCCCCTCCCACCTCTGCCAGCTAGTACATGCTTGTTGCCCTGTTGATCTGCCTTCGAAAAATGGGCTCATCTCCCACCTTCCAGAATAGCTTAGGAGGTCATTCTTATCCAAGAGATCAAACACAATTCTCCTTTATCAGGGCTCAGCAAGCTTGTTCTGAATGTATGTACATTCTGTGCATACATTCTGTAAATGTGTGGACATTCTTCAGGCTAATTGGCATTTGAAAAAAATGGGAATGTCCCCTTCCTTCCCTATGGGGGACCAGCCTCCATTAAGCTCTTGCTGGGTGCCAGGCTGTGTGAAATGCTTTGAATAGCTTATGTCACATAATCCTCACAGTCTCATGAGGTGGAATAGATCCATTTCGTGTAAGAGAAAGCCAAAGCTTAGACAGAGTAACTGAATTGCCCAGGGCTAGACACATTAGCAAGCAGGAGTAACTGACTTCTGTCCTGGGCCTACTTCCACAGCTTTCCCCATGGCCTCTGCTCCTCCTGTTCCCAGTAGACTTCCTCTCTGGTTTCCCTGCAGGTTTTTTCCTGGGGTGCAGTCTCCTGGGAGTGCTGTGGCTGGAAAGGGGAGTGAGCAGCTAATGATGGCCACCCTCTGTCAAGGATGAGCTAAGCCTTCATTTAGGTGAGGCTGGCAGATGTTGGCCTGCAGGGCAAATACAGCCCACAGCTCTTGAGCTAGAATAGTTTTTGCATTTTTAAATAGATGACAAAAAAATCAGAGGGAGAATACTTTGCGACACTTGACAATTATATGAAATTTAGATTCCAGTGCCTATAAAAAAAGTCTTACTGGAACACAGTCACATCCATTGTAGCTTTCACTCTACCAGGTCGGAGATGAATAGCTTGCAATGACAGAGGCTGTGTGGCTTACAGAGCCTAAAGTATTTACTGTCTAGTGCAAATGTTAGTTGCTCAAACATGTCCGACACTTTACGACCCCATGGCTCCTCTGTTCATGGAATTCTCCAGGCAAGAATACTGGAGTAGGTTACCATGCCCTTCTCCAGGGGATCTTCCTGACTCAGGGATAGAACCTTGTCACCTGCATCACAGGGAGATTTTTTACTGCCTGAGCCACCAGTTTCACTTCAGTTCAGTCGTTCAGTCATGTCTGATTCTTTGCAACCCCACAGACTGCAGCATGCCAGGCTTCCCTATCCATCACCATCTCCCAGAGCTTGCTCATACGCATGTCCATCCAGTCAGTGATGCCATCTAACCATGTCATCCTCTGCCACCCCCTTCTCCTCCTGCCTTCAATCTTTCCCAGCATCAGGGTTTTTTCCAATGAGTCAATTCTTTGCTTCAGGTGGCCAAAGTATTGGAGTTTCAGCTTCAGCTTCAGTCCTTCCAATGAATATTCAGGGTTGATCTCCTTTAGGATCGACTGGTTTGATCTCCTTGCAGTCCAAGGGACAATTAGGAGTCTTCTCCAACACCACAGTTCAAAAGCATCAATTTTTCAGTGCTCAGTTTTCTTTATAGTCCAACTCTCACATCTGTACTGGAAAAACCATAGACGAACCTTTGTTGGCAAAGTAACGTTTCTGCTTTTTAATATGCTGCCTAGGTTTGTCATAGCTTTTCTACCAAGGAGCAAATATCTTTTAATTTCCTGGCTGCAGTCACCATCTACAGTGATTTTGGAGCCCAGAAAAATAAAGTCTCTCACTGTTTCCATTGTTTCCCCACCTATTTGCCATGAGGTGAGGGGACCAGATGCCTTGATCTTAGTTTTTTGAATGTTGAGTTTTAAGCCAGCTTTTTCACTCTCCTCTATTACTTTCATCAAGAGGCTCTTTAGTTCTTCTTCACTTTCTGCCATAAGGGTAGTGTCATCTGTTTATCTAAGATTATTGATATTTCTCCTGGCAATCTTGATTCTAGCTTGTGCTTCATCCAGTCCGGCATTTTGCATGATATACTCTGCCAGTATCTGCTGGATCATAGAAAAAGCCAGAGAGTTCCAGAAAAACATCTATTTCTGCTTTATTGACTATGCCAAAGCCTTTGACTGTGTGGATCACAATAAACTGTGGAAAATTCTGAAAGAGATCGGAATGCCAGACCACTTGACCTGCCTCTTGAGAAATCTGTATGCAGGTCAGGGAGCAGCAGTTAGAACTGGACATGGAACAACAGACTGGTTCCAAATAGGAAAAGGAGTACGTCAAGGCTGTATATTGTCACCTTGCTTATTTAACTTCTATGCAAAGTGCATCATGAGAAGCATAAGCTGGAATCAAGATTGCCAGGAGAAATATCAGATATGCAGATATGCATAACCTCAGATATGCAGATGACACCACCCTTATGGCAGAGAGTGAAGAGGAACTAAAAAGCCTCTTGATGAAAGTGAAAGAGGAGAGTGAAAAAGTAGGCTTAAAGCTCAACATTCAGAAAATGAAGAGCATGGCATCCGGTCCCATCACTTCATGGGAAATAGATGGGGAAACAGTGGAAACAGTGTCAGACTTTTTTTTTTTTGGCTCCAAAATCACTGCAGATGGTGAGTGCAGCCATGAAATTAAAAGATGCTTACTCCTTGGAAGGAAAGTTATGACCAAACTAGACAGCATATTCAAAAGCTGAGACATTACTTTGCCAACAAAGGTCCGTCTAGTCAAGGCTATGGCTTTTCCAGTGGTCATGTATGAATGTGAGAGTTGGACAGTGAAGAAAGCTGAGTGCTGAAAAATTGATACTTTTGAACTGCGGTGTTGGGAGAAGACTCTTGAGAGTCCCTTGGACTGCAAGGAGATCTAACCAGTCCATCCTAAAGGACATCAGTCCTGAGTTTTCATTGGAAGGACTGATGCTAAAGGTGAAACTCCAGTACTTTGGCCACCTCATGTGAAGAGTTGACTCATTGGAAAAGACCCTGATGCTGGGAGGGATTGGGGGCAGGAGGAGAAGGGGATGACGGAGGATGTGATGGCTGGATGGCATCACCGACTCCATGGATGTGAGTTTGAGGAAACTCTGGGAGTTGGTGATGGACAGAGAGGCCTGGCATGCAGTGATTCATGGGGTCGCAAAGAGTTGGACACGGCTGAGCAGCTGAACTGAACTCTGTATATAAGTTAAATAGGCAGGGTGACAATATACAGCCTTGACATACTCATTTCCCTATTTAGAACCAGTCTGTTGTTCCAGGTCTAGTTCTAACTGTTGCTTCTTGACCAGCATACAGATTTCTCAGGAGGCAGGTAAGGTGGTCTGGTATTACCAGGTTGGAGGTTATTTATTATCTGGGACTTTGAAAAAAAAAACAACAAACTTTGCAGACCTTGATCTAGATAAAAAAGAGTGTTTGCTCTTCCAGATAGACATGACTTCCTAACCTCTTCTGGGAGGTGGGAGGAGATATGGGACAGCTTTCAGAGAGCAGATTAACAGGGCAGCTAAGTACATATCCAGATCATTTGAAGTAAATACGTGCATATTTGCATTTTTCTGGAATGTTCTTTACATTCACACTGTATTTGCTTTCACATGCCTCCTGGTGATCACGTTCTGGACAGCTGTCATTAGATAACTGGCACCCTGGGTCATGGGCTTCCCTGGTGGTTCAGACAGTGAAGAATCCACCTGCAATGCAAGAGACCTGGGTTTGAACTCTGGGTCGAGAAGATCCCTGGAAGAAGAGGACTTCCCACTCCAGTATTCTTGCCTGGAGAATCCCATGGACAAAGGAGCCTGGCAGGCTAATGTCCATGGAGTCAAAAAGAGTCGGACTTGACTGAGTGACCAACACTTTAACTTTTTTTTCCCATCCTAGGTCATAGCTTCTGTGTATGACACAAAGAGTTCAGAGTGCACAACCTTAAAATGTACCACTTTGATTTAATGATTATTTTGAGCTGAAGGTAGTTGAGAGGAAGCTGATATAAGACAAATCCTCTGCCTTCTCCTTTCTACTGTTCTTAATCACTCAGGACAACTCAACTCTCTTTGGTCCAGAGATGGCACCAGAGGAATCTACCTAGCAAACCTTACTAAATCAACACTTATCCTCCATTATTTTCCCCTATATATTTACCTTCCCACAGTTTGCCACCACTAAACCCATTTCCTGTGTCTTGTCACTTCTTGACAAATGTAAGATGCTGCTGCTGCTTCAGTCGTGTCCAACTCTGTGCGACCCCATAGATGGCAGCCTACCAGACTCTGCCATCCCTGGGATTCTCCAGGCAAGAACACTGGAGTGGGTTGCCATTTCCTTCTCCAATGCACGAAAGTGAAAAGTGAAAGTGAAGTCACTTGGTTGTGTCTGACTCTTCGTGACCCCATTGACTGCAGCCTTCCGGGCTCCTCTGTCCATGGGATTCTCTAGGCAAGAGTACTGGAGTGGGGTGCCATTGCCTTCTCCATGTTAAGATGCTATAGAAGCCCTAAGTTCTAACCACCCCTTTGAGGTCCTGGTCATTGACTTTCTCCCATGATCAGGTGTGCTGCTAAGAAACTTCTATTTATTTTTCTGTTGTTAATCAACATCTTGTCGGTCTTAATTTGCAAGCCCCATTGGGAAACCTTGGAGGGTAGAGGGAAGACGTCTTTCCTCCCTTACAGACTCTAGACTTACATAACTGGGATGGAGGACATGGGGAGAGCAGAGTTAAACTAAGTCTCTTCTTGCACAATATGGTTATGCCTTAGGGAAAACATGGAAGGTTGGACATGCTCTGACCAGAGGAGCAGTTGATACATTATGACCACTAACCGTGTTACATGTTTAATCTGTTTAAACACTTAAATGTTTAAATCTCAAGAGTCCAGAGAGGGAAATTACATGGTCTTCCTTTAAGGATGCTGAAGGTAAGACTGGCTTATGTGATGAGTTTCTAGATGTTGTTATTTTTCACATCCTGAGCACCTGTCCAGGTGCCGGGTTCAGTGCTGTGGATGCAGAGACAAAGAGATGAATTCTGTGCTTTTGAGTAATATCTAACAAATTCTGGAGGTGGCTTCCAAATTCAGGTCCATGTGGCTGGAAGCCTGATGTCTTTCTGGTCTACCACATTTGTCTCCTAGCACTCACATCCCTAAGCAGATTCATCGTGTGTGTTGTGTGTCAGATTGACAGCTCTTGACACAGCACATCAAAGCAGCATTACTCAGTGATCAGCACAAGGAGTTTCCACTCAGTAAACCAGTGAGCAGTTGCCAGGCGCCAGATCCTGTGTTCGTTGTGGAGGGTGTGAAGATGAGTGACAGCCACTGTTCTCTGTCAGTAGCTGCAGAGGGAGGATTGGGATGTTAGAGAACCTCAGGGCTTCTGGTTAACAGAAGCCAACTCTGGCTAACCTCAGCCAAAAACAGTGTGCACTGGGAGACTGTGGGATGGTTCACAGGTCTGAACAAGAAGCTGAACAGCCAAGCTTGGGAAGGACAGAAATGGGCAGCAGCTAGAGTGATCTAAGGAATAGGAAACACAGACAGTCTTTTCCAGGGTTGATGCCTTTGATTCTCACTGTTTTCCTTACCTTGATCAATATCAGGTTGGCTTGGCATGAGAATCTGACTTGTCTTTGGTCCTGTGTCCACCTCTTTGACTAAAGTGGACAGATCTCTGGACTGATAGCCCATGGAGGATGTGTGCAGTGATGGAGGAGACCTTCTAGAGGACACTGTTTCTGCTACTGGAATAAGGTGTAAGTGTCATTGGGCAAGTGGAAACGAGATTCCCTATTGTGCCATGAACAATAGGAGCACAACGGAAAATGCTCAACTCAGCCGTGGAAGTCAGGGAAGACTTCCTGGAGGAAGAAACAAGGTGAAACCAGGGTAACTAGTAAAGTTAACCACAGGGCAGGCAGGAAGGAAACCATCACAAGGTAAGGGAATTGCAGATGCAGAGGCCCAGTGTGAGCACGCATGGTCAGTCATGTCCGACTCTTTAGGACCCCATGGACTACAGTCTGTGAGGCTCCTCTGTCTGTGGAATTCTCCAGGCAAGAATACTGGAGTGGGTTGCCATTTCCTTCTCCAGAAAATCTTCCTGACCTAGGGATTGAACCTGCGTCTCCTGCATTGGCAGGCAGATTTTTTAATTTTTTTTTTTTAACCACTGAGCCACCTGGGACACAGCAGGAGCCCAGACACAGGGAATCGCCTCCTCCACCAAGTAATGGCTCTTGCCTGTTGGCCTCGGGGAGTGATGGAGCATTCTGCCCAAAGAGTTCAGCTTTTAAAGATCAGGGTCCATGATTTCCCATCCCATTTAAGTCCCTCAGCTTCCCAAGGTCAACTGAACATTTCAGAAAATCTCAAACCATAACTCCCTCCTTCCCACAGAGTCTGCAGGATTTAAAAAAAAAATCTTGAGCCTCTTGCACTGAGACTGGCTAGAAAGAAAAATGCCGTCGCAGTCTGGAGAGTTCTTTATTATTCTGCCCTGGCTGCAGTGGGGGAGGTCTCCGGTCAGGAGCTGCCTGAACTGATTTGAGCCGATGTTTGCCACAAATTGTGGCTTGACGTTTATAGCAGCTGCGATCCGTGCGTATTGATTATTTAGGAAAAGGAATGAAGCCGAGATGGCTGAGCAGCTGCCTCCTGAAAAAACCTCGCTCTTGTCGCATTTCATCCTGAAGTGAGAGGGGTCCCAAAGTCAGAAAGGGGCAGGGGCATTATCGAATTTCCATCTTGCTCTGTCTGGGCAGATAGCGAGCAGCCTTTATTCACCGTCTTTGATTAATCAGCTCCTCTTTATTCATATGAAAAAGCCACTGTCACCCAGGGGCTCCTTGGAAGGAATTATCATTCTTTGCCTCTTATACTCAATTGCTCCTGTATTGTGTTCATTGGGCTAATGAAAGCTGAGCAAATGTCTCTTGTTGGTGGTGCTGTGATGAATTAGCACTTGGCCTGCAGACTGTATTTCTCTGATTAAGCTGATGAGTTTGTTTTCTCCTCCTCTCATCATTATGAGGACGGTTCTTCCATGCTAATGCCCGTGGGAGCTGTGGGGAGGAGAGGGGAACACTGGCCAGTCCACTGTAGTCTGAATTCAGACAGCAAACACAGAGATAAAAAATAAGACCTGCTATAGCACCAACTCCAGCAGAAGCCCAGGTGATGCCTGCAGGGCAGGGGCATTATCGAATTTCCATCTTGCTCTGTCTGGGCAGATAGCGAGCAGCCTTTATTCACCGTCTTTGATTAATCAGCTCCTCTTTATTCATATGAAAAAGCCACTGTCACCCAGGGGCTCCTTGGAAGGAATTATCATTCTTTGCCTCTTATACTCAATTGCTCCTGTATTGTGTTCATTGGGCTAATGAAAGCTGAGCAAATGTCTCTTGTTGGTGGTGCTGTGATGAATTAGCACTTGGCCTGCAGACTGTATTTCTCTGATTAAGCTGATGAGTTTGTTTTCTCCTCCTCTCATCATTATGAGGACGGTTCTTCCATGCTAATGCCCGTGGGAGCTGTGGGGAGGAGAGGGGAACACTGGCCAGTCCACTGTAGTCTGAATTCAGACAGCAAACACAGAGATAAAAAATAAGACCTGCTATAGCACCAACTCCAGCAGAAGCCCAGGTGATGCCTGCAGGTCATTGGCTAACTAGCATCCATGACCTACGGCGACTGTGTCCCTTGGCTGCATGGGGGAGGTAGACAGACCCCAGCATGGCTAGGATTTGAGGCTGAGCTCTCCTAGAGCCCATTCCTGGCTCTCAGACATGGTTGCCCCTATAAAATGAGAGGGTTGGGACTTCCCTGGTGGTCCAGTGGTAAGGATTCCACCTGCCAATACAGGCGACATGGGTTCGATCCTTGGTCCCGGGAGATTCCACATACTGCAGGGCAACTAAGCCTGAGCGCCACAGCTACTGAAGCCCGCAGGTCCTAGAGCCTGTGCTCCACAATGAGAGAAGCCACTGCAATGAGAAGACCGGGCACCACACCTAGAGAGAGAGTAGCCCCTCTTGTTGCAAGTAGAGAAAGCCTGCATGCAGCTGTAAATAAATACAATTTTTTTAAAAAGAAAGTTTTTTTTTATTTATTTAGATGAGAGAGTTGAATTAAATGAGCAAGTCAGTGGCCAGGCTGTCATATCAGAGCACTGCAGAGTGGGTGGCTTAAGTGGCAAAATTCCTTTCTCTGATTTGGAGGCCAGAATCCAAGATCAGGGCGAGAGGGGGGTTGATTCCGCAACCTTTCCTCCTGGCTTGCAGGTGGCCAGCTTCTCGCGGTGTCCTCTCATGGCCTGTCTTCTGTACACGCTCCCCTGGTGTCTCCTCCTCTTCTCTTAAGGACACCAGTCCTGTGACGCAGGGCCCCACCCTTATGACCTCATTTAACCGCAATTGCCTCCTTAAAGATCATGCCATTGAATGTGGTCACATGCGGGTTTAGGGCTTCAGCATGTGAATTTGGGGGGTACACTTAAGCCCCCATAGCAATGAGAAACTGCAAATCAACAAGGTGGGGAAGTGGTTGTCCTCTTTGCAGGGGGATCAGTTATTGGGTGATGAGAGAGGACTCTTTTTTTCTAGCTAATATCACCTCTTACCCCCATTCCTGCTTGAAACATTCATGCCAGAATGAGTTACTGTCACTGGTGGTCAGCTCTCTTCTGCATGTTAAAAAAATTTTTTTAAATTATATTTAACTAATTTACTTGGCTCTGTTGGATCTTAGTTGCCCTGTGACATGTGCGATCTTACTTCCCCTGCCAGGGATGGAACCTGAGTCCCTTGCATTGGAAGATAGATTGTTAACCGCTGGACCACCAGGGAAGTTCCCTCTTCTGCATGTACATTGTACCCATTTCCTTTGATAGCAGAAGTGTCTGCCTAGGGCTGCATTGTGACTTTTGTTGAGTCTCTCCTTGTCCTCATGGCCCAGTTCGCAGTGGTCTGTTTCACTGTGCCCCCAGGTATTCTATGTATAACATGATGGGAGTGTATTGGTTCCCTCTGGCTGCTGTAACATTACCATACACTTAGTGGCTTAGAGTAACACACATTTATTCTCTTACTGTTATAGAAGACAGAAGTACAGATAGTTTTACTGGGGTAAAGTCAGGGTGTCAGCTGGGCTGCATTGCTTCTGGAGGCTCTAGGGGAGAGTACATTGCCTTGACCATGTTCCATGGTTTGTGACCGTTTGCTCTATCTTCAAAGTGCGTCACTCCAGTCTCTTTCTGTTATCATATTGCCTTCTGTTTTGTTGCTGTTTTTCAGTTGCTAAGTCGCGTCTTTAATATACTATATTTATTTTTCTCTTTCTGACTTCACTCCATTGAACACATTCTTGGTTCATCTAGCTGACTACAACTGACTCAAATTCATTCCATTTTATGGCTAAGTAAACAGTCCATTGTATGTTGCACTGGGTGTTAGTTGTGGCTCGCGGGATCTTCACTGTTGCATGGGGACTCTTAGTTGCGACATGCATGTGGGACCTAGTTCCCTGACCAGGGATCAAACCTGGGCTCTGGGCAGTGAGAGCATGGAGTCCTAGCCACTGGACCACCAGAAAAGTCCCCACATTGCCTTTTTAAATTAAGATGCTTGTGGTTATATGGGGACCATATGGATAATGATAGTCCCCCTGCCCATGTCAAGATCTTTAACCTAATCACATCTGCAAAATCCTTTGTGTCATATAAGGTCACATGCTCTCAGGTTATGGGAATTAGGATATGGAGTCCTTGAGGGGGCATTACTCAGCCAGCCACAGGGGGGTTAGATAGCCACACATTGATTTGTTTTGTAGTGCAGGGGCTGCTTTTCTGCCCATTTCTGCTTTCGTCATAGAAGGAATGATTTTTCTTCATTTTGATGTGGGGTGGAGGTAGGAAGTAGGGTGAATAGACTCAATCAGTGGTCCTCAACATGTGTTCCCCAGATCAGCAGCATCAGCATTTCCTGGTAACCTGTTAGAAATGCAAATTCTCAGCTCCTACCTCAGACCTCCTGAATCTGAAATTCAGGGAATAGGATCCAGCAGTGTATTAAAAAGCAGAGACACCACTTTGCTGACTAAGTCTGTCTAGTCAAAGCTATGATTTTTCCAGTAGTCATGCATGGATATGAGAATTACACCATAAAGAACGCTGAGTGCCAAAGAATTGATGCTTTCAAACTGTGGTGTTGGAGAAGACTTTTGAGAGTCCCTTGGACAGCAAGGAGATCAAACTAGTTAATCTTGTATGTGTTAGTCGCTCAGTCGTATCCAACTCTTTGCGACCCCATGGACTGTAGCCCACCAGGCTTCTCTGTCCTTGGGATTTCTCCAGGCAAGAATACTGTAGGGAATTGCTGTTGCCTTCTCTAGAGGATCTTCCTGACCCAGGGGTTGAACCCTGGTCTCGCGTATTGCAGGCAAATTCTTTACCATTTGAGCTACAGGGAAGTCTAATCAATCTTAAAGGAAATCAACCCTGAATATTCTTTGGAAGGACTGATGCTGAAGCTCCAATACTTTGGCCACCTGATGTGAAGTGCCAACTCGTTGGAAAAGACCCTGATGCTGGGAAAGACTGAAGGCAGGTAGAGAAGGTGGTGACAGAGAATGAGATAGATAGATAGCATCACTGACTCAATGGACATGAATTAGAGCAAACTCTGGGAGACAGTGGAGGACAGAGGAGCCTGGTGTGCTATAGCCCATGGGGTTACAAAGAGTTGGACACAACTTGTTGACTGAACAACAACAAATCTGTGCTTTCACAAGCTTTGCCTTGTGATCTTGCCTTTGTTTAAGATTTTGGTATTGCATTCATGGTGGCTTTTTTCTTTCTTTTTCTTTTTTTTAACATTGCTTTAATTTTTAAAAAATAGTTCATTTTTGTCTTGACTATTGAGTTTTTTGGTGCCATCTTAACTTTTGTATCTGAGGTGGGTGCCACATATGCTTCACCCTCACACTGGCCCAGTGTCTCCTATGAGTCTGTGATGTCAGAGCCAAGAGCGGAGGCCAGAAGGAGTGAACTCAGAGAAAAAGGGGCATCTCAGGTGGAGAGAACAGCAGGTGCAAAAGCAGGATGTTTGGAGGGGACATAGAAAATAGGAGGGACCAGAAAGACCCCTGTGCCATGCAACTCCTAAATGTTTCTTAAGCTCCTACAGCAAGCCCTGGGGGCTCCTGGCCTTTAACAATCCAGAATTTTGACCCACATATTGACTTGGGGGAGCCTCAGAGAGGCAGCTAGAACAAGGTTAGGTCTTGGGCTGTGTGAGGTTGGAGAGGCATGCCCCAGGCGGTCTTCCTCCCAGAAATGGTTTTTGGCACCCAGCAAATAAGGTAGGGAAAGCGCAAAAGGCTGTCTGTCTCATAAAAGATGCATTTAGCACAGGTTTCTATTGCAGCACTAATAGCTTTTGCCGTTGTGTCGAAAGTAAGAGAACACAATTACCCTGTTTTAATAACAAGGCTGACAGCACAGTTTTAATCCCAGAGGAGCCTTGCTTTAAGTTTTGAGAGTTCTCTCTCCAATGAATTCTCAGTCCTAAGCTAGCTTGTAACCTTACATTCCTATTTGCCCAGAATGGTCCTGGTTTATGTCTGATTGCCAATATAGCTGTTACTAGCACCCCCTCTCACCTGCAAGTGCCCCCCTTCAGATTATAAACAACATGATCACCATAGTGATATAGAACTGAGGAAACTAAACCCAGACGGGATGCTGGGCTCCCCACTGGCTCCTTAGAAAAATCCATCTCTGGCAAAACAAAGTGAAGTGAGTGAAAGTATTGGTTGCTCAGTCATGTCTGACTCTTTGTGACCCCACGGAGTGTAGCCTGCCAGGCTCCTCTGTCCATGGCATCCTCCAGGCAGGAACACGGAGTGGATTGCCATTTCTTCCTCTAGTGGATCTTCTCGAGCCAGGGATGGAACCCGTGTCTCTTGCACTGCAGGCAGATTCTTTACCACTGAGCCACCTGGGAAGTAGCTCCCAAATCCATCAAATCTCAGACTGTCCATTCGTCCATGGATGTGGGATTTGAGGGCCTGTCCTTGCCAGGGCTGCTTCTTTGGAAAAATGTCTATTTAGGTCTTCCATCCATTTTGTGATTGGATTGTTTGTTTGTTTGTGTTAATATACTGAGCTTCATGTTTGTACGTTTTGGAGATTAATGCCTTCTCAGTTGCTTCATTTGCAAATATTTTCTTTCATTCTGAGGACTGTCTTTTTGTCTTACGGTTTTCTTTGCTGTGTAAACACTTTTAAGTTTAATTAGGTCCAGTTTATTTTTGTTTTTATTTTCATTACTCTAGGAGGTGGCAAAAAAGGTCTGAAAACCAGGCAAAAGACTTCCTAGGAACTGACACTGGAATTTTTTTTTATACTCGGGAAGAAGATTAAGTAGAACAAGAGGAAACAAGGACGTCCTTGAGATAAAGTAGTGTTCACTTTCATTTAAAAGCTCACTTCTCCAATGGGAAGCTTTTTCTTTTAATAGTAACAGTGGTTGGTGAATAGAAATTCTTGGTGAAAGCTAATACAGTGCCCCAACTCAATGTTTATATCTAAAATTACAACTGGACAGCCTAGTTCTAGACACCCTGAAGTTAAAACAACAGCCCCTTCTGTATTCCTGCTGCTGTAGGGAAAGAGTTGTTAAGTTTGGTGTGTATCCACCCAAACTTTCAAAAGTGACTTTTATTGAGGTGTGACAACAACAACAACATTATAACAAAAACACAGATTCTAAGATGATGCTCCTGTATTGAGAGAGCTTTGCCAGTCCTCTGAGTCCTTCCACTGGGGTTTCCTCTCAATCACTCCTTCTCCTTTTTCCCTAAAAATGACCGCTATCCCGACCCCTTATGACTATGAAGTCCCACAAGATAAAACTAAATGGTATCACCCATGTAATTATATCTGGTTTCCCTTTCAACCTTGAGACTCCTTCATGTCTCATTGCATTAGTCCACTTTCAATCCTGTGTATATTCTCTCGTATGAATACATTCATTTATCATATTCTACTGAAAGAATCTGCCTGTAAAAGCAGGAGATGTGAGAAACATGAGTTCAGTCCCTGGGTCTGAAAGATCTCCTGGAGAAGGAAGTGGCAATCTACTCCAGTATTATTGCCTGGAAGATCCCATGGACAGAGGAGCCCAGCAGGCTACAGTCTATGAGGCTGCAGAGAGTCAGACACCACTGACTGCATGTGTGCACGCACACACAGACACACTATTGGTGAAAATTGGGGTTGTTTCCTATTTGGAACTGTTATGAGTAAAGGATGCTTCTGTGAACATTCTGGTAATATTCTGGTGTACATGGGTGTGTATTCTCCTAGATGTGTACCTAGGATAAGGATCGCTAGATCGGAGAGTAGGTGGATGCTCAACTTTAACATGATGTCTGGCGGTTTTCCAAAGTGTTTGTACCACTTCCACAAGTAGTCTATGAGAGTTCCTGTTGCTCTGTACCTTTGCCAGTACTTGGGATTGTCAATGTAAAGTTTTGGCAATTATGGTGGTTGTGTATTAGAGTTTCCTTTTAATTTTAATTTGCTTTTCCCAATGAATAATGGGTATGAGCATCTTTTCATACAGGTCATCTTAAATACCCGCTTTATGAAGTGCTTGTCAGAGTCTCTTGTTTGTGTTTTAATTGAATTCTTTGTCTTGTTGATTTAAAGGAGTTACTTCTATAATATCATGAGAATAGGAATCTTCTCTTGGCTATCAGTGTCTTATTATCAATTTTTCCTTATGGCTAGTGCTTTTTGTGTCCTGTTTAAGAAGTCATTTCCCATCCCAGTGTCAAAAAGATGCTCTTTATTATTGTCAAAGAGTTTTAATTTCACATTGGCATCTACAGTCTACCTAATAATTGCCTTCTGTGTATGGTGTGAGGTTGCGGTAAAATTTAATTTTTTCCCCCCATATGGATTTCCCTTAACTGAGTACCATTGAGCATCTGCACTGCTCTGGAGTCAACCTTTGAGCCCTTTATTCTCATCTGTTGGTCCATTTGGATATCCTTGGGTCAGTTTCATACTCTCTTAATTACCGAAGCTAAACATCCATCTGGATAATGTGGTAGAGTGTGTCCTCTCATTTTTGGTAGTCCTCTTCAAGAGATTTTGGTCCTTTGCCTTTTCAATTAAATTTTGGAATCAGTTTTTCAATTTTCACAGAAAATTTGTTCAAATTTTAATCAGATTATAGATCAATCTGGGGAGAATTGGGAGTTTTTACAACATCAAATCATTATATCCATAGCTCAATTAGCTGTATTTCTTCATTTGTTTAGGTTTCTTTACTTTCTCTCCATCTTTTATAGTTTTCTGTAGAGTGTTCTCTTTCATTAGATTTATTCCTATTAGTTATTTGATATGTCCCAATGCTATAAAAAATTTTTGTTTTCTGTTTTATGTATAGAAATACCATTTAGTATTTTATATACACCTTCCAGATGATAACCTTGTTGAATTTATTCTAATAATTTTTCTGTAGTCTTATTTTTGAATTTTCTGCAACAATCTTGTGCAAATAGAGACAGTTTTATTTCTCACTTTCTTTTTTTGGCCACACCATGTGACCTGTGGGATCTCAGCTCCCTGACCAGGGATGGAGCTCTCACCCTCTGGATTGGGAGCGTGGAATCTTAACCATTGAACCTCTGGGAAAGTCTCATTCAAATCTCTTTTTTTTACTTATAGTGTAATGTTGAGTAAAAGTCATAATAGTGGCCATTCTTCCATTCTTGATCATCAATATTTTACCATTTTGAATAATGTTTTCTATGGACTTTTTTTCTGAGTTGAATTTGTGGCCTTTTATTTATTTATTTGGCTATTTCAGTCCATATCCTAGCTGAGAGGAGACTGCTTAGATTTTTTTATGTAATCAACTTTATATTTTAGTGCAGTTTTAGGTTCACAGCAAAACTGAGAGGAAGTTACAGAGACTTTCCATGTGCCCTATGTGCCGCCCCCCGCCACGTACATCAGTTCAGTTCAGTTGCTCAGTCGTGTCCAACTCTTTGTGACCCCATGAATCGCAGCACGCCAGGCCTCCCTGTCCATCACCAACTCCCAGAGTTCACTCAACTCACGTCCATCAAGTCAGTGATGCCATCCAGCCATCTCATCCTCTGTCGTCCCCTTCTCCTCCTGCCCCCAATCCCTCCCAGCATCAAAGTCTTTTCCAATGAGTCAGTTCTTCGCATCAAGTGGCCAAAGTACTGGAGTTTCAGCTTCAGCATCATTCCTTCCAAAGAAATCCCAGGGCTGATCTCCTTCAGAATGGACTGGTTGGATCTCCTTGCAGTCCAAGGGACTCTCAAGAGTCT